>OX451217.1:24051390-24391169 GCA_949628195.1 Phasia obesa
AATTGTTCTCCGAAGTTTTCCCTCAAAATGGCCATAGAATCGCGAGCTGTGTGGCATGTAGCGCCATCTTGTTGAAACCACATGTCAACCAAGTTCAGTTGTTCCATTTTTGGCAACAAAAAGTTTGTTAGCATCGAACGATAGCGATCGCCATTCACCGTAACGTTGCGTCCAACAGCATCTTTGAAAAAATACGGTCCAATGATTCCACCAGCGTACAAACCACACCAAACAGTGCATTTTTCGGGATGCATGGGCAGTTCTTGAACGGCTTCTGGTTGCTCTTCACTCCAAATGCGGCAATTTTGCTTATTTACGTAGCCATTCAACCAGAAATGAGCCTCATCGCTGAACAAAATTTGTCACATTTGAACATTTCGAACCGAACACTGATTTTGGTAATAAAATTCAATGATTTGCAAGCGTTGCTCGTTAGTAAGTCTATTCATGATGAAATGTCAAAGCATACTGAGCATCTTTCTCTTTGGCACCATGTCTGAAATCTCACGTGATCTGTCAAATACTAATGCATGAAAATCCTAACCTCAAAAAAATCACCCATTATATATTTTATTCATATAAACTAATTTTATTTAATTTTTTTGGTTAAACATATTTAATAAACCCTTATGGGCAATTCTACCTCAAATCAACAAGGCACTCAAAATGACTACTTCAGATTTTATTGAAACTTTTTTTAATTTATATTTCTTGACTCTCTATAAGCCTAGGAAGTTGAGAAATAGCTTATTTTAAAGGGGATTTCATACGCTTTGATTTTATATCATTAAAAAAAATAATTTTTACCAAATTATATTAAAAAAAAAGCTTTATAAGAAATTTTCATACAAAATTGGGTAATATTTTATATTAAAAGTAACCCAAAATGTTTTGATGTTTTTTTTTATCGTTTTTGGAGAATAATTAATTTTTTTATTTTTGGGCGATTTTTTATAATGAATAATTGCCCAAAAGTTTTAATGGAAGATCACCCATACCTGAGCGATTTTATATGATGAAGAAGTTTTTCAATAATAGTGTACAAATAATGGTCTTAAAAACGATATATTTTTAATAGAATATTATCACTAATAATAAGTATTTATAAAGTTTACCATAAATAGCAGAAGTATTAATATTAAAATTTATATAAATTTTATTAATATTACAAATTTATCACGATATAAACTGGAAAAATAAGCAATTTAGTTTCTGTCTTTGCTTATCAAAAAAACAAAAAAATGCTGAATTTACGAAAATATATTAACATCACATTTAATTTAAAAAACTTCTCATTATTTACGTAAATTGTTTCGGCAAAAATGTAAATATTTATAACATACAATGAAATATTTTAATTAAGCTTAAGTTCGTTTTTATTCTCTCTAAGAAAGAATTAATTAAATTACAAATTAGGTGATAATATTAAAGAAAAATTTAATTTTTAGACACCAGCACGAGCGGAATGCACATTTTCTAGACAGCCACGATGAAAAATATAGGTCGCCACAGATTTTTGTAGTTTTCTCGATTAGACGCTGTTTTTAGAAGATACAGCAAAAATAAGATTTTCATTTAAAAAATAGATGAAAAATATAGGTCATCACAGATTTTTGTCCTTTTCTCGATTAGACGCTGTTTTAAGAAGATACAGCAAAAATAAGATTTTCATATTAAAAATAGATTTTTAATGAAAAGTATAGGTCGTCACAGATTTTTTTCCTTTTCTCGATTAGACGCTGTTTTAAGAAGATACAGCAAAGATAAGATTATATGAAAATCTTATAAGATTATATGAAAATCTTATTTTTGCTGTATCTTCTTAAAACAGCGTCTAATCGAGAAAAGGACAAAAATCTGTGACGACCTATATTTTTCATAAAAAAAACTATTTTTTATATGAAAATCTTATTTTTGCTGTATCTTCTTAAAACAGCGTCTAATCGAGAAAAGGACAAAAAACCTATATTTTTCATAAAAAATCTATTTTTTATATGAAAATCTTATTTTTGCTATATCTTCTTAAAACAGCGTCTAATCGAGAAAAGGACAAAAATCTGTGACGACCTATATTTTTCATAAAAAATCTATTTTTTATATGGAAATCTTATTTTTGCTGTATCTTCTTAAAACAGCGTCTAATCGAGAAAAGGACAAAAATCTGTGACGACCTATATTTTTCATAAAAAATCTATTTTTTATAATAAAATCTTCTTTTTGCTGTATCTTCTTAAAACAGCGTCTAATCGAGAAAAGGACAAAAATCTGTGACGACCTATATTTTTCATAAAAAAAACTATTTTTTATATGAAAATCTTATTTTTGCTGTATCTTCTTAAAACAGCGTCTAATCGAGAAAAGGAAAAAAATCTGTGACGATCTATATTTTTCATAAAATATCTATTTTTTATATGAAAATCTTATTTTTGCTGTATCTTCTTAAAACAGCGTCTAATCGAGAAAAGGACAAAAATCTGTGACGACCTATATTTTTCATAAAAAAAACTATTTTTTATATGAAAATCTTATTTTTGCTGTATCTTCTTAAAACAGCGTCTAATCGAGAAAAGGACAAAAATCTGTGACGACCTATATTTTTCATAAAAAAAACTATTTTTTATATGAAAATCTTATTTTTGCTGTATCTTCTTAAAACAGCGTCTAATCGAGAAAAGGACAAAAATCTGTGACGACCTATATTTTTCATAAAAAATCTATTTTTTATAATAAAATCTTCTTTTTGCTGTATCTTCTTAAAACAGCGTCTAATCGAGAAAAGGACAAAAATCTGTGACGACCTATATTTTTCATAAAAAAAACTATTTTTTATATGAAAATCTTATTTTTGCTGTATCTTCTTAAAACAGCGTCTAATCGAGAAAAGGACAAAAATCTGTGACGACCTATATTTTTCATAAAAAATCTATTTTTTATAATAAAATCTTCTTTTTGCTGTATCTTCTTAAAACAGCGTCTAATCGAGAAAAGGACAAAAATCTGTGACGACCTATATTTTTCATAAAAAAAACTATTTTTTATATGAAAATCTTATTTTTGCTGTATCTTCTTAAAACAGCGTCTAATCGAGAAAAGGACAAAAATCTGTGACGACCTATATTTTTCATAAAATATCTATTTTTTATATGAAAATCTTATTTTTGCTGTATCTTCTTAAAACAGCGTCTAATCGAGAAAAGGACATATATCTGTGACGACCTATATTTTTCATAAAAAATCTATTTTTTATATGAAAATCTTCTTTTTGCTGTATCTTCGTAAAACAGCGTCTAATCGAGAAAAGGACAAAAATCTGTGACGACCTATATTTTTCATAAAAAATCTATTTTTTATAATAAAATCTTCTTTTTGCTGTATCTTCTTAAAACAGCGTCTAATCGAGAAAAGGACAAAAATCTGTGACGACCTATATTTTTCATAAAAAAATCTATTTTTTATATGAAAATCTTATTTTTGCTGTATCTTCTTAAAACAGCGTCTAATCGAGAAAAGGACAAAAATCTGTGACGACCTATATTTTTCATAAAAAAATCTATTTTTTATATGAAAATCTTCTTTTTGCTGTATCTTCGTAAAACAGCGTCTAATCGAGAAAAGGATAAAAATCTGTGACGACCTATATTTTTCATAAAAAATCTATTTTTTATAATAAAATCTTCTTTTTGCTGTATCTTCTTAAAACAGCGTCTAATCGAGAAAAGGACAAAAATCTGTGACGACCTATATTTTTCATAAAAAAATCTATTTTTTATATGAAAATCTTATTTTTGCTGTATCTTCTTAAAACAGCGTCTAATCGAGAAAAGGACAAAAATCTGTGACGACCTATATTTTTCATAAAAAAATCTATTTTTTATATGAAAATCTTATTTTTGCTGTATCTTCTTAAAACAGCGTCTAATCGAGAAAAGGACATATATCTGTGACGACCTATATTTTTCATAAAAAATCTATTTTTTATATGAAAATCTTCTTTTTGCTGTATCTTCTTAAAACAGCGTCTAATCGAGAAAAGGACAAAAATCTGTGACGACCTATATTTTTCATAAAAAATTTTTTTTTTTTTTATATGAAAATCTTCTTTTTGCTGTATCTTCTTAAAACAGCGTCTAATCGAGAAAAGGACAAAAATCTGTGACGACCTATATTTTTCATAAAAAAATCTATTTTTTATATGAAAATCTTATTTTTGCTGTATCTTCTTAAAACAGCGTCTAATCGAGAAAAGGACAAAAATCTGTGACGACCTATATTTTTCATAAAAAAATTTTTTTTTTATATGAAAATCTTATTTTTGCTGTATCTTCTTAAAACAGCGTCTAATCGAGAAAAGGACAAAAATCTGTGACGACCTATATTTTTCATAAAAAATCTATTTTTTATATGGAAATCTTATTTTTGCTGTATCTTCTTAAAACAGCGTCTAATCGAGAAAAGGACAAAAAACCTATATTTTTCATAAAAAATCTATTTTTTATATGAAAATCTTCTTTTTGCTGTATCTTCTTCAAACAGCGTCTAATCGAGAAAAGGACAAAAATCTGTGACGACCTATATTTTTCATAAAAAATCTATTTTTTATATGAAAATCTTATTTTTGCTGTATCTTCTTAAAACAGCGTCTAATCGAGAAAAGGACAAAAATCTGTGACGACCTATATTTTTCATAAAAAATCTATTTTTTATATGAAAATCTTATTTTTGCTGTATCTTCTTAAAACAGCGTCTAATCGAGAAAAGGACATAAATCTGTGACGACCTATATTTTTCATAAAAAATCTATTTTTTATATGAAAATCTTCTTTTTGCTGTATCTTCTTAAAACAGCGTCTAATCGAGAAAAGGACAAAAATCTGTGACGACCTATATTTTTCATAAAAAATCTATCTTTTATATGAAAATCTTGTTTTTGCTGTATCTTCTTAAAACAGCGTCTAATCGAGAAAAGGACAAAAATCTGTGACGACCTATATTTTTCATAAAAAATCTATTTTTTATATGAAAATCTTATTTTTGCTGTATCTTCTTAAAACAGCGTCTAATCGAGAAAAGGACATAAATCTGTGACGACCTATATTTTTCATAAAAAATCTAATTTTTATATGAAAATCTTCTTTTTGCTGTATCTTCTTAAAACAGCGTCTAATCGAGAAAAGGACAAAAATCTGTGACGACCTATATTTTTCATAAAAAATCTATCTTTTATATGAAAATCTTATTTTTGCTGTATCTTCTTAAAACAGCGTCTAATCGAGAAAAGGACAAAAAACCTATATTTTTCATAAAAAATCTATTTTTTATATGGAAATCTTATTTTTGCTGTATCTTCTTAAAACAGCGTCTAATCGAGAAAAGGACAAAAAACCTATATTTTTCATAAAAAATCTATTTTTTATATGAAAATCTTCTTTTTGCTGTATCTTCTTAAAACACCGTCTAATCGAGAAAAGGACAAAAATCTGTGACGACCTATATTTTTCATAAAAAAATCTATTTTTTATATGAAAATCTTATTTTTGCTGTATCTTCTTAAAACAGCGTCTAATCGAGAAAAGGACAAAAATCTGTGACGACCTATATTTTTCATAAAAAATCTATTTTTTATATGAAAATCTTATTTTTGCTGTATCTTCTTCAAACAGCGTCTAATCGAGAAAAGGACAAAAATCTGTGACGACCTACATATGTATATTTTTCATAAAAAAATCTATTTATTATATGAAAATCTTATTTTTGCTGTATCTTCTTCAAACAGCGTCTAATCGAGAAAAGGACAAAAAT
The DNA here is from genome assembly GCA_949628195.1 of Phasia obesa. Classification (NCBI taxonomy): domain Eukaryota; kingdom Metazoa; phylum Arthropoda; class Insecta; order Diptera; family Tachinidae; genus Phasia; species Phasia obesa. The sequence goes on from OX451217.1 coordinate 24,057,190, forward strand.
CTGTGACGACCTATATTTTTCATAAAAAATCTATTTTTTATATGAAAATCTTATTTTTGCTGTATCTTCTTAAAACAGCGTCTAATCGAGAAAAGGACAAAAATCTGTGACGACCTATATTTTTCATAAAAAATCTATTTTTTATATGGAAATCTTATTTTTGCTGTATCTTCTTAAAACAGCGTCTAATCGAGAAAAGGACAAAAATCTGTGACGACCTATATTTTTCATAAAAAATCTATTTTTTATATGAAAATCTTATTTTTGCTGTATCTTCTTAAAACAGCGTCTAATCGAGAAAAGGACAAAAATCTGTGACGACCTATATTTTTCATAAAAAATCTATTTTTTATATGAAAATATTCTTTTTGCTGTATCTTCTTAAAACAGCGTCTAATCGAGAAAAGGACAAAAATCTGTGACGACCTATATTTTTCATAAAAAATCTATTTTTTATATGAAAATCTTATTTTTGCTGTATCTTCTTAAAACAGCGTCTAATCGAGAAAAGGACAAAAATCTGTGACGATCGAGAAAAGGACAAAAATCTGTGACGACCTATATTTTTCATAAAAAATCCATTTTTTATATGAAAATCTTATTTTTTCTGTATCTTCTTAAAACAGCGTCTAATCGAGAAAAGGACAAAAATCTGTGACGACCTATATTTTTCATAAAAAAATCTATTTTTTATATGAAAATCTTATTTTTGCTGTATCTTCTTAAAACAGCGTCTAATCGAGAAAAGGACAAAAATCTGTGACGACCTATATTTTTCATAAAAAATCTATTTTTTATATGGAAATCTTATTTTTGCTGTATCTTCTTAAAACAGCGTCTAATCGAGAAAAGAACAAAAATCTGTGACGACCTATATTTTTCATAAAAAAATCTATTTTTTATATGAAAATCTTCTTTTTGCTGTATCTTCTTAAAACAGCGTCTAATCGAGAAAAGGACAAAAATCTGTGACGACCTATATTTTTCATAAAAAATCTATTTTTTATATGAAAATTTTCTTTTTGCTGTATCTTCTTAAAACAGCGTCTAATCGAGAAAAGGACAAAAATCTGTGACGACCTACATATGTATATTTTTCATAAAAAAATCTATTTATTATATGAAAATCTTTTTTTTGCTGTATCTTCTTCAAACAGCGTATAATCGAGAAAAGGACAAAAATCTGTGACGACCTATATTTTTCATAAAAAATCTATTTTTTATATGAAAATCTTCTTTTTGCTGTATCTTCTTAAAACAGCGTCTAATCGAGAAAAGGACAAAAATCTGTGACGACCTATATTTTTCATAAAAAAATCTATTTTTTATATGAAAATCTTATTTTTGCTGTATCTTCTTAAAACAGCGTCTAATCGAGAAAAGGACAAAAATCTGTGACGACCTATATTTTTCATAAAAAATCTATTTTTTATATGGAAATCTTATTTTTGCTGTATCTTCTTAAAACAGCGTCTAATCGAGAAAAGAACAAAAATCTGTGACGACCTATATTTTTCATAAAAAAATCTATTTTTTATATGAAAATCTTCTTTTTGCTGTATCTTCTTAAAACAGCGTCTAATCGAGAAAAGGACAAAAATCTGTGACGACCTATATTTTTCATAAAAAATCTATTTTTTATATGAAAATCTTATTTTTGCTGTATCTTCTTAAAACAGCGTCTAATCGAGAAAAGGACAAAAATCTGTGACGACCTATATTTTTCATAAAAAATCTATTTTTTATATGAAAATCTTATTTTTGCTGTATCTTCTTAAAACAGCGTCTAATCGAGAAAAGGACAAAAATCTGTGACGACCTATATTTTTCATAAAAAATCTATTTTTTATATGAAAATCTTATTTTTTCTGTATCTTCTTAAAACAGCGACTAATCGAGAAAAGGACAAAAATCTGTGACGACCTATATTTTTCATAAAAAATCTATTTTTTATATGAAAATCTTATTTTTGCTGTATCTTCTTAAAACAGCGTCTAATCGAGAAAAGGACAAAAATCTGTGACGACCTATATTTTTCATAAAAAATATATTTTTTATATGAAAATAAAATCTTATTTTTGCTGTATCTTCTTAAAACAGCGTCTAATCTAGAAAAGGACAAAAATCTGTGACGACCTATATTTTTCGTAAAAAATCTATTTTTTATATGAAAATCTTATTTTTGCTGTATCTTCTTAAAACAGCGTCTAATCGAGAAAAGGACAAAAATCTGTGACGACCTATATTTTTCATAAAAAATCTATTTTTTATATGAAAATCTTATTTTTGCTGTATCTTCTTAAAACAGCGTCTAATCGAGAAAAGGACAAAAATCTGTGACGACCTATATTTTTCATAAAAAATCTATTTTTTATATAAAAATCTTATTTTTGCTGTATCTTCTTAAAACAGCGTCTAATCGAGAAAAGGACAAAAATCTGTGACGACCTATATTTTTCATAAAAAATCTATTTTTTATATGAAAATCTTATTTTTGCTGTATCTTCTTGAAACAGCGTCTAATCGAGAAAAGGACAAAAATCTGTGACGACCTATATTTTTCATAAAATATATATTTTTTATATGAAAATCTTATTTTTTCTGTATCTTCTTAAAACAGCGTCTAATCGAGAAAAGGACAAAAATCTGTGACGACCTATATTTTTCATAAAAAATCTATTTTTTATATGAAAATCTTATTTTTGCTGTATCTTCTTAAAACAGCGTCTAATCGAGAAAAGGACAAAAATCTGTGACGACCTACATTTTTCATAAAAAATCTATTTTTTATATGAAAATCTTATTTTTGCTGTATCTTCTTAAAACAGCGTCTAATCTAGAAAAGGACAAAAATCTGTGACGACCTATATTTTTCATAAAAAATCTATTTTTTATATGAAAATCTTATTTTTGCTGTATCTTCTTAAAACAGCGTCTAATCGAGAAGAGGACAAAAATCTGTGACGACCTATATTTTTCATAAAAAATCTATTTTTTATATGAAAATCTTATTTTTGCTGTATCTTCTTAAAACAGCGTCTAATCGAGAAAAGGACAAAAATCTGTGACGACCTATATTTTTCATAAAAAATCTATTTTTTATATAAAAATCTTATTTTTGCTGTATCTTCTTAAAACAGCGTCTAATCGAGAAAAGGACAAAAATCTGTGACGACCTATATTTTTCATAAAAAATCTATTTTTTATATGAAAATCTTATTTTTGCTGTATCTTCTTAAAATAGCGTCTAATCGAGAAAAGGACAAAAATCTGTGACGACCTATATTTTTCATAAAAAATCTATTTTTTATATGAAAATCTTATTTTTGCTGTATCTTCTTAAAACAGCGTCTAATCGAGAAAAGGACAAAAATCTGTGACGACCTACATTTTTCATAAAAAATCTATTTTTTATATGAAAATCTTATTTTTGCTGTATCTTCTTAACACAGCGTCTAATCGAGAAAAGGACAAAAATCTGTGACGACCTATATTTTTCATAAAAAATCTATTTTTTTATATGAAAATCTTATTTTTGCTTCTTAAAACAGCGTCTAATCGAGAAAAGGACAAAAATCTGTGACGACCTATATTTTTCATAAAAAATCTATTTTTTATATGAAAATCTTATTTTTGCTGTATCTTCTTAAAACAGCGTCTAATCGAGAAGAGGACAAAAATCTGTGACGACCTATATTTTTCATAAAAAATCTATTTTTTATATGAAAATCTTATTTTTGCTGTATCTTCTTAAAACAGCGTCTAATCGAGAAAAGGACAAAAATCTGTGACGACCTATATTTTTCATAAAAAATCTATTTTTTATATAAAAATCTTATTTTTGCTGTATCTTCTTAAAACAGCGTCTAATCGAGAAAAGGACAAAAATCTGTGACGACCTATATTTTTCATAAAAAATCTATTTTTTATATAAAAATCTTATTTTTGCTGTATCTTCTTAAAACAGCGTCTAATCTAGAAAAGGACAAAAATCTGTGACGACCTATATTTTTCGTAAAAAATCTATTTTTTATATGAAAATCTTATTTTTGCTGTATCTTCTTAAAACAGCGTCTAATCGAGAAAAGGACAAAAATCTGTGACGACCTATATTTTTCATAAAAAATCTATTTTTTATATGAAAATCTTATTTTTGCTGTATCTTCTTAAAACAGCGTCTAATCGAGAAAAGGACAAAAATCTGTGACGACCTATATTTTTCATAAAAAATCTATTTTTTATATAAAAATCTTATTTTTGCTGTATCTTCTTAAAACAGCGTCTAATCGAGAAAAGGACAAAAATCTGTGACGACCTATATTTTTCATAAAAAATCTATTTTTTATATGAAAATCTTATTTTTGCTGTATCTTCTTGAAACAGCGTCTAATCGAGAAAAGGACAAAAATCTGTGACGACCTATATTTTTCATAAAATATATATTTTTTATATGAAAATCTTATTTTTTCTGTATCTTCTTAAAACAGCGTCTAATCGAGAAAAGGACAAAAATCTGTGACGACCTATATTTTTCATAAAAAATCTATTTTTTATATGAAAATCTTATTTTTGCTGTATCTTCTTAAAACAGCGTCTAATCGAGAAAAGGACAAAAATCTGTGACGACCTACATTTTTCATAAAAAATCTATTTTTTATATGAAAATCTTATTTTTGCTGTATCTTCTTAAAACAGCGTCTAATCTAGAAAAGGACAAAAATCTGTGACGACCTATATTTTTCATAAAAAATCTATTTTTTATATGAAAATCTTATTTTTGCTGTATCTTCTTAAAACAGCGTCTAATCGAGAAGAGGACAAAAATCTGTGACGACCTATATTTTTCATAAAAAATCTATTTTTTATATGAAAATCTTATTTTTGCTGTATCTTCTTAAAACAGCGTCTAATCGAGAAAAGGACAAAAATCTGTGACGACCTATATTTTTCATAAAAAATCTATTTTTTATATAAAAATCTTATTTTTGCTGTATCTTCTTAAAACAGCGTCTAATCGAGAAAAGGACAAAAATCTGTGACGACCTATATTTTTCATAAAAAATCTATTTTTTATATGAAAATCTTATTTTTGCTGTATCTTCTTAAAATAGCGTCTAATCGAGAAAAGGACAAAAATCTGTGACGACCTATATTTTTCATAAAAAATCTATTTTTTATATGAAAATCTTATTTTTGCTGTATCTTCTTAAAACAGCGTCTAATCGAGAAAAGGACAAAAATCTGTGACGACCTACATTTTTCATAAAAAATCTATTTTTTATATGAAAATCTTATTTTTGCTGTATCTTCTTAACACAGCGTCTAATCGAGAAAAGGACAAAAATCTGTGACGACCTATATTTTTCATAAAAAATCTATTTTTTTATATGAAAATCTTATTTTTGCTTCTTAAAACAGCGTCTAATCGAGAAAAGGACAAAAATCTGTGACGACCTATATTTTTCATAAAAAATCTATTTTTTATATGAAAATCTTATTTTTGCTGTATCTTCTCAAAACAGCGTCTAATCGAGAAAAGGACAAAAATCTGTGACGAACTATATTTTCCATAAAAAATTTATTTTTTATATGAAAATCTTATTTTGGCTGTATCTTCTTAAAACAGCGTATAATCGAGAAAAGGACAAAAATCTGTGACGACCTACATTTTTCATAAAAGATCTATTTTTTATATGAAAATCTTATTTTTGCTGTATCTTCTTAAAACAGCGTCTAATCGAGAAAAGGACAAAAATCTATGACGACCTACATTTTTCATAAAAAATCTATTTTTTATATGAAAATCTTATTTTTGCTGTATCTTCTCAAAACAGCGTCTAATCGAGAAAAGGACAAAAATCTGTGACGAACTATATTTTCCATAAAAAATTTATTTTTTATATGAAAATCTTATTTTGGCTGTATCTTCTTAAAACAGCGTCTAATCGAAAAAAGGACAAAAATCTGTGACGACCTATATTTTTCATAAAAAATCTATTTTTTATATGAAAATCTTATTTTTGCTGTATCTTCTCAAAACAGCGTCTAATCGAGAAAAGGACAAAAATCTGTGACGAACTATATTTTCCATAAAAAATTTATTTTTTATATGAAAATCTTATTTTGGCTGTATCTTCTTAAAACAGCGTCTAATCGAAAAAAGGACAAAAATCTGTGACGACCTATATTTTTCATAAAAAATCTATTTTTTTTATATGAAAATCTTATTTTTGCTTCTTAAAACAGCGTCCAATTGAGAAAAGGAAAAAATCTGTGACGACCTACATTTTTCATAAAAAATATATTTTTTATATGAAAATCTTATTTTTGCTGTATCTTCTTAAAACAGCGTCTAATCGAGAAAAGGACAAAAATCTGTGACGACCTATATTTTCCATAAAAAATTTATTTTTTATATGAAAATCTTATTTTGGCTGTATCTTCTTAAAACAGCGTCTAATCGAGAAAAGGACAAAAATCTGTGACGACCTACATTTTTCATAAAAAATCTATTTTTTATATGAAAATCTTATTTTTGCTGTATCTTCTTAACACAGCGTCTAATCGAGAAAAGGACAAAAATCTGTGACGACCTATATTTTTCATAAAAAATCTATTTTTTTATATGAAAATCTTATTTTTGCTTCTTAAAACAGCGTCTAATCGAGAAAAGGACAAAAATCTGTGACGACCTATATTTTTCATAAAAAATCTATTTTTTATATGAAAATCTTATTTTTGCTGTATCTTCTTAAAACAGCGTCTAATCGAGAAAAGGACAAAAATCTGTGACGACCTATATTTTTCATAAAAAATCTATTTTTTTATATGAAAATCTTATTTTTGCTTCTTAAAACAGCGTCTAATCGAGAAAAGGACAAAAATCTGTGGCGACCTATATTTTTCATAAAAAATCTATTTTTTATATAAAAATCTTATTTTTGCTGTATCTTCTTAAAACAGCGTCTAATCGAGAAAAGGACAAAAATCTGTGACGACCTATATTTTTCATAAAAAATCTATTTTTTATATGAAAATCTTATTTTTGCTGTATCTTCTTAAAACAGCGTCTAATCGAGAAAAGGACAAAAATCTGTGACGACCTATATTTTTCATAAAAAATCTATTTTTTATATAAAAATCTTATTTTTGCTGTATCTTCTTAAAACAGCGTCTAATCGAGAAAAGGACAAAAATCTGTGACGACCTATATTTTTCATAAAAAATCTATTTTTTATATGAAAATCTTATTTTTGCTGTATCTTCTTAAAATAGCGTCTAATCGAAAAAAGGACAAAAATCTGTGACGACCTATATTTTTCATAAAAAATCTATTTTTTATATGAAAATCTTATTTTTGCTGTATCTTCTTAACACAGCGTCTAATCGAGAAAAGGACAAAAATCTGTGACGACCTATATTTTTCATAAAAAATCTATTTTTTTATATGAAAATCTTATTTTTGCTGTATCTTCTTAACACAGCGTCTAATCGAGAAAAGGACAAAAATCTGTGACGACCTATATTTTTCATAAAAAATCTATTTTTTTATATGAAAATCTTATTTTTGCTTCTTAAAACAGCGTCTAATCGAGAAAAGGACAAAAATCTGTGACGACCTATATTTTTCATAAAAAATATATTTTTTATATGAAAATCTTATTTTTGCTGTATCTTCTCAAAACAGCGTCTAATCGAGAAAAGGACAAAAATCTGTGACGAACTATATTTTCCATAAAAAATTTATTTTTTATATGAAAATCTTATTATGGCTGTATCTTCTTAAAACAGCGTCTAATCGAGAAAAGGACAAAAATCTGTGACGACCTACATTTTTCATAAAAGATCTATTTTTTATATGAAAATCTTATTTTTGCTGTATCTTCTTAAAACAGCGTCTAATCGAGAAAAGGACAAAAATCTGTGACGACCTATATTTTTCATAAAAAATCTATTTTTATATGAAAATCTTATTTTTGCTATATCTCCTTCAAACAGCGTCTAATCGAGAAAAGGACAAAAATCTGTGACGACCTATATTTTTCATAAAAAATCTATTTTTTATATGAAAATCTTATTTTTGCTATATCTCCTTAAAACAGCGTCTAATCGAGAAAATCTGTGACGACCTATATTTTTCATAAAAAATATATTTTTTTATATGAAAATCTTATTTTTGCTATATCTCCTTAAAACAGCGTCTAATCGAGAAAAGAACAAAAATCTGTGACGACCTATATTTTTATAAAAAATCTATTTTTATATGAAAATCTTATTTTTGCTATATCTCCTTAAAACAGCGTCTAATCGAGAAAAGGACAAAAATCTGTGACGACCAATATTTTTCATAAAAAATCTATTTTTTATATGAAAATCTTATTTTTGCTATATCTCCTTAAAACAGCGTCTAATCGAGAAAAAGACAAAAATCTGTGACGACCTATATTTTTCATAAAAAATCTATTTTTTATATGAAAATCTTATTTTTGCTATATCTTCTTAAAACAGCGTCTAATCGAGAAAAGGACAAAAATCTGTGACGACCTATATTTTTCATAAAAAATCTATTTTTTATATGAAAATCTTATTTTTGCTATATCTCCTTAAAACAGCGTCTAATCGAGAAAAGGACAAAAATCTGTGACGACCTATATTTTTCATAAAAAATCTATTTTTTATATGAAAATCTTATTTTTGCTATATCTCCTTAAAACAGCGTCTAATCGAGAAAAGGACAAAAATCTGTGACGACCAATATTTTTCATAAAAAATCTATTTTTTATATGAAAATCTTATTTTTGCTATATCTCCTTAAAACAGCGTCTAATCGAGAAAAGGACAAAAATCTGTGACGACCAATATTTTTCATAAAAAATCTATTTTTTATATGAAAATCTTATTTTTGCTATATCTTCTTAAAACAGCGTCTAATCGAGAAAAGGACAAAAATCTGTGACGACCTATATTTTTCATAAAAAATCTATTTTTTATATGAAAATCTTATTTTTGCTATATCTCCTTAAAACAGCGTCTAATCGAGAAAAGGACAAAAATCTGTGACGACCAATATTTTTCATAAAAAATCTATTTTTTATATGAAAATCTTATTTTTGCTATATCTTCTTAAAACAGCGTCTAATCGAGAAAAGGACAAAAATCTGTGACGACCAATATTTTTCATAAAAAATCTATTTTTTATATGAAAATCTTATTTTTGCTATATCTCCTTAAAACAGCGTCTAATCGAGAAAAGGACAAAAATCTGTGACGACCTATATTTTTCATAAAAAATCTATTTTTTATATGAAAATCTTATTTTTGCTATATCTTCTTAAAACAGCGTCTAATCGAGAAAAGGACAAAAATCTGTGACGACCAATATTTTTCATAAAAAATCTATTTTTTATATGAAAATCTTATTTTTGCTATATCTCCTTAAAACAGCGTCTAATCGAGAAAAGGACAAAAATCTGTGACGACCAATATTTTTCATAAAAAATCTATTTTTTATATGAAAATCTTATTTTTGCTATATCTTCTTAAAACAGCGTCTAATCGAGAAAAGGACAAAAATCTGTGACGACCAATATTTTTCATAAAAAATCTATTTTTTATATGAAAATCTTATTTTTGCTATATCTCCTTAAAACAGCGTCTAATCGAGAAAAGGACAAAAATCTGTGACGACCTATATTTTTCATAAAAAATCTATTTTTTATATGAAAATCTTATTTTTGCTATATCTTCTTAAAACAGCGTCTAATCGAGAAAAGGACAAAAATCTGTGACGACCTATATTTTTCATAAAAAATATATTTTTTTATATGAAAATCTTATTTTTGCTGTATCTCCTTAAAACAGCGTCTAATCGAGAAAAGGTCAAAAATCTGTGACGACCTATATTTTTCATAAAAAATCTATTTTTTATATGAAAATCTTATTTTTGCTGTATCTTCTTAAAACAGCGTCTAATCGAGAAAAGGAAAAAAATCTGTGACGACCTATATTTTTCATAAAAAATCTATTTTTTATATGAAAATCTTATTTTTGCTGTATCTCCTTAAAACAGCGTCTAAACGAGAAAAGGTCAAAAATCTGTGACGACCTATATTTTTCATAAAAAATCTATTTTTTATATGAAAATCTTATTTTTGCTATATCTTCTTAAAACAGCGTCTAATCGAGAAAAGGACAAAAATCTGTGACGACCAATATTTTTCATAAAAAATCTATTTTTTATATGAAAATCTTATTTTTGCTATATCTCCTTAAAACAGCGTCTAATCGAGAAAAGGTCAAAAATCTGTGACGACCTATATTTTTCATAAAAAATCTATTTTTTGTATGAAAATCTTATTTTTGCTGTATCTTCTTAAAACAGCGTCTAATCGAGAAAAGGACAAAAATCTGTGACGACCTATATTTTTCATAAAAAATATATTTTTTTATATGAAAATCTTATTTTTGCTATATCTTCTTAAAACAGCGTCTAATCGAGAAAAGGACAAAAATCTGTGACGACCAATATTTTTCATAAAAAATCTATTTTTTATATGAAAATCTTATTTTTGCTATATCTTCTTAAAACAGCGTCTAATCGAGAAAAGGACAAAAATCTGTGACGACCTATATTTTTCATAAAAAATATATTTTTTTATATGAATATCTTATTTTTGCTATATCTTCTTAAAACAGCGTCTAATCGAGAAAAGGACAAAAATCTGTGACGACCAATATTTTTCATAAAAAATCTATTTTTTATATGAAAATCTTATTTTTGCTATATCTTCTTAAAACAGCGTCTAATCGAGAAAAGGACAAAAATCTGTGACGACCAATATTTTTCATAAAAAATCTATTTTTTATATGAAAATCTTATTTTTGCTATATCTCCTTAAAACAGCGTCTAATCGAGAAAAGGTCAAAAATCTGTGACGACCTATATTTTTCATAAAAAATCTATTTTTTATATGAAAATCTTATTTTTGCTATATCTTCTTAAAACAGCGTCTAATCGAGAAAAGGTCAAAAATCTGTGACGACCTATATTTTTCATAAAAAATCTATTTTTTGTATGAAAATCTTATTTTTGCTGTATCTTCTTAAAACAGCGTCTAATCGAGAAAAGGACAAAAATCTGTGACGACCTATATTTTTCATAAAAAATATATTTTTTTATATGAAAATCTTATTTTTGCTATATCTTCTTAAAACAGCGTCTAATCGAGAAAAGGACAAAAATCTGTGACGACCTATATTTTTCATAAAAAATATATTTTTTTATATGAAAATCTTATTTTTGCTGTATCTTCTTAAAACAGCGTCTAATAGAGAAAAGGACAAAAATCTGTGACGACCTATATTTTTCATAAAAAATATATTTTTTTATATGAAAATCTTATTTTTGCTATATCTTCTTAAAACAGCGTCTAATCGAGAAAAGGTCAAAAATCTGTGACGACCTATATTTTTCATAAAAAATCTATTTTTTGTATGAAAATCTTATTTTTGCTGTATCTTCTTAAAACAGCGTCTAATCGAGAAAAGGACAAAAATCTGTGACGACCTATATTTTTCATAAAAAATATATTTTTTTATATGAAAATCTTATTTTTGCTATATCTTCTTAAAACAGCGTCTAATCGAGAAAAGGACAAAAATCTGTGACGACCTATATTTTTCATAAAAAATATATTTTTTTATATGAAAATCTTATTTTTGCTATATCTTCTTAAAACAGCGTCTAATCGAGAAAAGGACAAAAAACTGGTTACGACCAATATTTTTCATAAAAATCTATTTTTTATATGAAAATCTTATTTTTGCTGTATCTTCTTAAAACAGCGTCTAATCGACAAAAGGACAAAAATCTGTGACGACCTATATTTTTCATAAAAATTATATTTTTTTATATGAAAATCTTATTTTTGCTATATCTTCTTAAAACAGCGTCTAATCGAGAAAAGGACAAAAATCTGTGACGACCTATATTTTTCATAAAAAATATATTTTTTTATATGAAAATCTTATTTTTGCTATATCCTCTTAAAACAGCGTCTAATCGAGAAAAGGACAAAAATCTGTGACGACCTATATTTTTCATAAAAAATCTATTTTTTTATATGAAAATCATATTTTTGCTATATCTTCTTAAAACAGCGTCTAATCGAGAAAAGGACAAAAATCTGTGACGACCAATATTTTTCATAAAAATCTATTTTTTATATGAAAATCTTATTTTTGCTGTATCTTCTTAAAACAGCGTCTAATCGAGAAAAGGACAAAAATCTGTGACGACCTATATTTTTCATAAAAAATATATTTTTTTATATGAAAATCTTATTTTTGCTATATCTTCTTAAAACAGCGTCTAATCGAGAAAAGGACAAAAATCTGTGACGACCTATATTTTTCTTATTTTTGCTATATCTTCTTAAAACAGCGTCTAATCGAGAAAAGGACAAAAATCTTAAAAAAAATATATTTTTTTATATGAAAATCTTATTTTTGCTGTATCTTCTTAAAACAGCGTCTAATCGAAAAAAGGACAAAAATCTGACGACCTATATTTTTCATAAAAAATCAATTTTTTATATGAAAATCTTATTTTTGCTATATCTCCTTAAAACAGCGTCTAATCGAGAAAAGGGCAAAAATCTGTGACGACCAATATTTTTCATAAAAAATCTATTTTTTATATGAAAATCTTATTTTTGCTATATCTTCTTAAAACAGCGTCTAATCGAGAAAAGGACAAAAATCTGTGACGACCTATATTTTTAATAAAAAATCTATTTTTTATATGAAAATCTTATTTTTGCTGTATCTTATTTTTGCTATATCTCCTTAAAACAGCGTCTAATCGAGAAAAGGGCAAAAATCTGTGACGACCAATATTTTTCATAAAAAATCTATTTTTTATATGAAAATCTTATTTTTGCTATATCTTCTTAAAACAGCGTCTAATCGAGAAAAAGACAAAAATCTGTGACGACCTATATTTTTCATAAAAAATCTATTTTTTATATGAAAATCTTCTTTTTGCTATATCTCCTTAAAACAGCGTCTAATCGAGAAAAGGACAAAAATCTGTGACGACCTATATTTTTCATAAAAAATCTATTTTTTATATGAAAATCTTATTTTTGCTATATCTTCTTAAAACAGCGTCTAATCGAGAAAAGGACAAAAATCTGTGACGACCTATATTTTTCATAAAAAATCTATTTTTTATATGAAAATCTTATTTTTGCTATATCTTCTTAAAACAGCGTCTAATCGAGAAAAGGACAAAAATCTGTGACGACCTATATTTTTCATAAAAAATATATTTTTTTATATGAAAATCTTATTTTTGCTATATCTTCTTAAAACAGCGTCTAATCGAGAAAAGGACAAAAATCTGTGACGACCTATATTTTTCATAAAAAATATATTTTTTTATATGAAAATCTGTGACGACCTATATTTTTCATAAAAAATCTATTTTTTATATGAAAATCTTATTTTTGCTGTATCTCCTTAAAACAGCGTCTAATCGAGAAAAGGTCAAAAATCTGTGATGACCTATATTTTTCATAAAAAATCTATTTTTTATATGAAAATCTTATTTTTGCTGTATCTCCTTAAAACAGCGTCTAATCGAGAAAAGGTCAAAAATCTGTGACGACCTATATTTTTCATAAAAAATCTATTTTTTATATGAAAATCTTATTTTTGCTATATCTTCTTAAAACAGCGTCTAATCGAGAAAAGGACAAAAATCTGTGACGACCTATATTTTTCATAAAAAATATATTTTTTTATATGAATATCTTATTTTTGCTATATCTTCTTAAAACAGCGTCTAATCGAGAAAAGGACAAAAATCTGTGACGACCAATATTTTTCATAAAAAATCTATTTTTTATATGAAAATCTTATTTTTGCTATATCTTCTTAAAACAGCGTCTAATCGAGAAAAGGACAAAAATCTGTGACGACCAATATTTTTCATAAAAAATCTATTTTTTATATGAAAATCTTATTTTTGCTATATCTCCTTAAAACAGCGTCTAATCGAGAAAAGGTCAAAAATCTGTGACGACCTATATTTTTCATAAAAAATCTATTTTTTATATGAAAATCTTATTTTTGCTATATCTTCTTAAAACAGCGTCTAATCGAGAAAAGGACAAAAATCTGTGACGACCTATATTTTTCATAAAAAATATATTTTTTATATGAAAATCTTATTTTTGCTGTATCTTCTTAAAACAGCGTCTAATCGACAAAAGGACAAAAATCTGTGACGACCTATATTTTTCATAAAAAATATATTTTTTTATATGAAAATCTTATTTTTGCTATATCTTCTTAAAACAGCGTCTAATCGAGAAAAGGACAAAAATCTGTGACGACCTATATTTTTCATAAAAAATATATTTTTTTATATGAAAATCTTATTTTTGGCTATATCTTCTTAAAACAGCGTCTAATCGAGAAAAGGACAAAAATCTGTGACGACCTATATTTTTCATAAAAAATCTATTTTTTTATATGAAAATCTAATTTTTGCTATATCTTCTTAAAACAGCGTCTAATCGAGAAAAGGACAAAAATCTGTGACGACCAATATTTTTCATAAAAATCTATTTTTTATATGAAAATCTTATTTTTGCTGTATCTTCTTAATACGGCGTCTAATCGAGAAAAGGACAAAAATCTGTGACGACCTATATTTTTCATAAAAAATATATTTTTTTATATGAAAATCTTATTTTTGCTATATCTTCTTAAAACAGCGTCTAATCGAGAAAAGGACAAAAATCTGTGACGACCTATATTTTTCATAAAAAATATATTTTTTTATATGAAAATCTTATTTTTGCTGTATCTTCTTAAAACAGCGTCTAATCGAGAAAAGGACAAAAATCTGTGACGACCTATATTTTTCATAAAAAATATATTTTTTTATATGAAAATCTTATTTTTGCTATATCTTCTTAAAACAGCGTCTAATCGAGAAAAGGACAAAAATCTGTGACGACCTATATTTTTCATAAAAAATATATTTTTTATATGAAAATCTTATTTTTGCTATATCTCCTTAAAACAGCGTCTAATCGAGAAAAGGACAAAAATCTGTGACGACCAATATTTTTCATAAAAAATATATTTTTTTATATGAAAATCTTATTTTTGCTATATTTTCTTAAAACAGCGTCTAATCGAAAAAAGGACAAAAATCTGTGACGACCTATATTTTTCATAAAAAATCTATTTTTTATATGAAAATCTTATTTTTGCTATATCTTCTTAAAACAGCGTCTAATCGAGAAAAGGACAAAAATCTGTGACGACCTATATTTTTAATAAAAAATCTATTTTTTATATGAAAATCTTATTTTTGCTATATCTCCTTAAAACAGCGTCTAATCGAGAAAAGGACAAAAATCTGTGACGACCTATATTTTTCATAAAAAATCTATTTTTTATATGAAAATCTTATTTTTGCTATATCTTCTTAAAACAGCGTCTAATCGAGAAAAGGACAAAAATCTGTGACGACCTATATTTTTCATACAAAATATATTTTTTTATATGAAAATCTTATTTTTGCTATATCTCCTTAAAACAGCGTCTAATCGAGAAAAGGACAAAAATCTGTGACGACCAATATTTTTCATAAAAAATATATTTTTTTATATGAAAATCTTATTTTTGCTATATCTTCTTAAAACAGCGTCTAATCGAGAAAAGGACAAAAATCTGTGACGACCTATATTTTTCATAAAAAATCTATTTTTTATATGAAAATCTTATTTTTGCTGTATCTTCTTAAAACAGCGTCTAATCGAAAAAAGGACAAAAATCTGTGACGACCTATATTTTTCATAAAAAATATATTTTTTTATATGAAAATCTTATTTTTGCTATATCTTCTTAAAACAGCGTCTAATCGAGAAAAGGACAAAACGACCTATATTTTTCATAAAAAATCTATTTTTTATATGAAAATCTTATTTATGCTATATCTTCTTAAAACAGCGTCTAATCGAGAAAAGGACAAAAATCTGTGACGACCTATATTTTTCATAAAAAATATATTTTTTTATATGAAAATCTTATTTTTGCTATATCTTCTTAAAACAGCGTCTAATCGAGAAAAGGACAAGAATCTGTGACGACCAATATTTTTCATAAAGAATCTATTTTTTATATGAAAATCTTATTTTTGCTATATCTCCTTAAAACAGCGTCTAATCGAGAAAAGGTCAAAAATCTGTGACGACCTATATTTTTCGACCTATTTTACTAAAGCAGTGTTGCCAGAAAATTTACCTATAAAATCTTCAAAATTTAGCTAAAAATCTGTAAAATCTGAATAAAATTTTTTAAATCGAAAAAAAATCTGTTAAAATAATAAAACAAATAAACATGAGGATTTTGTGATTTTTTCAAGAAAATAATTATAAAATCATGTAAAATGAAATGAAATAATAAATATTCAGAATCATTTAAGTCGTACGATATGTCACAAACAGCATGTGTGCTAAAAAAGTATAGTGTGGATTAGAAATGTATGTGTGTGGGACTGACTTTTTGGCAGGTCTGTACGATTTGATAATCTTTTGAAAAAATCATAAATTAGTATTTTTCCATGCAATCAGAGTTGCAAAATCTTGTTTTGTATGATAGTGTGGCCACTTTACAAAAAAAAAAAAATCGAAGAATTAAAGACAAAAAAAATTTATAAATTAAATCCTAAGCAAGGTACTCAAGTGATTTAAGCTCTTCCAATTCGGAGTCAATTGCTGCAATATCTCTATTTAAATTTTCTAAAATTATTTTAGCTGTGTCTTCTACATTTTCTACTAATGCAAAATAAATTTTTGATGGTTCGTATAGATCCACTAAACAGTTTACCACGCCTTCCACTCAAAGCCAATGAGATTGGCGGGGATACAATATGTTCAGATGTTTTACTTATAATAATTCTTGCATTTTATTAAATTGTCCAAGCTAAAGATTCAACGTCTGAAGAATATTTATTCAACAAAATGAATCAATGATCAATAAAAAATAGTGTGACCTAGTCATTTCAGAAATCTGCAACTTGAGGAAAAAAATCGGCAAATCTCACCTAGCCAATTTTACGATGAAAAATCGGCAAAATGAATCAGCAAATCTGGCAACAGTGTATTAGAGGTGTCTGGGAGGTGTCCATTATGAGAGGTTTTATTGTACACCACAGCGAACAGAAGATTTTTTTTGGAATTTTTTTTTCAAAATTTTTTTGTAAAAATTTTTGGAAATTCTTTTGTATATATATTTAAATTGTTGTAAATATTTTTTTTACATTTTTGTAAGATTTTTTTTTAATTTTGTTTAAAAATGTTTTGAAAAAATTAGGAACTTACTTAAATCTATATTGCGTTAGAATGGTCAGACTAAAGCAAAACAAATTCCTTTCCTTTCCAGGGCACCCTGTGAGTCTACTTCTATATGTGTATTGCTTTCTATAAAAAAGCCTTTAAAACAAATCACAACAGAAACACCTTTCCAACCTATTAATAAACACAAAATCGGCTCTCGCTGGGGGTTATTGATCCTGCGATATCTGTATGCACTCCTTACGATGTAGCTGTCGCCATCTAATATTTATTTAACAAAAAAAAGGAAAAGAGAATCATTAAATCCGAAAAAAAAATTAAAAAAAATAGGTGGGCGTGGGTTTTTGCCCGCAGCCTCCAAAGAATTGATCTGATGTTGCTGAATTGCAATCCCTAAATTTTGCGAAACTATGCCTGGCTGATTGGTGGTTTTAAATCTGCTGTATCTCGTCTGGTGCTTTGGCACCAGAACATGGACAGATGGACAGACGGACATCGCTTAATCAACTTTTCTATGCATAAGGATCCAGAATATATTTATGTTATTACTATGTGGGGTCGGAAATGAATATTGTAGAAATTACACACGGAATGACAAGCTTAAAAACATATTTATGTATACCCTTTCCACCTGTAGTGAAGGAAGGGTATTCCTACAAATTGTAGGTATACCCTTCTATACATACGAGTACAATTAGGGTGTCCAGATCTAATTTTTTCGACGGCGTGACAAGTTTGAAAAAAAAATAACCAAACCTAAAGTTTATTAGTCGTTTAATTATTATAGTAAGTGCTTGACACCGACAAGCTTTCTAAAAATAATTTTTTATTTTTAATTCTTTTGAAGTTATTAATTTCATTAAATCAAAAAATAAGTCATTCATTGACTTCTCAGGTCTCTATTTTTAAATAATTAAATAAACATAAACATAAAGAACGTTTTAAAATAAAAATAACAAAAAATTTAGCATTTTTTATTTTGATTTAGCCGCAAATTTTCCATTTTCAGGTTGGACAGAAACAACGCGACGCGATTTAACGCTAGCATACTCGACGCGACAGCTAAATCATTGTATATAAATTAACTAACAACAATTTAGAAATTGTTTCTGTTTGAACGGTGATTAAAAAATATAATTATAAAATGTATCTTGTCTAGCTCTAGCATTGTATCTGGGGCCTGATTTTTGAAAATGAAGCGTGACACACCAGGAAGATTTCAAAAGTGTGACAATCAGGCCAAAAGCGTGACGTCTGGAAATCCTAAGTATAATAAAATAGTAACTCGTTTCCGTCTGTATGCTTTTTATTTGTGTTCGCATCACGTAAAAACTACTGGATAGATTTTAAAAAAATTTTGTCAGGAGGTACCTTAGTATCCTGATTCTAATATAGGATACTTTTTTTTTAAATATCGTATTTTCAAGAGAAAGTGGTGAAAAAGCAGTGAAACTACGCAATTTCCGGTTTAAAGGTACTGAATTTTAAAACGGGGATATTTTAAACACTACTGCGTAACATTAGTCGCCAATTAAATAAAATTTGTATTTGATTTGTATATTTACTTTGTGATATTACAACGTTATTAAAATATTTTAAACACCTTTTACAGAGCTTTACAATAATGTTTAGAATTTTTTATACCTAAAGAGTCTTATAAATGGTGTGGAACACTTTCAAAGTAAAATCGTGCAAAATATTATCAGGACGCCGACGACGTAGCGGGCTAGTTTAAATATAAATTCCTTCATTTAATTGTAATAAATATTGATTCACTTGATTCCTTTTTCTTTGCTACATTTATTAATTGTTTCCAACATGTACAGTAACCCTTCTTATAAAAAGACGATGCTCTCATAACGCATTTTCATTTAACGCGATTTCAGCACAACGTATAACACGGTTGTTCCACTGTATAAGGCGGGGATTTTCCACTTTATATTTCTGTACATTTGTAGTGATTGTAGCACTGTACAAAAACAAAAGCATCAATTTATCGATGGTTAATATGGATGTGTGTTTGCATTGGGAACATGTGTGTGTGTGTCTGTTAAATTAAATTTTACGTTTTACAACACTATTTAGCAAACACAAGAAATTAAAACGAAAACAAAACGCAAAAAATGCCAAAACAACTTCATGAGAGAGAGAGAATTACAAACTGCTCTCTTGATTTGGTTACGAACAATTAAACAAAGCATAATGTCAAATAAATTGTTCGTATACATAAGTAACCAGTGGTTATCGGGTACAAAAATCTATGGCCAACAAATTGTGTCTTTGTAGTTTCGTGCGAGTTGTAGTCGTGTGCAGACGTGGAAATCGTTTATAGCGGAGTTGATTTTTATAAAAAAGAAAACAAAAAACAAAGTTACTGATATGAGGCAAATTTTTTACAAAAATTAATTGATACTTGTAATAATAATAGAGAAAAATAACAAACATGTATTCGTTTAAATAAATAAGCAATAGCTTTTTAAAAAGTCAATTAAGAAAACAAGAAATTGAGGTGAAAAAAGAAAAAAACAAATCTGAAAAAAGGCGCAGTCTTTGTCGCAAAGATTTTTATGCAAGTTTTGGGCTGACAAGAAAAGTATGTTTGTTTATTAAAAAAATGGAAGCGAATAATTAATTAAAGAACTTGGGCAATTGAATTAAACTAATAATAATAAAAAACATTTACTACGTTTTTTTTTTATTTTAAAACGTATCAGAATGTGTGTGTGTGTGTGTGATTGATTATATTTGAAAAATTACAAAATAGAAGTGAATTAGAAAAAGATCAGATTTCATTTGTTTTTGCTGGCAAATGAAACCTTATAAATTTTTAAAAGGAAACTTTAAAAATAAAACAAAAAAATATTCACAACAAACAACAGTTGCTACAACAATATACTTAAGAAAATAAGAAAAAAATAACAGATTTTAAAACCAGGTTTATTAAGCAATAATATTATTTATTAGTAATTATTCACTCCCAATTACTAAAACTATAAAATATTTATTAATTAATACCTACCTATAATCTTTAAAAATTTTAACTTTAACTTTAAGCAAGTGAAAGTTATAAAAAAATACGAAGTTTAAGAAAACAACTTATTAACAAAAAAATCGTGTACTTTAAATTTTATTAAATTCTATGTGACCATTTAAAGGATTATTTCAACAATACATTCGTGAAAGGTAAGTTTGTTTGGTTTTTTTTTTCGAAAATCTTATAGATTCAATATGAAATTGACCTTTGTCTCTCTGTTGCAAATTTTTTCTTATTTTTCATTGTTGTTTTTCTATTTGCGAGTGCGAGTGTGTGTGCGCGTGTGTGTTTTTGAACGTGTTTTTTCCTTAACCTGTCTTTGATTTAATGTTTTTTACATTGTTGTTCTTTATCTTTTCTCTGTCCTGCATAAAAGGGCGCTCCTTTTTTCTTTCCAAATCCTTTTTATGCTTGTCATTCTGTTCCTTGTTAGCTTGTTCTTCTTTTGTTTATTTTATCTATTTTTCTGTTTTTGTTTTTCTTGTTTTGCAAGTATTTTTCTGTACAGTAATCAGTGCTTTTCAAACTTTACATGTTTTTTTCTTGTTTTGAATTCGTGTTGGTGTTGTATTTATTACTGTTTTTTGTATGTTTGCTTGCTTGCAAAAAATGTAAACAGTGTTGCCCATTCTTATTTATAAAGATTTGCAAATTTTCGTTGAATTCATACCCACATATAGAAAAATGGAAGCAGTGAAGGAATCTAATTAAAAACCAATTACATAGGTACTAGTAATTGAATTTTAAGTGAAATTAAATTGAAATGTTCTTATTAAAAAAGACAACAACACTCGAAGTAGAATAAACAAAAGAAAATATTTTTTTTCACTAAAAAACCTAAAAATTAAATAAAAACTAGCAAATGAATAATCACCTAAAAAAAATGAAATAATGTCCAAAAATGAACAAAATTGACCCAAAAATTATGAAAAACTACCCGAATATACCTATATTTTTGGTTTAAAACTAGTTTACGGCCATTTAATAAAAAATAAAAATAGATTCCTCTGGTGTGTAAAATTTATATTTTAACAAAAAATGTATAGTTAAAAAATTGGGGGCCTACCTTAGTTTTGTGTGTTTCTATGTGAAGTATGATAGGTACCTATATCTCGACTATTTTATGGCGAAATGAGGTAATGTGGGTATCATTGGAATAGTAATTAAAAGTAACTAAAGTGAAATTAATAAAAAAAATAAAAAAAAAAAAATTGGGAAAAATTTCAAGAGAACAAAATTTTTTTTAAAGCCCAGTACACAGCTCTGCGTAATTTCAGTTTTGATTTTTTTGCCTTTATTTCTGCAAAAGTAAAATTCATCATGTAGTCGTTTGTAAAAATAAAAATCAGTAGTCGTGATTTTTTTTTTAATTTTTTTGTTTATTGTACACAATAACATTATATCAATACAGAAATGACAAAAATAACATTTTAAAAGTGTAAAAACATGAAATGTCATAAGTTCCGTTACCAAACAATTGCCTGACCCAAGGTATATTTATCTCACTAGGTAGTGTCGTCCGCCCAGCTGATTTAGTAATTCAACATGTCAAATGTTGTTAGAAATTTTATGGTGCAGAAGTGAGAAAGCAATAAAACACATACAGGCCTTCTCAATTTTCTTCTATGTTTTCTGATATTTCGAATTACAAAGCAATAACAAAAATTCTTGTAGTTCTTGTATTGTTGTATTTGTTGTAGAGACGCCACTACCTAGTAAAATAAATGTACCTTGTCCTGAACATTATTTTTTGTTTCTGCTGAAGAAAAAAAGTTTACACTCTTATGTTAGAACACAGGGATGTTCTAACAAAAAGTGTAGACTTTTTTAGTCATAAATTTCGGTTAATTTTCTTTTTAGCTGTTTAGGCTGTTTTTTTTACACATACTTCTTATAGGAAACTGAAATTCAGGCGAGCTGCGTACTGGCCTTAAGTAACCGGGCCGGTGTTGGCCATGCCACAGAGAGTAAAATATTTGCGCCCGCACAAAGGCCGGCTATATATGTAGAACATTTTTAGTAAGTGAAGCCGGTGTTGGTTATATCCATAGAAAAGAAAATCCTTAAAAAAACCTTTTTTTTTGCTCTACTTTTACTAACGTGCCCACACACGTTGTATGCGTACTGTCCGTTTTTGCTTTGAAAATAATGCACTTTTGTCGCTGCAATTCTTCATTAGTTTGCGCGAGGGAGACGGAATTAAAAAGGGTGCAAATAAGCATGTACTCTTAAAGTTCGTTTTGTCCTATCATTCGTAGTTTTAATTTTGAAGTTTAAAATACAAATTGCTGCAATAAAAATTGCACGACATAAACACAAATGCAATATTGGAGAAGAAACGAGAAAGCTCACAGCGACACAAAAGTTGCTTAATGTAATTTGAGACTAATTTTAAGAGTTACGTACATATTTTATATAAAGGTACCTATCCCTGGATAAAATTGAAAATTTTTTTTATGAAATTCTAAAAATTATTGTAAAGTTCCAAAAGACGGACTGGAAAACTCATTAATTTTATTATTTTTTAACAGCGCCTGTTACGCAACATTGCTTAAAATATACTGTAACTTTAAATCGGTAAAAATATGGGCGTTCTTTCACTGTTTTTTCTTCACTTTCTCTTGGAAATAAGATATTTTGCAGAATAGTTATGTATGACTTGAAATATTTACTAAATGTAGAAAGTATTTATTGAATAAAAAAAACATTGCGCGATTTTTTTTGCCTAGGCTATATGTTTCCTGTAATCAATTAATTATTATCACACAAAAAAAAAAAAACAAAAAGCAAAGTTGATATCAACTTTTTGCCACTAACATACTAAGCAAAATTTTTAAATCTAATAAATTTTTAATGTTAACAGTAGCCTAGTTTAAGATTAACTATTAAGGAATTTTCACACTATAATATATTATTAATATTTTTAAGGAAAATTAAGCTCTGACTTGAATTATTTGGGGTTTCTTTTAGTTTCAAACATTAGTACAAGCGTTTAGTACAGGGTTGCATTTTATTTAAAAGCGTTATTAATATTTGCATTATAGTAGGAAACACCCCTTTTTTTTAATGATGTTTTTAAGCGTAAATAGTCTTAAGGACATAAACTGTTATTTTTACACACTCATTTACAAATTTTTTCATAACCTATAATCATCCAAAAAATAAGTAATCTTTCATTCAAGTATTTTAGATAATTTTTTATTATGAAAAATAGCCCAAAATATAAAATTTTTAAAATGGACGAAAGCGAAACCTAAATTTTCGGGTTCCCCCGAAAATATTACCCAAATATGTATGAGCAATACTTGGATTTTTTTCTCTTTTGTAAAGGGTGTTTTTTGTAGAGGTATAGAACTTTAAGTTGCAATAAAACAACGATAGATTATTCGATTGACATGAATTTTATTTATCCAAAAGATAATCTTGTGGCATTACATTTTAAATATGAATTCTCGCATATGACCGCCACGGCTGGCGCGGATGTAGTCCAATCTGGACGTCCAATTTTCGATGACTTTTTCAAACATTTGTTGCCGTATATCGGCAGTAACACGGCGAATGTTGTCTTCCAAATGGTCAAGCGTTTGTGGAAAGTAGTCTAGCGGTGTTAAATCACAAGATCTTGGAGGCCAATTCACAGGTCCAAAACGTGAAATTAGGGGGTCACCAAACGTGTCTTTCAATAAATCTATTGTGGCACGATCTGTGTGACATGTTGCGCCATCCTGTTGAAAGCACATCCCCTGCACATCATGGTTATTCAATTCAGGAATGAAAATATTAGTAATCATGGCTGTATACCGATCACCATTGACTGTAACGTTCTGGCCACCATCGTTTTTGAAAAAGTACGGACCAATGATTCCTCCAGCCCATAAAGCGCACCAAACAGTCAGTTTTTCTGAATGTAACGGTGTTTCGACATACACTTGAGGATTACCTTCACTCCAAATGCGGCAGTTTTGTTTTTTGACGTAGGCATTCAACCAGAAGTGCGCTTCAACGCTAAACAAAATTCGCTTATGAATATCGGGACCTACGGTAATCTCGTTTTGGGCCCAAATTGCACTATTTGCAAGCGTTATTCAGGCGTAAGTCTATTCATGATGAATTGCCAAACCATACTGAGAATAAATCACTTGACAGCTGTTAAATCGGTCGCCATCATGACAAGTAATGACAACTTAAAGTTCGATACCTCTATAAAAAACACCCTTTATATGGTCATTTTATTACTATTACTACAATGGACTGGCCGGTCAACAATATATTTGCCTCCATTTATGGAAAAGCCCTATAAAAATATTCACTTAAGTTACAGAACGATCCATAGTATAGAATTTAATAGAAGTGAATACCCCTAATATTTCAAAGTCTAAAAAACTTTCAATGACACTGCTTGCTGACTAAACAACGGCCCACATTTATTTTTTTTTTTATTTTTGATTTAATGTTTTATTTAAGCAGACAGTAAAATTCTGAAAAAATGTGCATGTGTATTTTTTTTTATCACCAATTGAACTTTAAAATGCCAAATATAAATTAACAAAACAATTCACATAAAGATTATAAAAAAAAACCGATTATACTAAGAAAATATTTAATCAGTTGAATTAAAGATAAGTAATGTAATAACTTATGTTTGGCAAAACTATTTAACAAATTTTTATAGCTTCTCCTCTAAACATATATTGATTAACCTTATTTATACCTATTGAGAGATTATACTTTTGAAAATTATTGCTTGTTTTTTTTTTTTTTTAATAAAAAACAATAAATTCCTGTGATGTGGTAATACATATTCGAATTAATTAGAAAATTGGAATTTTTAAATTAATAAATTGGTTTTAATAAATTGTAACACCTGGAGCGGTTTTCATAATTTAACAATAGCTAAAGGTAGAATGTTATCGAATACATTTTCAGCTTTTAATTTGTAACAGGCAAGGCATAGGTATTTAACAAGGTTATAGCGTAAGGGAGAGGAAGTTTCATCAAAAAATTTTTTGAATTTTTTTTTATATGGATTTTGACATTAATAATATATTTTATTTTCTCTTAAAATACATGATTAATGTCAAACTTCATATAAAACAAAAATTAAAATTTTTCTCTTTAATATTAGCTCCGCCTTGTCCTGTCACCTGGTTAAATATGCCTTGGTAACAGGTATAAGGTGAGACTAAAGGGCTCCACACATGATGTGATGATCAAAATAATTCATGTTAAATTCGTATATGTGTTAGTGTGAATTGTTTATATGCGTGACTTCGACGATACTGGAGAGAAAATCAAAAAAATTTTTTTTCATCCAGCATCGTTGAAGTAACATATAATACACATTTCAACAATTATTACCATAATGCTTGAGCAGCATTTTGATCGTGTCTAGTCCCCTAAAGTGTCCAACAGATGATCGTAACCTTTAAATTTTAACCACAGGTTTACTCTTTCGAAGTTGCCATATTTTCGTTGATTATTTTTTTTATTTTTTAGAACTCAAAATGTTTTTATAAATTTTCTTGTTTAATAATTATACTAATTAATTTTTTCTTGTGTTTTTTTTTTTTTTAACGTTACCAATCAACACATTAAACGTTAATATGCTGAAATGTCTACATGGTCTGCTGTGGTGTTGCCATTATTTTAAATCTTTTTAAAAAACGGTGTTAAAAACGAAAACTAGATAAACCTCAATTTATAGATATCTTTTACTAAAGTTATGTTTTAACTATCGGTAACTTTATCTGCAAGTTATGAAAACCGTCATTAGTGTAGGCTCTTTTATTCGTTTCGTTTCGAATCGAATTAAATATTTACTCAGTTATTGGTTAGATTAATGTCAATATACATTTATCAGTTAGCCTCATTACGGGGAACATTATTAATTTTTTTCGATATGGATTTTTGCAGTTAAACTTAATATTTTCCATCTAAAAAAAAATTTAAAAAGTTTCCTCTTAATATTTCCTCTTCGTAGTGAACAAATAGGAAAAACGTTAAAATTTATCAGCACAAATTTTAAGTATATTTAATACATTTTCTCAAATTATCCGATAATATGAAGTGAAAAATTAACCAAATAGATTTTTTAATCGGGTTTAAAATGGTTCTATTTGTAATTTGATAATTTTCTTAAAAGGTTCTCTTTGTAATCCGCCAGCCAGCCAACGAAAAATGGTTTATTTAAATAAGATAAGATGCTTGAGATTTTGCACTAAATTAACTCTCTGTGGTAACACACTGTGTAATTTTTTAAGTCATGGCAAAATAACCATATACGGACACCACTACGTGATAAAAGACCAAAAAAAAAAAAGACCCCTGTCTCCCAGTTTTGCCCAAAGTCCTCCAGGTTTTTTTTTTATGGGCCCTCAAAGATGTGGGGCCTCGATGTCATTTTTGCAAAAAAATGTTCATTTACTCAAGCTCATATTTTGCAAACCGTTTGAAATTTTGATATACTCTCTGAGGCAAAGTTGTAGCTCTTGTCATAAAGAACAAAAATTGTTAACATATAAAATCAAAAAAACTTCATCTTCAAGGTCAAAATCGCAAAAAACTTTAAAAAATTCAATTTTTTTTACCTTTTTTCCCCTGTTCAGGTCCATAGGTAGCAAACCGTTCAAAATTCAAGGAAACAATCAACTACAAAAATGAACCTAAGATCTCAGTAAACAACTTTCTAGAACATCCTTTCTAACACCGTTTAGGTAGGGCTTAGGTAGCCGCAAAAGTGCGATTTGCAAGTCCAGGGCCATCAACATTAGAAACGGTGTTAAGAATCATTCCTAGGAAGTTCATATGTTCTAGAAAGTTGTTTATTGAGATCTTAGGTTCATTTTTGTAGTTGATTGTTTCCTTGAATTTTGAACGGTTTGCTACCTATGGACCTGAACAGGAGAAAAAAGGTAAAAAAAATTTAATTTTTTAAAAGTTTTTTGCGATTTTGACCTTGAAGATGAAGTTTTTTTGATTTTATATGTTAACAATTTTTGTTCTTTATGACAAGAGCTACAACTTTGCCTCAGAGAGTATATCAAAATTTCAAACGGTTTGCAAAATATGAGCTTCAGTAAATGATAATTTTTTTGCAAAAATCACATCGAGGCCCCACATCTTTGAGGGCCCATAAAAAAAACCTGGAGGACTTTGGGCAAAACTGGGAGACAGTGGTCTTTTTTTTTGGTCTTTTATCACGTAGTGGTGTCCGTATATGGTTATTTTTTCCGTGTTGCACTGTGTAATTGTATAGATTGTCTAATTATTTATATATTTTATGGTTCTATACTCGTACATACAGTAACGAGCAGAAAAAATGCAACTCTGTATTATATTAATATTGAGTACAATTTTGTAGGAAATAAAATGTTAAAAAAAACAAATGTTAGTCACAGTCTAAAGGATCCATCTACCTGATAAATTTTTGTATATATCCTAATGTTCTTTAGCATACCCAAAAATTTTTCTAACCTCGAATATGTCTAATAAAAATATTATAAAATATATATGAACTTATAATAAAACTGTAACTGGACCATTTCTGCAGATTAAATATTTTTGGAAAATTATGTTGCTAGTGGAAATATTAATTGAAATGAAAACGGCAATTTTTAGAATTTTTTTTTTTCAGTCTGGGTGTTTGTGTTCGCATTACTTAGAAACTACTGAATGAATTTTAATAAAATTTTTTTAAGAGGTACAATTCAAATATAAGATATTTTATTCCCCTAAAAATATATCATTTCCAAGAGAAAATAGAGAAAAAGTAGTGAAAGAACGCAATTTTACCGATTCAATGGTGCTGCAAACTTGGCAGCACCTTTTTTTTATTAGCGAGAAATTTTTAATTTACAGAATTCTACAGTAATTTTAGAATTTTATATAAATTTAAGAATTTAAAATAAAGCCTATGTTTCTGAGTAATTACCCAGGGATGGCTACCTTTATATAAAGTATATACATAAACCATATCTAAAGCACTATAATAGTAAGACTCTTAAAATTTGGTGTGGTTTATTTACTTTTAAATCAAAATCGAACAAAATTTTGTAAGGATGCTGACGAAGTGGCGGGCACATATAGTTTTTTTTTATAAAAATGCAACTCTGAAAGTATTGAGTAAATTCTTCTGGGTAATAAGTACACAGAAAATAAAATACTTGATACCTACTCGGTAGACACTATTAAACAAAACAGCACGCCCAAATGACCAAACTTTATTATTAAAATATGTATGTATGTGTTTGTTAGTGAAAACTTTGTTCACGAAGAATTCACACTTATCGCAAATAATTATTGTAATAAAAAAAATCTCGTAATTTCTATCGTGAATGATTTTAAACGTAAAATCCAAGTAAATTTGTTATTGGAATCATTCAGGATAGAAAATTTGGGAGTTTTTTCATGGGAATAATTACTCCCGATAGAGGGGTGATTATATTTAGCTACACAAGTAATTTTTAAATATGATCGCAAAATTGATGGATATGAGACGATGCTAACTCATACGACATTCATGAGGTATTAATGCATAAACAACAAGTAATTGGTTGATGTGGACTGTACGTTGACGGCATGAATCAATAATTCGTTCCATTTGGAAAACTGGAAACCAATGATAGCTGTATTATTTTGGTCTTAATTAAACAATACCCCATATAATACCCAGACCATTGCTAAAATCTAGACAAATATTTTGTCGCAGATATAGTAAAATTTAAACAAACGCAGTGGACATTTGAACGATATTGTATTTCATACACTGAGAACCTTTCAAACGAAAGCAGGTTTTTTGAAAACATCTAACATTATTCCATTCCAACATGCTTTACTAGGTCAAACTTTGTGGTTTGTGTGGCTCTATGGCGACATAAAATATTTTAAAACAAAAAATATCGTTTTTGTTTTTGGTTAAAAAGATTTTTTTTTTTTTTTTTGCTAACAGCATAAATAAAGTATTTTTTGTATTTTTCCAGGTGCCATTTACACTCCAGTTAACTCAATAAAAATATGTTTTTGTTTTATTATATTTTTATTTATCTCATTTGTTTTTATCATATAAAACGTCAAGAATTCTTAAAATCTTTTCTTCGATGCTGTTGTTTTGATTTTTATTTCAGCTTAAATTCTACCAAATGTTGTTGCTGTTGTTATGTTATTTACAGTGAATTTTTAAGTGTTTGGTTTTCAAACTAAAAGCGGAAAAATTTTAAAAACGTATAAAATTTTATCTTGGGTTATTATTAGTTGACATAATGAGAAACAACGACTTTTCGTTTAGTATACCTTTCTACTGCTCTAGAAAGCCAGTGTCAATGTTGCTTAAGCCATTTTCACACTATTATACTGAGTATTAGGACTTTAAAAAACTTAAATCCTATGAGAAAGTATGATAGTGTGAAAGCAATGTGTTATCCAAATGTGAAATAATACGGAAAGAAATTTACCAAACCATTTTTAGAAATTTTTCTAAACGATAACATTTAACATTTAAGCAAAGAACCCAGCTGAGTGAGTCGCAGCCGTTAGTTCGCCGCTATCGATGATATTTTTTCTTTTTGAAACACCTGCTCAAAATTGCCTTCATTCTTATCGACTACGTCTGTACTTTGTTTCTGCTATGCCTAGAAATTGTCGAATATTCGTATTGTTTTTTTGTTTTGTTTTTTTTATTAACAGAAAAACTTGAACGGTTAAAAAATCCTAAGGTCCGGCACCTCGCATGAAATTGCTCAGCCGCCGCTGTACAATGTCTCGTCTCAGCTTGTTCCTCTCTCTTATATTTTTCATTTTATTTAAAGTGTGAAAACGAAATGATAAGTTACGTTAGATTTTTTGACAATCACAACAATTCTCATTTGATTTATTTCGTATAAAATCTAATAAAAATCTTAATACTCAGTATTATAGTGTGAAACGAACTTTAGAATTTAGAATATTGCTTACAGACTGGAGCTGGCAGAAGTAAATAAGTTATAAATTTTCTAAGTATACTTTTTAATTACAAAGACTGCGCTTATTTAATATATTCGAATAATGTATTATCCACTATGAATTTAGTAAAAAAAAAAATTTATTCGAATAATCGATTATTCGAGTAATATTGATCGAATAATTTTTGATTCCTAATAGAAATTTATTCAAGCATAAATGTATTTTTTTCTTACTCGATTAATCGAATAGTTTCTCATTCGATAAATCGAATAGTTTTTATTCGTCGCAACGTCCTATTACATACAATGCCTTCTACAACAAATAATAATGAAATATGAAAAAAAAAAATCTGAAAAAAGTTTTTAATTTGTACCTTAGTATTCACTATCATTCAGCAGTATCATTTTACTAACATTAAACAACAGTCATCTTTAGGAAAATTCGCTTCGATCGGCGAGTTTTTCATAGCTTGTCTTATTTGCTGTTGTGAAGATTTGAAAATAATAGTAGCAAACCTTGCGAAGACTATTTTTTGAAACAATTGTCGTGTTAAGTCCTCTCGGGGGTATGTTGACTTTTAACACTTTGAAACCAATGCATGCGGAGTATATGGTGGCATCAGTCCCCGAGGCTTGCACAGGGCCTGAAACTGGAAGATAACAACCTTCGAGTTCTGACCAGTGTCCAAACGAATGATACTGCGGAAAGCTCACAGTGTATGTGCCATAATATTTGGTGGCTGCGATTTGGACCGCAACCGCGTAGAGCAATTTACTCCGGTGTCCCTAAACAAGTGGTGTGATTATGGTCCTGCCAGCCATGTTCTAAAATTGATTGTGGTAAAACCATAGTCTCGTTAAGGCAACATGCCAGGCACTAACTTAAATCTGTATTACACTTGACGCGTTAAGTCCCCTCCGAAGCTTTTCTTTGATGATTCTCAATTCTTGACGCCATCACTTCCGTGGTATGAGAAAGTAATAATATTCAAGGCTTGCTTGAAGCAGAAAGATAAACACCTTCGAGCTCTGAACTGTGTTTCACGGAAACCCTTGCCCTATGGGGTACCCTAGGACCCTCTGATATCCGGTTATTGGTGAGGCCCTAAGGAAAGAAATGTGAAGGCTGTGGTTCTGCAGGAACGGCGATGTCCTGTTGCTTTTTAGCAGTTATCGCCAATAGTGCAATGGAGTTAAGATGGTCTCCAACACCTGAATAAGAGTTATGAGCTGGTATTGTAAACTATATTTTAAAATTGTTACTTATTGTGTCGCTATGCGCAAGAATGGCGTTGAGCGACGCATTGTTATCACTCAATGGTAAGACTTGGATACTCACTCCTCACGGCCAGTTACTGAGGTTAATCAGTATTACGAATTGTCGTTTTAGTTGGATGATATTTACTGCTGATACTAACTAAAAATAATCTGTAATTCTTTTAATACTATTGTCTCTTCTTAGCCGTCAGGTCACAATTCTTTGACACGTATTCGTTGATCTTGAAAACAAGATGGATTTTTCACAAGTTTTAAAGATCCTTTTATAAAAAAAAAACTAAACCAAATATAGCTTTAACACTTTTAGATCGTTACACCAGTTGCGTGAAACTACACGAAACCATCCATTGCCATTCTTTTGTGTAGAAAAATATATCTTCACTAAAAAACCAAACAGCAAAAAATCCCTTCTTATAAATCACATTACAATCACTATATTTTGATTTATAAAGAATGATTTTTTGTTACTATTGTTTTCTAAGCCGTTTCGACGATGTCTTATAATACAACTTACATATGTATAAGTAGGAAAGAGACAGACGGAGAGACAGACACATTGAATGTAATTGTTGTTGAAAAGTCAAAAACAATAGTTGGCGTTCTTGAAAAAGTTCAATGACTGAATGGATATTTGTGTTACAAAAAGTAAAAACCGCTAACGAAAATATAAAAGTAAATAAAAGAAAAATAAAAATGAAAAAATATGAAAACTTGTAATAAAAAATACGGTTGACGAGCACTATAAGATTTGTTGTTGCTATAAAACTCTTGTACACAAAATTGTAGCTCTTAACGCCAATTCAATGTCTTTCAAGTATTTTTGATATTTTTACGAAATCCAAACGCTATAGAAACCAAGCCAAATCAATTACTTAACATCGAAAACAATACTTGCGCGCTGTCTTGTGTTCCAAAACTTAAGAATTTCAAAATCAATTTAATTATTTTTTAGTTTAAAATCAATATCTATAAAAAAAAACTGCTGCTGACTGCTTGGCAAATTTGGTCAACAGCAAAGATTTTGTTACCAAAATACTTAGTTTTTCAAAAAAAAAAAAGCAAAGTTGTATTGCGTTTTTTGGCCAAAAGTCATGTTGTCGATTTATTTATTTTTAAAAGTTTGTTAATCAAAAGAAATTAATTGTCGATCGAAACGTTTAGGTTAGTTGTTTGCGTATTTATTCGGTTTTTTTTTAGTTTTAGTTTTAAATATGTTTAATTAAATGCCTAAAGGTCACATTGTCTACAAATAATTGCAAATAAACGCATGCTGAATTGCAAAATGTTGGCGTTACTTTTGAGCACTAACCCACATATTATGTAAAATTTAGATGTTATTTAAAACTGAAGAAACAACAAAAAAATAATTTAAATCTTTGCTAATTCAATTTGCAAAATTTCTCAATAAATAAATAATTATTCGATTAATCGGGTTTTTATTCGATTTATTTTATTCGACTAATCAGTTTTTATTCGATTAATCGGATTTTGTTAAATCTTAAAAAAAATTTTTAAACTTTTATGTAGCTGCAAAGCTCGAATCGTTTTATAATTCCTGGAAAATAATACTCGAAAATATAATTAAAGTTTTTGCTAATTCAATTTCCTAATTTCTGAATTAGTAAATAATTATTCGATTAATCGGGTTTTTATTTGAAACAGAAAAAAATAATTTAAATCTTTGCTAATTCAATTTGCAAAATTTCTGAATAAATAAATAATTATTCGATTAATCGGGTTTTTATTCGATTTATTTTATTCGATTTATTTTATTCGATTTATTTTATTCGATTAATCGGATTTTGTTAAATAGCAAGCTGCAAAGCTTGAATCGTTTTATAATTCCTGAAAAATAAAATTAAAATTTTTGCTAATTCAATTTCCAAAATTTCTGAATAAATAATTATTCGAATAATCGTTTTATAGTTCCTGGAAAATAATACTCAAAAATATAATTAAAATTTTTCCTAATTCAATTTCCAAATTTCTGAATTTATACATAATTATTCGATTAATCGGGTTTTTATTCGATTAATCGGTTTTTATTCGTTTAATCGAATTTTGTTAAGGATTAAAACAAAAAACGTTCTGGCATTAATCATAAATTTTACAATTAAAATTACATTGTAAAAATAGTCCCTGGCTGTTTTAATATGCCATTTTTAGGGAAGCAATAATATTTTTTTCGATTAATCGGATTGTTTTACGATTTCTCTCTGCTAATTAAAAATATGTATATATTTTTTTATTAACACCGTTATTACTAATGTCAGTTTTAAAAAGGAAACTCTTCATTTACAATATTTCAATTCGAATAATCGGACTGTTATTCGATTAATTAAAATTTTATGAAAATATCTGTGAATATAAAAACGGGTTATAAAAATTACTCTTGAGTGGATAAAATTTTAGCAAAAGTTATTTTTGTATTTATTAGTCTTTGTTCTTCTTTCTATCTATAAATCACATTATTAGTCGATTGATTCGGATTAAATAATTAAAATTGTATTAATGAATTATTATAACTCAAAATAAAAATCATATATTATTACTCATTTTTATATCCTTAAAAACAGGTTTGTATTAATTAGCTTTTATTCGCTGTTCTATCAAATTTGTATTCGAATAATCGGATTTAATAAACGGGAATTTTATAATTGCATTAATAAGGCTAAAATCGAAGTGAGAATTTATTTCGAAGACTTTTGAATGAGCTTGTAGTTTACCAGACCTTATTTAATCGGATTTTATTCGAATAATCATTTTTATATTCGAATAATCGGCGGTAGTTTGATTAATTAGTACTACGAACAAGGGAGCAATATCTAAGAATTATAAATTTACAAAGCGTTATGACATCTTTTATTTAATTATTCGAATAATTTAACAAGTATTTGAAAATTAAAAAAAAATATTTTTTTTAATTTTTAAATTATTTTTTTTTTTTTGTAATTCCTAGTTTTAAATTATTCAAGAATATTTCTTTTTACTATTAACGATCATAAAAGCAATTCCGAGATTATGTTGGCGTTTTAAGATTAAAATTTTTTTAATTGCTGATCTTTAACATAAGCTTTTTATTCGAATAATCTGCTTTTATTCACTTGAAACTTTTTTCATTATTAAAACCATTATTTTTTTATTTAATAAGGTACGATATTAGGTTTTTCATTCGACTAACTACACACATATTTGAGTTGGAAAATTATGTTTATGATATATTTTTTTGTATCAATCGGTGTTTGCAAACAAGTATTTCTAAAAGTTATTTAAATTTTTTATAATTTTAATATAACGTAGAGATTATAATAAAATTATGCATGTTTTTTTAGGATTAATGTTATTCGAATCGAAGAATCTATATGTCGGTTAATCTAATGAATGGTTTTAAATGTGTTTAAACTAAAATTGTAATTGAAAGTGTTATTGAAAAAACCCGTTTTTTATAGGTTATATTTTTATTCGGTTAAAAAAAAAAATAAAACTTTTTTTGATAGATTATTCGGTAGAAAAATAAATAGGGCAAAAAAAAGTTTTTTTATTTAAATAGTCGGTGAAAGTGTTATTGAAAAAAATAAACCGGTTTTTATGGGTTATATTTTTTATTCGGTTAAAATAGAAATACAATTTTTTTGTTAGATTATTCGGTAGAAAAATAAATTGGGAAAAAAAGTTTTTTTTTTTTTTTAAATAGTCGGTGAAAGTGTTATTGAAAAATAAATAAACCGGGTTTTATAGGTTATATTTTTATTCGGTTAAAATAAAAATAAATTTTTTTGATAGATTATTCGGTAGAAAAATAAATTTGGAAAAAAATTTTTTGTTTTTTTTTTTAATAGTAGGTTGTTGTAGTATTTTTCTGGTATTTTAATTGTTTTTTTTTTAGCGAATATGAAACGATTAATCGTCTGCTTATTCGAATAATCAGTTATTGATTTTAGTTTTTTCTAATTTTAATTTGAATTTCTATTAATCATTTATGTACATATGATGAGACAATATTTATTTTCCTTTTAACATAATTTGGTTTTCTCTTAAAAAATTTTATTCGATTTTAATCGGTTATTTTTTATTTTAATGTTATTTCTTAAATTAATGTTATCCGCCAAAAATAAAACTTAATAGCAAATAAGATTTGTATTATTTTTATAGCTTAAAAAATTATAAGTAAAGTAAAAAATATTATGTAAAATTTAACAGCAATGACCGGTAACTCAATATTTTTTTTATTTAAACTAATTTTTATTTTGTTACTTCTCACCAATATTGAAAACACCATGCACCCATAAATACCGGAAATTTTGCAGCAAAAAAGGAAAAGAAGAATTGAAAAAAAAATATATTGAACACAATATTCATATTTTTGCCAAAGAAATGAATAAAGAGAAACACGGGCTAACACATGGCTAACATGTTAGCTCAAGTGCCAGCACAAATAATCATGTTTCTTTTATAGTTTTTCGAATAAAAAAAAAAAAAAATAATAAATTAGTTAATGATAAAAAAAAACAAACTTTACAAAAAGTGAAAGTCTACTGTTTTTAAACACGATACTCGTACTAACACAACAACTTCTCTACTCAACTCTACACATCTAAGAGTGTGATGATAAAAACTTAAATGAATGAATACAGTTTAAAAAATTATAAGCTTTTTTAGGTTTAAGTGAAGAAAAAAGGTTCACTGAAGCCTAAATAAAACATTTTCGCAGTAAAACAAAAAAACTTTATTAAAGTTTTGAATATTTTTGCATAAATTTTTTTAAGCATATTTTAGGTGTTTAAAAAGTGATTTTTTTATCTTCTTTCAAAGTGTTTCTTACTTGTATCAGTTTCAAGTAAAATTTTTATATTTAAATTTCCAAGCAGAGAAAAAAATATAATTCAAAGTGCAAAAAATCGTAAAGCCGGGTCAACCAGAAACATCGACACCAATGTTGAGTATTAATAGTGCCCAGTTTATGCCCAGGAAAATAGCCACTGCGTCCGAACCCTTCCATATCAGGGAATCCAACCGTCTCTGCAATAGCAGGCTTTGGACACTGTGGCTATTTCCAAAACTTTAACTAAGTCTCATTTCCAAAATGTTATAAAAATGTTCAGAAATACTTATGAAAAAAAGTGTGAACACAGTTTGTTAGAACGATCTATTGTCTCTCTATTCCATCAGGTTTGATTCGATGACATCGAAGGGTTTGGAAAAAGTAACCATATTTCTTTAAAAAAAAATTCGAAAATCTGATCAGAATACGTACTAATTGTATGGGAAAACTTTTTTATCGCATGATATATTTTTTCAAAAACATATTTAACTCGAGGTATTCATCTTCACAAACATCACAAAGATTAAACTAAATAGAGGTTCCTCAGTAAATGAGATAAGGTTGATGTCCATTAAAGTGCACAGGACACTGGTTTGATTCCCTGAGATGAAAGGGTTTGGAAACAGTAACCATAATTCTTAGAAAATTTCGAAAATCTGTGCAGAATACGTACTAAATGTCTGGGAAAACTTTTTTATCGCATGATATATTTTTTTTCAAAAACCTTTTAACAAGACGTATTTATCTTCACAAAAATCAAAATTGGTTCAGCTGAAAATGAAGCAGCAGACTAACTAACAAAAAGGTTATCTCCAATGAATTTATGTGGACCAGAACCTCAAGGAATAACATGCTGCGTCCAAACCAGTCACTCTTAAAATCCAAAAAGCTTCAGGCTCGAATGGATCTCAAAGGGCCACTTCGTGAAAAGACCAGAAAGGTACTTAAATATAATCCAAGTAACTTAAGCTGTGTTAGTGACATCTTCTGGAAACTTCAAGTATTATCTCGCCAAGATAAAAATCAATAAAGAGGAGTCGCAGAGTGTTCTTGGTAGAGGTAGATAAGACTACGCACGGGCAGACGCTTATTAAATGAAGATGCTATAAAGAAATTTACTATTAGAAATTACGAGAGTCTCTGTGATAAGAAAGAAGTTCGATAATTAACAGTCGACAGTTTGAAATCACTACAATCGAGAGTTAAAGCGCTAGTGACAGCACGAGATTCAATGAAAGTAAGATACTCGTCAAGGCATATTAATAAGGTAGCCTCAATACGAAGGGGAAATATTAAGGCCAAAATATTAAAATTTTTTTATATGAAATTTGATAGTTCAACTTCCATTTAAGGGGAAAATTAAAACATTAACTGTCAAAATCCATATAAAAAAAATTATTATTTTCGCCTTAATATTTCCCCTCAGTAGCGAGGCTATCTGAATAATATGCCTTGATACTCGTAAATTATCAATCGAGGTACGAGGTAAAAAAGAAACCACATAAATTTATTGGTCTGCTTTGACATCTTTATAAAAACAATTAAGATTTAAGACTTATGTTGCCCCCACTTCTCATATAGACACCACCTCTCTGGTGTTGTTTATTATAAACAAAATTATTACACATGAGATATTTTTGTTTTGTTTTTTCACATTTAATTTAATTTTGTTTTTCTTTTATTAAAACGTGATTTGTCAATTTTTCAAACGAAAAAAAAAAAATACAAATTAGAAATTCAAATTCTAAATAAAAAAACACGATAAACCAGCTATAGAGCAGACCAAAGGACAAGAGACAAGCAACAAAATCGATCGTCAAGAAGAATAGTCTTAACAAATTTCTATATATTCATTTCGAATGACACATCATCAATTCTTTAAAAGTGGACACTTGTTTGGTGGCATTTAATTTAATTTTTTTTTTTTTGCAAAACATCTAACAAATTCATAAAAAAAGTGTGAAATTTAACAAAAATGTCACTGAAATTGAGTGAAAACAAACCCAACAATTTCGCACGAGTTATAGCTGCGAATCCGCAACTATTGACTTGCTGTTCGTATCTAAATTTCTTGCGTCATTACAAAACGCAACATCCACGTTTTGGTTTGAGGAGAATCTTGCAAAATGGTTTTACAGTCTGGAGCAATTTAAACAATAACGAAAGAAGGAAATTCAAACAAAGGGTTGGTAATAACATGGTCTTTTTAAATTAAATATGGAAATTATGTATTTTTTTCTTCTTTATTGTAATAGGAAGGTTATATTAAGCCCCGTTTAAAAAGGTTAGCTAAATATCGTCGAACTAAAATACCACGCCTACTTATGCCCAGATCTGCAAGAAAACGTAACTTAATTGCACAAAAAGATATACAAAGGCGCAAACGCAATCTTAAACCTTTAAGGAAATATCGACCCAAAAGGCTTCCAGTTTATTACAAATAATTGTCGCTTTTATATTTAATTAAAAAAAATTATGGTTGAAAACGCTGAAAATTCTTTTAAAATGGCAAAAAAAAACAACATTTCTGTAATGAATATATTTCAAAATTAATCATTTGAAAAAAAAAACACCAAGCAAGACACATTCATCAGATAGCCTCACTACGAAGGGGAAATAGTAAGACGAAATTTTTTTAATTTTTTTCATATGGAGTTTGATAGCTCAACTTCCATTTAAGGGGAAAAATTGTAAGTTTAACTGCCAAAATCCATATAAAAAAAATTTAAAATGTTCGCCTTAATATTTCCTCTCCCTAGTGAGCCTACCTAACAAGGCATATTAATCAGGTAGCCTCACTACGGAGGGGAAATATTAAGGCGAAAATAATAAATTTTTATATGGATTTTCACAGTTAAACTTATAAATTTTCCCCTTAAATGGAAGTTAAGCTATCAAACTCCATATAAAAAAGATTTTAAATTTTCGCCTTAATATTTCCCCTTCGCAGTGAGGTTACCTGTTGAATATGCCTTGCTACCTAATTAATATACCTTGTCAAAATACATATAAAAAAATTAAAAATTTTCGACTTAATATTTCCCTTTCGAAGTCAGGCCACCTTATATAAATTCGCCTTGACTTTCTTTACTTGAAATAAATTTTTAAATTCTTAGCCATAATATTTCTTCTTTGTAGCGAGGCTACCTAATGAATGTGTCTTGATTTGATACAAGGCGAAACCTTTAACAGGAGATTGCAGTGGCGAAAAAGCTCATTATACGTTTGAAATCGAATTGTTAAACTCAAGGCACATTCATCAGGTAACCTCACTAAGAAGGGGAAATAAGGCGAAAATTTTAAAATTTTTTTTATATGGAGTTTGATAGTTCAACTTCCATTTAAGGGGAAAAATTGAAAGTTTAAGTGTCAAAATCCATATAAAAAATTGATTATTTTCGCCTTAATATCAGTAGTGAGGCTACCTGATTAATATGCCTTGGTTAAACTCCAATTAAAAAATTATTAACAAAGGAAGCGAAAATGGCAGAATACGCCCGTGCAATCACGAAATTAATTTATTTTTTGTTTCAAGGCGAATGTATAACAAATAATTGCAGTGAGGAAAAAGCTCGTCGCATGTTTGAAAGCCGAATGTCAAACTCCATATAAAATAAATGATCAAGGCATATTAATCAGGTAGCCTCACTACTGAGGGGAAATATTAAGGCGAAAATAATAAATTTTTTTTATATGGATTTTGACACTTAAACTTACAATTTTTCCCCTTAAATGGAAATTGAACTATCAAACTTCATATAAAAAAAATTTAAAAATTTTCGCCTTGAGGTTACCTGGTGAATGTGCCTTGTAAATTATAAAGTACATAATTTTTATATATGGATTTTGACAACTGCAAAAGGAGGCGAAAATAATTACGCCCATGCCCATAAGAAAAAATTTTTTTCTTGCTTTGTTTCAAGGCCATCTTATTGCACAGTGATTGCACAGGCGTATTCCACCATTTTCGCTTCCTTTGCAAGTGTCAAACTCCATATATAAAAATTTGTTAATAATTTTTAATAATTTAATTAATTTAATAATGAGCTTTTTCGCCACTGATATCTCCTGTTAAAGTTTCGCCTTGTATCAAATCAAGACACATTCATTAGGTAGCCTTGCTACGAAGGAGAAATATGATGAAAATTTAAAATTTTTTTCAAGTCAAGAAAGTCAAGGGGAATTTATATAAGGTGGCCTCCAAGGCATTTTCATCAGTTAACCTAGGGGGGTTACTTGTTCCAAAGTTCAACGATTTACTTGTTACAGTTCCTTCGGTATGCGATAATTAAGTTTTCATTTTGTTTGAGAGGTACCACGCCCACTATTCCAACACGAACAGTTCTTGGCGTGAGTATTGCACATTGCAATACAAACTATTACAGTTCCCCAGTTACACTTATTATGTGCGGGAAGTGCTACATTCACTAGAGTTAAAATATATAAACAGAAAAATGAAAGATCGGATATACTAAGTCAGTTGCTGAGCTAAATAAATTGAGCTGCCCAAAGGCTACTAAGTCTAGTCACGCAATTATCAATTTACCCTCGTAGCATTATGGAAATCATAAACTCGATGAGAACAATTGTGAAGTTCTGTGTAAATTATAAATTAATCAGGTTTAATTAAAATTAGTTTAAATGGGTTTCAATATACCGGATAGGGATGATGCCCATTTAATTAAAGAAAATAAACCTGAATTAATTTTAAATAATATTATTTAACAGTTAAAAATTGTATATTTATTGACAGCCAAGTAAATCAAATTTGATCACAAAAAAAATACAAAATTAATATGGCACAAACGTATTAAATGAAAATAACATTAAAACGCATTTGAGGTTTTACGTGTGGCAGACAGGTAAGTAAGTAACAACAGTAATTTGATGTAAATTAAAACAGCAAATTTCCGTCAGTCAGAAGCAGAAATACAATATTGCATTTTTGTATACCCTTCATCACAACTGAATACTATGAATTTGTCATTTTGTTTGTAACTTCGACAATATTCATTTGCGAACCGACTCCATAGAGACTAGATTCTGCCTTGTGGGCAGGAGAGGTTATTTTTTAGTTTTAATGTGGAAATAGATTTTCTATGGACCCTGGATAATTAGTGGAGTTATCTTGTATACCGATCTGTCATATCGGTTAATAATTTTTCCTTGCGGTTGTTATTTTTTGTTGGAAAATTCAAAAATTGATCAACAAATCAAAGTATTTCAAAAAAGCAAACTTGTGTTCTATTTTACAAGGCAACCTCACTACGAAAAGGAAATATTAAGGCGAAATTTTTAAATTTTTTTTATATGGAGTTTGATAGTTCAACTTCCATTTGAATTTGGGAAAAATTGTAAGTTTAACTGTCAAAATCCATATTAAAAAAATTGGAAATTTTCGTCTTAATACTTCCCCTCCGTAGTAAGGCTACCTGATTAATGTGCCTTGGCATATTCGTATCAGTATCAGCAAAAGACGTATTGATGCTTCCCTAATCCACAGTTAATTGAAGAATTTAAATTTCACCAAAAATCCTACTTTAATCAAAATTTCAACAAACTATCGAAATTTATACTCAAACGTGACTTCGCCAAAAAATCGAAATTTCACCAAAAATCTACACTTTTATTATGTTTAAATTTAGAACTTAAAAAAAGTTTTCTCGAGTAATTTTTAACACTATAATACCACAGGGTGGTCTAAATTAAGTATCTTTCTAATTCACATATTTTTTACAGCCAATTAATATTGACTGTCACTCAGTGGACAAAAATTAGTAGCTTTATGCTTGAAGAACTTTGGGAAGTATGGTAAGCTTATTTTCAAACTAGCTGTGCCTACCCCGTCGTGGGGTAGTTCGTTCGAACAATATTATGTTCGATTATGCTTTGTAAGTAAACCACACCAAATTTTGAGACACTTACTTTTATAGTGCTTCAGTTATTATTTTCTTTATGTAGAGGTACCCATCCCTGGATAAAATTCTAAAATTTATATAAAATTCTAAAATATTGTAGAGTTTAGTAAATACTGTTTAAAATGTCCCACTTTCGAAAACAAAACGTGCTGTCAAGTTTGCAATGCATTTAAATCGATACTTTTGCAATACTTTTTCGATATTCTCTCTTGCAAATTCGATATTTCTGCAGCAAAAAGTATCCTATACTAAATCAAGATACTAAGCTGCCTCCAGTAGTTTTTACGTCATGAGAACACAGGCAGAATTACTCAATTCCAAAAGAAAATAGAGAAAAAGTAGTGAAAGTACGCAATTTTAGCGATTAAATGGTACTGCAAACTTGGCAGCACCTTTTAGTTTTGAAAGTTGGATATTTTCTACACTATTTACAGAACTCTCAAATATAAGTTGAGAATTTTTTTTTTATAAATTTTAGAATTTTTTTTTTGTTAAAAATTTTAGAATTTTATCCAGGGATGGTTGTCTCTTTATAAAGAAAGTATATAAACCATAACCGAAGCACTATAAAAGTAGGGGTCTTAAAATTTGATGTGGATTATTTTTAAAGCAAAATCGAACAATATATTTAGGGCGCCTACGACGTCAAGGGCACAGCTAGTTTAATAATAAAATTGTAATAGGAACGTTTCTGTACATGACATATTTTTTTTTAAATTTTGGTGCTTGTTCAGATATTAAATGATATTTGAAATTTTGTCTGTCATTCTGTCTGTCTGTTCGAATCACGTAAAATCTACTGAATAAATTTTAATAAGATTTTGCGAGAAGTTACCTTAGTACCGCGGTTCAAATATAGCATCCTTTTTAAGCAATTTAACCGATTTAATAATAATAAAAACTTGACAGCAAGTATTATTTTTGGGAAGTTTTAGACACTATTA
This sequence comes from Phasia obesa, assembly GCA_949628195.1. Classification (NCBI taxonomy): domain Eukaryota; kingdom Metazoa; phylum Arthropoda; class Insecta; order Diptera; family Tachinidae; genus Phasia; species Phasia obesa. The sequence continues at coordinate 24,100,496 of OX451217.1, forward strand.
ACAGAACCTTACAATAGTAACATTTTATATAATATATAAATTATCCAGAGATGGGTACCTCTATATACAGTATATATATAATCCATATCTGCAGCCATATAAAAGTAAGCGTCTTAAAATTTGAACAAAAGATTATTTTCAGGTCGCCGACGAATTTGCGGTCCCTGATAGTTTTCATTAAAGCCATTAAAGCCATAATATACTAAATGTAATCAAATTATTTTAACCATTTTATTTTATTTTATTTTATTTTATTTTTAAAAAGATACTTGTATTTGAATCACCCGTTACATAAGAAATTGGAAAATATGAAAAGAGTATGATATAAAATCTTGCATCACTACGATGAAAGGAATCTAAACTTCGGCACGACCGAATGTACATTGCACTCTTTCTTGGTTTTATTTTTGCATTCACCGTTTTTAAGAATAAAAACGTAAAATACTGCAGAGTATTTAATATTCTTGTGTTGTAGTTCATATTATTTTTCTGATTGTTATAATAAATTGTAAATGTAAATTAAAAAATGTATAAAAAAGTAGTTACACATTTTCCTCTTGTTGTTGCTGCTACGGCGAGTACCAGCAGTGCAAGTATAACGAGGGAGGTTTTAGAGTAACCAGGTGAAAAAAAATAATGAATTCAGAGTATAACTCGATAAAAGCTTTTGCATTCGACACACGCTTTATGGGAGGTCTTTTATTTGTAGACGATTTGTGGTGTATCGCACAACTTACTACTGGGTTAATTGTTTTTTTGTTTTGCTGTACAGTTGGCCAGTGGAATAAACTTCTGACAGAAGTCTCTACTGTCGTTTTTTACTTTAAATATACTAATTGAAAATATTACTCCCTCCCTTTTATATCCGTACCATAATTTGTTAGATCAACTATAAGCTGCTGGGGTAGTAGTCATCCCTTGATGGTCAAGGTCCGTCCACTCGCACCAAAAAAAAAAAAAAAAGTCTATACCTCTTTGTAGTTAGAATCACCAAGCTCCTTTAAATATTCAACGACCGAAGAAGCAGAATTTGACATCATTGATGGAAAATTTGTTACTGTAGAATCATTTTATTGTTAGGGTCCCATGTCGAAAGGGTAACAACGTAACCCTATTCTTCTTGCTGCAATGTCAGCGTCTTCTATTTTTTTTTGGAAATGTAAAAGGTAGAAAATAGGTTGCAAGTTCACACAAGTTGTATTACTAAGGCCGCTCTAACACCAAATACAAAAAATTAAAGGGTGTTCCAATAGTGTCCTGATTTTAACGTATATGAGCTTATTTTTTTAATTCTGATAGGCCGCCACTTGTGTTTACACAGAGTATATAAAATTATATTCGTTATATTAACAAGAATAAAAAAACTTTAAATTAAAGGGTGTCCCAATAGTGAGGCGATTTTAACGTATATAGCCGAATTTGTTAAGCATAATATTTAGACTATTGAAATTTTCTTAGCAAGTGTATTACTATGGCCGCCAGAACAACAATTACTAAAAATAAAGGGTGTGCCAGTAGCGACTGGCAATTAGATGGTTTTATGTTTTTGAACCGTAATAGGCAGACGTTTAAAAATTTACATAGAGTATATTTAACAATGTCTACTATTGCCATAAGTATCAAAAGTAAAATTAATAATAATAAAAGGGTGATCCCTAGAAGTTGCTCTTTTGACGAATTTGTCGTTAACTTGTAAACGTAATGGTCAGATTGACACTTGAAATTTACACAGGTTATGTAGAAGTGTGCTCGCTATATTAACAAGTATAAAAAATTATTATAAGTTAAAGGGTGACCCCCCACATAAGACGTGATTGTGACGTACATGTATTGCTTAACTTTTGAACCATAAAAAGCAGACACTTGAAATTTTTAAAACCAATTATTAACACTATAAAATTAAAACTTTAAGGGGCCTCATAAAAAAAAAACTGAAACAAATTAAAATCTTGTACTTTTAAACTTTTATATTAAACACACCACCTCACGTGTGTGAGTCTGACTTGCACTGGTCAAATTTATTAAGGTTTAGAAGTAAGAAGTAATGTAGTTAGTATAAATCTGGTAAACAGAGGGCGTTAAGAGGAAACTTTCACTGATTATGGTCTATTAAATACCATTGGCTCGACTAAAAATCCCTATCATTTTTAGTTTGATTTGATCTGTAAAACAACATAAGTTCTCATAATATTGGTGCATACATTCCATTCTGAGGATCAAAAAGTTATTCCACCACTCGCACTCATTAAAAACTTCTCATCACGTAAAGTTCTGGAATCGAACCCCACCTCATTATGTTAAACGACTACAGGTACACAAATGGTTTAAGGTGGTTTAGATACTGTTTTCTGTTGTTGTAATTTTTGTTTTGCTTTGTTCTTTCTTAAACGTAGGTACGTTCTGGTATTATTTAAATATTTTATTTTTATTTATGTTGTTTCAGTTTTTAATGTGTGCGAGGGTTTGTTTGAAACTGTTTTTTTTTTATTTTTTAAACCCCGTTAACAAGACTTGACAACTTGACTGACGTTTAGTTTTTTTTTACTTCTTATTGAAATGCGCAAGTAGAATTTTAAACAAATTCCTTGAATTTGTTACTACATATTTCGGTTAAAGCAGTAAGAAAGAGATTTTTTTTTAAATAGTGAAGGTTTTTTTTGACGAACTGCTTTTGGGAACAGTTCGTCAAATACAAATGAAAGTTAAAAAAATATTTTTTTTACACTTTTTGTTTATAAACATTTTTTTACAATGGAAAAATAATAAGGAATAAATACAAGGAAATTATAAATCTTTTGTATGATTCCTTCCAACCTTAACAGACCGCTGGTTTATCAGACTGTAAATTGGGAGTTCGATTTACACCAAAGACTCTGAAGACAAGCTGGCAAGCATTGCAAATAGCGGTTTTAATCTTAAACTAAGAAGGTTAAGAAAACAACTTCTTTCTCAAGGGTTTTAATTCGAAAAGAAATTGAAAATAATTCTGCTTCAAAAAAAGCAAATCTTTTTAATAAAATAAAATTTATATAAATTTTTAAAATTATTGTAGAGTTTAGTAAATAGTGTTTAAAATATTCCGTTTACAAAATGGTGCTGCCAAGTTTGCAGTACCATCGAATCGGTAAAATTGCGTACTTTTACTACATTTTCTCTATTTTTTCTTAGAAATGAGAAATATTTGAACTGAAAAATTTACAAAATTTTATTAAAATTGATCCAGTAGTTTTTACATGAGGCGAACACAGACAGACAAAAATTCTAAATTCTGTTTTGTATTCCATTTCGATTACTCACTGCAACAGCGACAAAAGCTTCCAAAAATATTTCATATACAAAAATGGTCCGGTTACAGTTATATTATATGTATAGATAACCTGAAAAAATTGACTTATAATATGTTTCAAATGTTGTCTGGCTGCTCGTTGTCGACACCGTTTTTTTAAGTTTTGACTTGATTTCCTTTCTTCATAATAAAACCACGAAATTGCTACTCTTCAGGTAAGATCACAAATTGCATTCAAATTAGGTTTATACATACTTACATAATGTATATATACATGGAGTCTTAAGCTCAATGTCCAGAGACCATTATCTTCTTCATCGAAGATGATTGCCATATCACACTTGGATTCAAGGCAGTGTATTAAACCATCTAAAGGTAAACAGAAACAAATATTTTCACCAATTAAAGGTTTTAATTGGTTTCGTATTAAAATTTAATTAAATAATTAATTGATTCAATTAATTGTTTAATTAGGAATTTTTTTTGTTCCAAAAAACATAATCGTAACATAAAATAATTAATTAAAACATTAATTGAACTTTAATTTAAAACTAATTAAAATCTTTACTGTGTACTATAATAGGCCTTTTAAGTGCTAAATGATTTTTGATTGCCTTTCGAGCTTGTTTTCGATTCATCTACCCTGGCAATTTCTTACAATAATAGACACTGACTGACCATTCCAGGATATTAGATCCTACGAAAGTGAGTGAAGATAAATATTTCGAGCTAAAAATGTTTCGACGTAACGACTTACGTAATTACATATTTATAAATACATTTTTAGTATTTGTGACATATTTGCAAATATGTTTTCGTATTTGGGACATATTTGTAAATATCTTTTCATATTTGTGACATATTTGTAAATTTTAAATATCTTTGAAATATTCTCACATATACGTGGTGTTCGTCTGATGGATTTTTGGAAATTGTGGACAAACTAAGATAGATTACGGGATGGGACATACACTATTTTAAAGCTAATGAATCACAGATTTGATACTTAAAATAGTGTATGTCCCATCCCGTAATCTATCTTAGTTTGTCCACAATTTGCAAAAAACACCACGTATATGTGAGAATATTTCAAAGATATTTAAAATTTACAAATATGTCACAAATATGAAAACATATTTGCAAATATGTCACAAATACTAAAAACGTATTTATAAATATGTAATTACGTAAGTCGTTACGTCGAAACATATTTAGCTCGACATAGTTATCTTCACTCACTTATCCTACGATATTATTAACCAGTACAATTCTGGGTGCAGGCTGGCTTAAAGTTACAAGATTATTTTAATCTTAAAAAGAGAAATGTTAACTACTCGTCTGTATTTTTTATTATTGTGTGGTCAGCTTACACCCTCATTTCTGAACTGATTTTGGTTTCTTAAAAAAAAAATTAAAATTTAAAAGGGTGTGCCCATACACTTGATTTTTACTTATTTTTTCAAAAGTAAATTAAAGACATTTCAAATTTCTACTAAGTGTATATCACTATAGCTTCCAATAACAAAAGGTAATAAAATACTATACTTATAACTAAAAGTAAGTATAAGTAAGTATAAGTAAAACTAATACGGCTCTATAATTTAACCGTTACAGCCAGACACTTGAACATTTTACAGAATGTATGTGTGAATGTCCGTTATAATAAAAACTATAAAATTAAAAATTAAAATTAAATTGAAATTAAAGGGTTCCTCATAGGTGATGTAATTTGAGGTATATAGTGTCATCTTTGAAACCGATATGGAAAGACACTTTAAACTTTTGAAACGTAACAGGGCGACTCTTGAAAATTGCACAGTGTGCGTTTGACTTTGTCAGTATAAAAAATCAAATTTAAAATTAAACGGTATAAATAAACGATTTTGATATATATTTTTTATATTTTATTTCATCCATTTAAAATGTTTAGTTTAGATTTGATGCTCGCCTGTCTGTCTGCATATTTTAAAATCGATTTTATAAGGTTATTTTTAGTCAAAGATTTATGCCACCAATAATCACCTGAGTTTTGAACGATTACTACAACGCACTCGCAGCAACGAAATCACTAAAAGTGCTTTTACACGGCGTGTATTTGTCATATGACTTGTCACTTTTCCATGTGTACAATACATATGACATTTTTCATTTAGAACGTGTTCTATTTTGATGCGACAAAGCATCTGACATCTTGTAATGCCAACTTGATATTTTGCTATTTTAGATTTTTTGTGGTACCAAAAGCACTAAAAGCGTGGCAAAAGCACTACGTTTGCACATTTGCATTAGCTGTGGTTGGCAATACAAAACTGTGTGGCGGAAAAATTATATATTATAGGTTATGTCAGATTACACATGTACGTTTGAAAGCAAAAATTAGTCGCAATTTACATAGGACAGAAACAGGGCAGACATTTTTTGAATTCTCTTTTGCTCTTGCTTAAACAATTTACATTGGACATAAACAAGATAGACAGATTTTTGCACATTTTATTTTCTGTGTTATATTCTTTACATGTTTGTGTGTTTCAAAATCTGTGTGTTTAATATAAACTCATTAAAATGAGGCCGACTTGAGAAATATAAAGTGAAGCAACAAAGAAAAAAGCGAAAAGCAGAAAAGAGAAACGAAAAAATGTCCAGTACACTAGTCATGAAATACACACTCTACCTCTTCAACCCCTTGCCTACAAATCTCGTCTGTCTGCCCATTTTTCTGTCTAATGTAAATTGCGACTTATAAACCGCATGTAAAATGCCTATTTTGACAAACACATGAAATTACATATGGATTATCAAACTGACAAGTCATGACAAACACACGCCGTGTAAAACCATTTTAACAAAGCTTATACAAAGCTTTCACAGAGCTGCTATTCCACCATATAACCCTACCTTGTGTATTTTATGATGGAATCAAAAATAATTGTGTTTTATATTTCCTTCCATTCATGCGTAAATTTTGAAACACCCTTTATAAAGTAATAGCGAGCAAAGTGTTTACTTTCTCAATTTTTATGCTTCAACAAATCACTATCCTCAGCATCGCCAGAGGCTATAACAGTAATATTTTGCTCTGCACACATGAATTGATATCCAGCAGCGTAACATTGTTACTATAATCTAAATTGCTTATTCAGTAGTTTTAATCCCCCCGGGGGTTCCAATTGTCACTGCAGGAATGGCAAATGCTTTAACTCGGTTCACTCGGAGAAAATAGGGGTACCAGACGCTAGGGTTCCTAGAGCCTAAATCTGGAAGAAAAGGTCTGTGATAAAAAATCACGGGTTCTCTTCGAGGCCCGAACAGTGCCCAAAGGACTGGTACCACGGGAATCGGTGGCCCCACAGAGAGCCTATCCTCTCTGTGACCGGTTATTGGTGAGGTCCCCTTCGGGGGTACACGTGGTGGTTGTGGTTTAAGATCGATTAAGTAGGTAAGGTGCAAGGTCGATCAAGTGTGCTGTTGCACTCTCAACAGACGGAGTTTGGATAGTCTCCAAACCCCTAAGCAAGAGGTTATAATGTGGATCTAGGCTTGCCTTGGAAAGGCTTGCCATATTATATAAATTGCTACTCATTGTGACTGTATCACACACAAAAAGCGATTGGTGGCAATCGTAAAGTGTTGTTATACTACTCAATGGGGCGCTAGTCTACGCCAAGTTTCACTCGGTGGTAAGACCACCGTGAGGTTAGGCCGAGTAGGCAAGTACTCACGTTAATCTTGTTCCACAATTCAGTAGTTTTATTATGACGAATACAATTATTCAAATCTAAACTTACTTTTTATAATTTGCACGTCTTAGTCAGTGTCATAGTGATTACATTTGGCTTAATTGGATCGAAATAAATAAAGCAGAAAACAAATTACAACAAGTCGATCTTCACTATTGTTAATTTAAACTTCTGTAAACATCAAAGAACATCAATTTACATTCTAATACGAGTAGAGTATATTAATGTAAGATTTTAACAAAATTTAATGTAGTCATCGTGATTCTTGATCATAAAAACGTTTGATGTTTAAAGTCTTTTAAACCTTTTTACATCTAAATCATCTCTACATATAACGAAACTGTAACAAGCCTATTTCTGTACATGAAATATTTGTTGAACATTTTGTTGCTGGTGCAGTTAGTTAGTAAGCGAAATGGGAAATTTTTAGAATTTTTGTCTGTATGTCTGTTTGTGTTCGCATCACGCAAAAACTACTGGATGAATTTTAATAAAATGTTGTGAGGAGGTATCTGAGTATCTCGGTTCAAATATAGGATACTTTTGTCCCGCACAAGTATCTCATTTCCAATATATAATAGAGAAAAAGTAGTCAAAGTACGCAATTTAATCGATTTAAAGGTACTGCAAACTTGACAGCACTTTTTATTTTTAAAAGTGGAATATTTTGAACACTATTTACCGAACTCTACAATAATTTTAGAACTTTATATAGATTTTAGTATTTTATCCAGGGATGGGTACCCCGATATATATATTTTCTTTATAGTTATAAAGAAAATATATAAACCATAACTCAACCACAATAAAAGTAAGATTCTTAAAATATGGTGTGGATTACTTTCAAGCAAAATCAAAAGAAAAAAAAATGTCATAACACCCCTAATGTGGCGGGCACAGCACAACAATTGGATAAAAAAATATTTGCTTTTATTTTCTTTATAAAAATCTCCATAATTTTAATAAATTAAACACGTTTCGCCAGACACTCTCAAAGATTCACATAATGGTCGTTAATAAATTAAACAATAAATAAATAATTAGGTAATATTTTATTTTATTAGTTTTATTCCTATGAATTTAATACTAAAAAAAATAAAAAAAATATTGGCAAACGAAACAAAAGTATAGACAAAAAAAAAATTATAATATTAAAACGTATCCAAAACTAATTTTGCATTCAACACGAATTTAACCCACAATAATAAAAACAAAACAAAATTAAATTAAAATAATAAAAAATAACACTAATTTTTTGCCATTCACTTTTCAATAAAAAAAAATTAAAAAACCGGAAATAAAAAATTATTTGCTAAAACATGTTTTTGATTCAGGAAACTTTTTTTTTTTTTAATACAGGTTATTGGAATTAATTCAATAAAAGAAGAGGATTATAGTTTTATTTTTATTTTTTTTGTTATGGGGCTGTTAACAAATTTAATATGTATCATCAGAGTAGTAAAGACGCTCCCCCAAGTCTATTATGCAGGTACTTGACCTGCAGTGGAACAGAGGGGGCGAAGAAGAGCCCTTTTGGTTTGTTATCCTACTCTTGACTAATTAATGCTGGCATTTTGTACTACTTTCAATTACTCGATTCTGCTCAGTAATTTTCAATACTTAATACTTTTGTTTACATAATAGCAATAGAAATTTATCTTTTTAGACGTCAAATGGTATGCGCTCTAAGACACCGTCTACACTAGCCATTAATTTGAACAAAACATAAGCATGACGCCTGGAGAGCAAGGGATTTCATTTTTGCATGTTGTTATATGTAGGTGGCGAATGCGTGCTTATGCTATTTTCTGTTTTACAACAATGTTGTTTAAATGCTTATTGCACACCAGATAGTAGTGCTACAGCTGAGCAACAGATAGCGCTGTTTAAAAATAATACTGTCAAACTAAAACATAACAAAAACAACATTGTCATGTTATAAAACAACGTTTCAATAACCATGTCAAAACTTGGAAATAACATTAACATGGACAGGACAGTCTACACTTAACACTTACATGATATTAGTGTTAATGTTTATCATTTTATGTCTAATGTAGACAGGGGTTATTGAAATTAGTTATTTGTCGATCGGTTAAGCGGAAGGGTATATAATATTCGGCATAGATTATTGTTGCATTTACCGGTTTTTTTGTAAACTAGTTTTCTCGTTTGCTATGAGAAAATTCGTTCACTCTTCAACCACCAAAAATAAGATAAACGAATCGATGCGGAAATTCTTTGCGAAAACTGAAGAATCAGTTGTAGTTTAGAAATGAACTTAGTAGATTCACCTTTATAAAAATGTTTGTATAGCATCTGTTGATATAGACGTAGCATCCATTCCAAGGCGAATTCATACCAGGTGGAGTCGATAGCCCAGCTGATTGTTTTTTGGTCTCGTTTTTTTGCTAATGTCTTGTCAAAAAATACATTGTTTCATATCTGCTAATCTAATGTCAAAGTAGTTGTTTTGTTGTAGTTGTTGTCCTACTGCTCACACCTGGTATGAATTCGCCTTGATCCATTCTAAATAAGTATACTTAACAAATAAGGATACCAACCTGTTACTACTACGTCAAACAATTTAAACATTTATGGTTTGGATGAAGTAAAAATGTGTTATTTATAAATTAGAAAATAAATACCTTTTTTTTAAAACCCGGTTAACCGTTAAAAAACGGTTAACTGTTGAAAAAACCGAAACCCTGTTTTAATAAAGAAAAAAAAAAAAAACAAAACGTGCAACTATTGAAGTGAAGTAAAAGAAAAGTGTTATAAATTAGAAAAAAATATTTTTTTCGGAAAACTCGGTTAGCTATTTAAAAAACTGGTTAGTTGTTCACAAAAACCGGTTAACCGTTTAAAAGCACGGTTCACTATTAAAACCGGTTCACTGTTTAAAAAACCGAACTCCTGTTTTAATAAAAAAAACAAACCGTGCAACTAGTATCCGGTTTCAGCTTTGACGTTGTGCGTGAAGTAAGAAAAAGTGTTAAAAATTAGAAAAAATAACTTGTCGAAAAAAACCGAGAACCGGTTAGTTGTTTACAAAAACCGGTTAACCGTTTAAAAACCCGGTTTACTATTAAAAACAGCTTAAATGTCTAAAAACCCAGAACCCTGTTTAATTAAAAAAACAAAACGTTCAACTAGTATCCGGTTTCAGCTTGGATGTTGTGCGTGAAGTAAAAAAAGTGTTATACATTAGAAAAATTACTTAAAAAAAACGGTTAACCATTTCAAAAATCCGGTTAGTTGTTTACAAAAACCGGTTAACCGATTAAAAACACGGTTTACCATTAAAAAAAACGATAACCTGTTTAAAAAACCGAAACTCTATTTTAATAGAAAAGAAACCTGCAACTAGAATCCGGTTTCAGCCGTCTTGACGTTTTGCGTGAAATAAAAAATGTGTTGTAAATTAGAAAAAATACTTTCTTGGAAAAAACCGGTTAATCATTTAAAAAAAAAACCGGTTAACCGTTTAGAAACGCGGTTAACCATTAAAAAATAAGAGTGCTATATTCGGCCGTGCCGAATCTTATTTACCCTTCACCACTGTGATTTTATTTTTACAGACATAGGTAATTAATTGATTTAATTTAAGAGACAAATTTTATAATTTTTTTTTAATTCCCGTATCTTTTTGAGTAGATCTTTCCAGCAGCTCTTTATGGGCCTCCTTAATAATTGATAATTTTTCAATTAAGTTTGAGTTCCAAGCGAAAAAAATTAATAAAAAAATATATATTTTTATTTAATTAAATTTGCCCCCTTCTATTCGCGTATTAGCTCTTGTTGTTAAAATAAAATTGAATATTTTGTACAAATTCTACATTTTCTTCTCAAGTGGTTCTCTTCATTCAAGAGCTGTTACATTTCAGCAAGTAAATTGAAAATAATATAATTTTTTGTTTTTCAATTTGATTCATATTCTCAATTATAAATTTAAATAAATGCATGATGTAAAAAATATAATTTTGTTATCTTATTTATAAAATGATACTCGGTATTTTTAAGTTATTTTTAAAAATCACATCATTGTCATGGCCAGGAGGAGGAAGAAAAAGAAAGATGAATGATAAGGAGGCCAAAAACATTAGAACGACAGATTTACTTAATAATAACGCCGTCACATTTTTGCTAAATGATGAGGGGAGGGAGGGAGGTAGAAGTTTATATCCCACCTACGTTCAAAGCTATTTTTTTACAATTATATTATACTCAGCGAAGAAGAAGATTTTGCTAATTCATATGCCGTATTATGAAAATATAACAGGTGTTAGTTAGCATTGAAAGAATTTTTTTTGTTATGACGAAAAATGAAAAAAAAAAAAAAAAATAAAAAATATTCAATGAAATGACTTAATGACTAATGTGCTTAATTAGTACTCATATCTGAGCACGTGACTAGTGGCGAAGAGACGCTACAGTCGTGTAGCGCTGCTAAAAGCTTTATATAAGTCATATCTATGTACATATAATAAAATAGTAACTCATTTCCTTCTGTCTGTCTGCTTTGTTTTGTGTTCGCATCACGTAAAAACTACGGGATAGATTTTAACAAAATTTTGTTAGTAGGTACCTTAGCATCTTGATTCCAATGTAGGATACGTTTTTTCCGTAAAAACAAATCATTTCCAAGAGAAAGTGAAAAAAGCTGTGAAAGTACGCAATTTTTGGTTTAAAACTGGGATATTTTTGAAAGTGGGATAATTTAAACACTATTGCGCAACAGATGGCGCCAGTTAAAATAAAATTTGTATTTGATTTGTATTTTTACTTTGTGGAATTACAATGTCATTAAAATATTTTAAAAACCTTCTACAGAGCTTTACTATAATTTTTAGAACTTTTCATAAATTTTAGAATTTTATCCAGAGATGGGTACCTTTATATAAAGTAAAAACCATAACTGAAGCACTATAAAAGTAAGAGTCTAACAATTGGTGTGGAATACTTTTAAAGCAAAATCGAGCAAAATATTGTCAGAATGCCCACGACGTGGCGGGCACAGTTGGAAAAAAATAAAAACTGAATATGAATATATATTTTGGCGACTTTTTTTTTCTAATTTTGGGACTTCAATAAATTTTTGTGATTTTTTAAAACCATATTTAAAATTTAAAAAAATATATATTTTGTTGGCAAAATCTAGAAAAAAAAACATTTTGGCGTTTTTGGCGATTTTTTACATCGATTTTGGCGAAGTATTTGGAAAAATGTGACAACCCTGGTTATAGGCAACCCAGATCTTTACACAGGGTATTTAGTATTAGGGTCTAGTATAAAAAATAATTAAAAGTTAAAGGGTGTCCTATAAGGCGTTTAATTTTTTCAAATTTTATATAAGAACTTTTCTAACTGACTTTTATTACTTGCAGTCATTTTTTAGGTTCTATAAGCAATTTTTTTTTGTAAAATATTTTTGCCTTTCTATTTCACGATGTAAATAATTTTTCTGTATTTTTTTCCCTTACTTCGTTTAAACGTTCTCTTAAAATAAATGCATTGTTAAATTTATTTCGCTACAATATAACAAAAAAACTTCAACAATAATTAAAAAAAAGCATTAACACCATTGAAAAATGCAATTTCCGTCCGGCTTTTTTATACAGATGTTTTAATTTATATTTTTTATTGGCCAATTCTTTTGTTTATTACAATGACATCATACATATTTACATACATAGCTAAGCTAAGTATTGCTTTTTTTTATTATAAAATATTTTTTTTTTAATTCTTTTTACATTCCATAAATATCAATATACTAAGTTCTTCATCAATGGAATTTTTGTATAATTGAATAGAATTAAAAAACTAAGATGGGAACAATAAAAGTACAGTAGTGAGCAGAAATAATGCAACGCTACATCATATGATTCAATATTTTAAATAAAAAACGGTAATTAGTAAATTTCTTTCTTTTAGCAGTTCATTCTTTTAATTGAGTACATAACAACTAAAAAATTAAAATAAAAACTACATTTTGTCTTAGTATGTGTTATAACAAGTAAGCTATATTTGCCCATGCCGAATCTTATATATTATTTTATCGAATATTTTTTGTAAAAATTTTATCGAAAATTTTTTGTAAAAATTTTATCGAAAATTTTTTGTAAAAATTTTATTGAAAATTTTTTGTAAAAATTTTATCAAAAATTTTTTGTAAAAATTTTATCGAAAATTTTTTGTGAAAATTTTATTAAATTTTTTTAATAAAAATTTTATTGTAAAAACTTTATCGAAAATTTTTTGTAATAATTTTATCGAAAAATTTTTGTAAAAATTTTATCGAAAATTTTTTGTAAAAATTTTATCGAAAATTTTTTGTGAAAGTTTTATCGAAAATTTTATTACAAATTTTTTTGTAAAAATTTTATCGAAAATTTTTTGTGAAAATATTATCGAAAATTTTTGTGAAAATTTTATGACAAATTTTTTTTTAAAAATTTTATAACAAAATTTTTTATAATTATTTTATCAATAATTTTTTGTAAAAATTTATCGGAAATTTTTTTGTAAAAATTTCATTGAAAATTTTTGTAAAAATAACAAAATTTTTTGTAAAAATTTTATCTCAAAATTTTTTGTAAAAATTTTTACAATAATTTTTTGTAAAAATTTGTCGAAAAATTTGTATTAAAATTTTATTGAAAACTTTTTGCAAACCTTTGTAAAAATATTATCGTAAATTTTTTGTAAAAATTTTAAGGAAAATTTTTTTTAAAAATTTCAAGGAAAATTTTTTTTAAAAATTTCAAAGAAATTTTTTTTTAAATTTTATCAAAAAGTTTTTGTAACATTTTTATGGATTTTTTTTTTGTAAAAATTTTATTGAAATTGTTTTGTAAAAATTCTATCGAAAATTTTATCGAAACTTATTTTTTAAAATTTCATCGAAAATTTTTTGTAAAAATTTCATCGAAAAGTTTTGTAAAAATTTTATCGAAAATTTTTTGTAAAAATTTTATCACAAAACTTTTTTTAAAAATTTTAAAACAAAATTTTTTGTAAAAATTTTATCACATAATTTTTTGTAAAAATTATTACAATAATTTTTTGTAAAAATTTAGCGAAATTTTTTTATAAAAATTTTATTGAAATTGTTTTGTAAAAATTCTATCAAAAATTTTATGTTTTTTTTTAATTTTATCGATTTTTTTAATTTATAACAACGATCCTAAGCTATATTTTCAATTTTTTTAACTTTTTATCTATTTCTTCTTTTATATCTTGCTACAAAAAGAAACTTTAATAATTTTTTTTTCTTTTTTACTTGTTTTACAGGTTAGTAGCTTTTCTACATGATTTTTATAAAATCGTCTGCAACATTAACTACAATAATTGTTATAAAGTAATGATCCGTGTGATCATGTGATCTTGTTAATTAAAGTGGCTCGAAAAAAAATCGTATGTATTAAAAATGTATATTGTTACTAACAACTACTGTATTTAGTCTTTTTTTACATTAAGAAAGATTTTATGCAGCCAGTCTGATATTAAAGAAGAGAAATAAAGTGAGGGAACGGAATGAAGAGTTGCTTGCACTTGAAATTTTCTACAAAAATAAAAAAAAAATAATAAAAATATAAATAAAAGTTGCTAAAAGAAAACTTGCTTAATGTAAAATGGGACTAATTTCATGCATAAAATAACGTGTGATAGTTATACATTAATTTACAATTCATGCTTGGCTTGACAGGGTTTTAAACCAACGAAATATTTTTCTAACGATTTTTATTAAAAGCTTTTTTTCTTTTTATGTTAACACTAAAAGCAATTTGTTTGTTTATGAAAAAAAAATCCATTAAAGTGAAAATATTTAAATTGAGGTATGGGAATAATTTCAAGTTATTAAATTTTGATTGTTATTTTATTTACTTGTGTGTGTTTTTTAACATTAATTATGATTCAAGGTTATTTTTATTGTCTGTGTTTTAGGAAAATGTCAAAAATTTGACAGGAGTCTGTAGTTCATCAGACATGATATGTAATAGAGAGCTGTTTTTTTCGTTAAAAATTATTATTTTAATCGATAAATTTTGTTACTTTAATGAATTGAAAATTATAATTTTGAATTACTTCATTAAAAATGGTTGTTGTTTTCGAGATATGTATACCGAGAAACACAAAATTAAGAAAATAGCATCACATAGAGTAACAATATCTGTGAAAGAGAATCTGGATTTTATTTGTCTTTTTTATTTTTCATGAATTTTAAAAAATAAAAATTTGCAAATATTTGGCAAACGTTAATTTTATTTTGCTACAGTTTTCGCGATATCTTTGAAACTACCAAACAGTTTTAGAAAACCATGTTAGCATGTCTTAAGCTCAATTTTATTGCGGTTTTTCGCATTTTTTTTTTTTAATCCAATAGGGAAAACCGTTATCAAATAAAGCTAATTTAGGCCGCGCAACATGTTTTTGCATATAACCGTATATCTCGAAAACTTAATATATTAATAAAACTTCAATATAGCTCTCCAAACAATTCAAGAAACTACTTTTAGTTGAACCAGTCCATGCCCTGTGTTTATTTTTCTATTATTATCGACTGTAGTCATTTCAGACTGTCGCCTAGTAACTGCCAATTTCTTATATTTTTCATCATTGAGTTCATGAGTTTTATTCCTTGGCTTTCCTGTCGAGGGGCTATTACCTCAGAAGTGCCTTTAGAGATTAACCCGGCCGCCTATTGCAAGGTATTCAGGTATCTTTCGTTTCAAACAATAAAAAGAGTGCAGTTTCTTCAGAGATTAATCTCTTCACTTGGCAGAAGGAACCCATTAAGGAAGTGGTCTGCTTCGCTATTCCTCCTACATTAATAACCTCTTCTCATATTCCGCGGCTTCCTTGCCCAGGCCTGTTTTACCAAACTAGAATCAAATATATTTTCAGTAATGAAGAAAAGATGTCCCCCTACTCAAACCTCCATATGACCAGTTAGGTCTATAATATAACTGGAGGTATCTAGAGTTAGCATAATATTAAACTAGCTTCCTTATGGTCACCATGGATTATGGTAACTTTTTATAAAAGAGTATACCTCTCTGGATTATAATTTATTGTCTGCCAGTTTGGATTTCCTGAGATGAAAGGATTTGGAAACAAAAACCATTTATTTTTTTTAAAGTCCCTTCATTTTTGCAGCATAAATTTGTCCTAAATGTATAAGAGAACTTTTTTATCGCATGCTATATTTTTTTGGAGAACGTATTTAACTCGAAGTATTTATCTTCATATATTTAGATATGAGTGCCTCGATAGACTGTTTGGTAGAGCGCCTAATCTATCAGTTTGTGGGTTTCGGGGGTTCGATTCCCACCAAAGACTCTTGAGTGTTTTCTGCAGACAAGCGAAACACTTCGCAGGTAGTGTTGGCTTTTCCAAAAAACAACGACTTTTTGTTAGTTCATGCATTGAAGATATATAAATAACTAGCTGTGCCACACAAGTTGTGTGCTTCCTAATTTTGTTCGATTTAGCTTTGAGAGTAATACACACCTAATTTTAATTAAATTCTAAAATTTATATAAAATTCTAAAAGTTATTGTAATGCTCTGTTACTTATTATTATAAAACAACGCCATCTGATGCCCAACATTACTTAAAATATACTGCTTTCAAAAATAAAAAATGCCTTAAAGTATGCAGTACCTTTAAATCCGTAAAAAAGGCCGTACTTTTACTGCTTTTTCTCCACTTTCTCCTGGAAATAAGATATTTTTGAGGAAAAAAAAGTATCCTATATTAGAGTCGGGATACTAGGGTACTTCCTCACAAAATTTTATTAAAATCCACGTAGTGGTTTTTACGTGATGCGAGCACAAAAAAGACAGACAGACAGGAAATGATTTACTTATTTATTAGATGTTAGATGTATAGATATTAAAAAATAAATAAAAATAAAAGAGAAAACTGTAGTTGAGTTTTGTATTTTTTGCTTAAAAATAAAGGAAATTTAAAATATTAAACAATTATAAACAGCATAAAATCTACCCATCCCTATTAAAGAGCCCATTTGTGTTGGATTTTAATTAAAATATTTATTTTATTTATATTTTTTTCTTGAGATAAAGAAGGAGAAAATTAAAACTCTCAACTGCACTTTAGTGAAGCTTCAAGTAAATAAAAAAAAAAAAATAAAATTAATTAAAGAAAGAAAAAATGAATGCATGCGTTATTAATCTTTTAAATTAAATTTCATCTTGTACTAAATATATTTTCATATTTAATTGTTAAAAATAACACTCAAACGAAAAGACAACAAAAATAAATTTAAGAAAAAAATAAGCTGGCATAACAAAAACATGCCAGAGCTTTAAAGCATCCAGCAGATGTTCATTAAAGAAAGAATAAAAAAAAATACAAAAAAATAAAAATGACACATGATTTAACGTATAAATAACATTGTTGCAGCTGAATGGATGTAAATTAATATTTTTTCTTTTCGCCTCCTATATTTTCGATGCTTTTTTGAGAAACAAACAATGGTTTTATTTGTTGTTTTTTTTTCTGGGTGGAGTAGAGGCCGAAGGAGAAGAAAAATTCACCAAATTCCTCAAAACAAAAAAAAAACAAAAATATCTTATAATTTTTTTTTCAAATGAAAGCAATAAAAATATATGACAGAAGCTATTCAGAAATGACAGTGACGGGCCGCCATTAGTTTTTTATAACCACACCAAAAGCCACAACTGATGTAACATGCATTTTTAATTTTTTTTTTATTTGATTTAATTGTTTATTATTAAGTGAAACCGACTCCAAGAGGTCAATATAAAATAAATATAAAAAAAGTTTCAGTAATTGCAACACAAATGGTTTCTGTAAACTAATTAAAAGAACTATCAGTCAATTCACAACCTATTGTTGATTGTAAGTTGCTTATAAAAAAAAAAAAATCAATTAAATATGTGTAAAAAAGTTGACTTTAACATTCCTGATGCCATTGTAGATAAGATTAGACAAATTTTTTATGTGTTATAGCAAAGACTTATCTAAAAAAAAAAACCCCACACCAATATTTGAAAAACTGTTGTAGAATCCAATAACTAAGCACACCCACAATAGGTTATGAATTGAATATATAAGTTTGAAAGCTTTATGCTTTTCATATTTTTGTTTTTAAATACGAATGCATCAGACTTGAGCAAAGGCCCCCAACCAAAAAAAGTGGTTAAAATGAAAATGCATTAGTTTGCTAAATATTTAGCAAAGTGACACAAACCTACCTTGTTGAAAGCTGGTATGCTACTGATTTAAAATTTTTACATGTTTTGTTCTCTTTGTGAGATTCTCGTTGAGATTGTGTATGTGCTCACAGACCCTTAGGGGTTTGCGTGGGGGCTCTTGGACTTGAGGGATGTCAATTACAGCTTTTTCGCTATTATGAGTATATGTAATTGTAATGGGAATTCTTCGATAGCAATTCAATACCACACTATTTGTAATTGTAATTGAGATTTTTTCAATTACATGTAATTGTAATTGAAAAATTGTAATTATAATTACATTTAATGGAAAATTTTAAGGAATATAATAGAATTTTGTTTAATGGAAAGTAATGATTATTGCCTAATTACAATTATAATTACTTGTTATTTGTAATTGAAAATTTTCAATTACAATTACATGTAATCTGTAATTGAAACTTTTCAAATACAAGTTCAAAGTATACAACTACTTGACTTTAGTCCCTGATTTCAATTACAATTAATTGTAATGTGTAATTGAGAATATGCAATTACACTTTACCTGTAGTTTTAATTGTAACTACCAAAGCGATTAACTCCACTTTAAATTCTTTTGTTAGTGGTAATATTTCTCAAAAATTTTGAGATACTTAAATGTGATTATTTGTTAAAAAAAGCACATAAAAAATAATTCCTGTAAAATTGCATTACTTTTCATTTATTTTAACATTAGTTTCCTTTGGGTACCTTTTCGACACTCATCGGTTCTCAATTATTGCAGGCAGCCGATTATTAATTAACTACTATATTTTTTTCGGTCGACTGGTAACTGTCCTCATCATGGTGTCTCTTGTATTTGAGAGCATTTGTCGAAGGCTTAGATCCCCATGGTATCCACATGTAACAAGTTGCTGTCCGTGGTCCTAATTCTTAAGCTAGCCAGTGCTGGACTTTTATACAATATTTGTTCAAACTAAAAGGTTGTCCAGCTTAAGGTATGTACTTTGACTCAGGAGTGCATTTAGAGTTTAAACCGACTACCTCATGACAGGCATTCTTGCCCATCTCTTGTAGCCAATACAAACCGTACGTTTCCATCTCTTCTTAAATATCGCTGCACAGTGGTTTAAAAACTCTTAATTTTGAAAATAATTCGGTAGCTCATGAAACACTAAATGAAACTTTACAAAGGCAAATCAGAGGTGTTTTCGAGTGAAGTTTTTTGATCGTGTTTATTTTAAAATAAAGGCATATTGTCACATCGGTGTGCTATCATGTTATTTAGTAGTGGGTACCGGGTATAAGTTCCCTTTTTCCGGATTTTAATAGACCAAAACTATAATTTAAAATTTGCTCAAACTTTTGAATAGAAAATGTTATATTTTTGAGTTTCTTTCCTCAAATATTTTTTCCTGTACTGTGAAACGAAAAGTATAAAATGTAGAGTATTAAAAAAATTATTTCGTTCGCTCTTTTTTTAAACAAATTTTGCATGCAATTAGTTTGAACTTTTAAAAGCAACAAAAATGAATTGACATTGAAATGTTTATGAACTTGAACTTAATTTATTTTGTTTTTTTTTTAATGCCTGGTAATTTAAAATAATTTTTTTTTGTTATTCTCTCGCAACAAAATAAAATATAATATAATCGTGGCATGAGCGGTAACAAATTTAAATATTCTAAAAAAAAAATATTAAACGCAATGAAGTCATAAAATAAACGATGACATGCATAACCGCGGTGCAGTATGTGTTTACGTCCTGCAGTACAAACATTTGTTTGAAAATAAGAAAATAAGCTATAGCAATTTAAGATATTTTATAATTAAAAATTTTTCCTTTTTATTATTTTATAGAAAAAAATAATTACGTTTAATAAATTGTTTAATAGTAAACGTATTTAATATAAACTTCCTCACTTCATTGACATTATTTAATTATGTAATTTGACACAAACTGCTGCTCATTTATAGATAAAGAAAATAAAAAACAACATAATTATGTGACACAGATGTTTATAATACCCATTGTGCACAAACATCAACAAGCTTGAACACAAAAATTGGTTGTGCCGTGACTTTAATACATACCTTTTAGCAATAAAAAATTTTACTTAAAAAAAATTTTTCTAAAAAAAAATTTTACTTGAAAAAATTTTTTCTAAAAAAAAAATTAAAAAAAAAAAATAAAAACAAAAAATTCCCATTGTGCACAAACATCAACAAGCTTGAGCACAAAGATTGGATGTGCCGTGACTTTAATACATACCTTTTAGCAATAAAAAAATTTACTTAAAAAAAATTTTTCTAAAAAAGAATTAAAAAAAAATTTAAAAAAAATTAAAAAATAAATTTAAAAAAAAATTAAAAAAAAATTAAAAAAGATTAAAAAAATATATTAAAAAAAATTTAAAAACAAAAATTCTAAAAAAATTGTCCCAAAAAATAACTACTTTTCTTATAACATCCGACTATAAAATTTTTTTTTTAGAAAATTTTCTAAAAAAAATTTGTTTTTAAATTAAAAAAAATGTTTTCTAAAAAAAAATGTCCCAAAATAATAACTACTTTTATAAAATCCTACTCTAAAAAAATTGTTTTTTTTTTTAGAAAATTATCTAAAAAATTTTTTTTTGAAAATTTTTAAAAAAATTTTTTTTGAAGTGAGGAATTTTTTTTTTGAAAATTTTTTAAAAAAATTTTTTTTCGAAAACTTTCTACAAAAAAAAAAAAAATTAAGAAAAAAATTTTTTTAGAGTCGGATTTTATAAGAAAAGTAGTTGTTTTTTTGGGACAAATTTTTAGCCCATTTTTAAGTTGTCTTAAAGATTTTTAATTTTCTTGCTTAATATTCAATATTTATCTGCTTTTGCTTAATGATAACACAGTGCAAGAGTGAAAAAATACTGGGACTTGACAGTTCGATTTTACTACCAAAGGGTAGTAAAACCCCATACTCGGTATAGCGAATTTGGTGACCAATTTTTATTTATGGACCTCGAAAGATTCTGAACATTAGTGTCTAATACTCTTACCTCATTCATACTTTAGTAAAATGATGAAAATTTTATTATTCGTTTTTTCGTTATTGGTAAATTTTCTCCTTTAAGATGTGATATTTTTCGCACTTTAAAATTCTTTCCTGCAATTTTTCACTTTAAATTTTATTGGTGAAGTTTTGATTTTCTAACGACTTCACTGCTAAGTGAGTTTCTATTTACATATAAATATATTTCTTTTTTAATATTTACTTTTTTATGACTTGCATTTTATTGTTCAGTTAAGAAAGAATTTCAGAATTATTTATACTGTTTTCACTTGTAGTGAATAGGAAAATAGCAAAATAAAAAAAGATGCACTCAATTTTCAAATGCTGGCCCATTAAAATAACTGATGGCTCCGAAAGAAAATTCTAAAGTGGGGGAATAGGAAGTTTTTTTTGGTCTTTCATTAACATTCTCATCACAATGAAAACAAACTATTATTTTTTTTACAACAATAGTTACAGTAACAGCAACAGCAAGAATAACAATAACAACTAATTACCACTACTATTGTATACAATGTGAATGAATAAATAAAATACAATAAAAACAAACACCTTCTTCAATGGTGTCGATTTTATTTGTATTTGAAAATGTTTATTACAATTCATAGATGTGTTTGTAATTTGTAAATGAAACCTTAAGAGAAATAATATGGATGGCAATATTACCGGAAACTTAATTTTTTGTCATTATGCCGGCAGCCTAGAATATTTTATTGAAAAATAATGCTAATATCTAACTAACTAATCTAATATCTAACGGTTAATCTACATATGGGCAATTCCACGCCTAAGCAACAAGACTACTTCAGATTTTATTTAAACTTTTTTAGTGATAAACCTTGACTCTATGAATCCAAATATAATTTTAATTTAATTTTAATTTTATCTCTTAGTTTTAGTTTTTTAGCTATACAGTTATAAAAGTGGGAAAATATCGGTTTTTTGCATATGCGCTCGAGAATTAAATATATTCTAATTCCAGTTATTTAAGTCCTAGGAAGTTGAGTAATAGCTCATTTTAAAGAGGATTTCATATGCTTTTATTTGATATTAATCATGGAAAAAACAAATTTTTAACAAAAATTTTTTTTTATTTAAATTTTTATTTTATAAAAATCTTTGAGATAGAGTCCTCTAATTTTTTTAAATTTACATATGTTTTTTAATGTGGCTTGGTGAGTTCACCATATAAATTTCAGAGTGGGACCATGGTGGAATCAAAAGTTATGACAGTTTTTAAGTAGCTAAAGAACTATAATTTGAATTTTTGCCTTAATAAGAGGACTACTCTAATTAATATATCTATATAGTTTAGCGAAACACAGGGTCGATTGGAATAGTGGGCGTGGTACCTGCCATGCAAAGTGAACAATTATTATCGCCTACCTGGAGATCTGCGATAGGTAGAGTCTTAAAACAGGCAACTCTCAGACTAATGTGCATAGTCTAACAAAACTCAGAGTGGATTGAGACGGTGGGCGTGGTACCTCCCAAACAAAAAGTATAAATATTATCGTGTACTTTGAGAACTACAAAAGGCAGATTTTGAAAACTTTGTACAAGTAACCCTCATACTAATATTCATAGTCTAGCAAAATGCAAACTGGATATGAATAATGGGCGTGGTACTTCACATACTAAATGAAAAATTTTCATGGTGTACAACAGGCAGAGTCTAGAAACTTTGCACAATTAACCCTTAGACTAATGTGCGTAGTATAGAAAAATATAGACTGAATTGGGATAGGGGGCGTGGTACCTCCCATACAAAATGAAAAATATATAATAATAAAAATAATATAAAACAATATGTAGAAACTTGAAACCTTGCACAAGTAACCCTTATACTCATGTGAATAGCCTAGCAAAATTTACACTATATTCGTAGAGTGGCCGTGGTAACTTCCAGACAAAATGAAAAATTACTATTATGTACCTAGAGAGCTACAGTAGGTAGAGTCTAGAAACTTTGCACAAGTAACTCTTAGACTATTGTGCATAGTATAGCAATATATAGAATGGATTGGGATAGTGGGAGTGGTATATCCCATACAAAATGAAAAATATATAATAATATAAAACAATATGTATAAACTCGAAACCTTACACAAGTAACCCTAATACTAATTTGTAAAGTCGTGCAATATTTACACTATATTCGTAGAGTGGGCGTGGTAGCTTCCAGACAAAATGAAAAATTAATATTTTGTACCTTGCCTTGGAATTTATTATGCAAAAGTTGCTGCTTATATATACTATTTTGTAATACCTAGTTGCATATAAAAGTAGTTAAATCTAAACATAAGCAGAGTTGTAAATAAATCGTGGTAAAAGAGTTGTATTTAAATAAAATCCGTTAATTTCAAAAAGTGGACGTCAACATTAAATTCAAATACTAAAATAAGATATATGTGAAATTAATTAAATATAATTCATTACGTTAAATAAAATTACAGAAATAAAAGATAATTGTAAGTAATAAAAATATTGGGCTGCTTCAGCAAATATTACATTTATTCAATAGTCAAAACCGAAAAAAATCTCCAAGAGTCAGTAACCTTAAAACAGAAAATTAAATAGATTTTTGGACAACTGCATTAAAATAATTTTTTGAAAATAAGTTCAAAAACTTGGTAAAATATTTTCACAAAATATAATGAAAATAAATTATGCGGCTAAAATAAATAAAAAACACTTGTTACCACAATGTTTTAAAAATAATAATTATGTGAATTTTAATTTTTTGTTTTGTTTTTTTTTTAAATCGAATGAATATATTTTTCCACCGATACCCTTTCATCGAAATTAAAATAAATAAAAAAATTCTATCTACAATTTTTCCGTAATGAACCGACACGTGCTTTAACTGAGTCGAACCCGCAATCTTCTCTTGTAGAAACCTACATCTATCTGTCTCTAAATTTTGTCAGGTTTTATGTTATTTTTTTTTAATACAAATCCGCCATTTAAATTTTATCAAATTAACTACAATCGAATAATTCTCGTATTTTATTTAATTTCTTTTTGATTTTTTTTTATCGACATATTTTAAGTGAAAATTTACGGTCTTAGGTGTCATCGTGCGCTAGTGCGCTACCCTATATAATATATCTCATTTTTAAATTTTACTAGTTTTTTATTCACCGCTATAGCCCTTTAAATATTATAGATTGAGTCGATCAGTTAGTTTATAGTAATACTTTTAAGCCTTACCTACAGGGCTACCCATATACAGTATCTTTGTGCTTAAACTTTATCAATTTGCGACAAAGGGGGATGAAGGTTATGAGGAGAGTAAAAAAACACGACGAATGGGTTTGTGTAATATACACACTTTTTGCATTACTCTGAAATTTTCCTGGAGCACTACCAATGTGCGCCTACAATTTAATTGAGCTTGCGCAATTTTTTTGTTTAGTGTAATTGTACAAATAAAATTTAATATTATGAAAATGTAAGGTGTTATCTTAAACCACTATCTTAAACCACTATATGGTGAAGGGTATAAAAGATTCGGTATAGCCGAGTATATATAGCTCTCGTACATTAACTGTTATCTTTTCCTGTTGGTAAAACAGTTTGTTTTTTTAATGACACTTTGTATCTCATTAAGAAAGTACTTTAGTTAAAAAAGTACTTATAAGAATGAGTTGAATATTTTGAGTTTTGTTTCGCGATATACTATATGTAAGTACGTACATATGGAGTTGTGAGAAGCATGTATGATTGTTTATTTTATATTCTTTTAATATTTTTTTTATTATTTTATTTTATTTGGCCTCTTATTTATTTCTCTTATTTAGTTTAATTTAAAAGACTTTGTTCGCCTGTGTTGTGTAAATATTTTCAAGTTCATTGAACAATAATTCTCGTATTTTATTTTATTTCTTTTTAATTTTATTTTTTTCATGTTTGCTTTTGTTGTTTTAAATGCATGATTTGTCGAAAATATAAACGTTTAGTACATTTTTCAATTACGTGCATTAGAATTAATTAAGTTTTATTTAAATTCATTTTTTTTGTGTTGCCTATTAACAAAAAAAAAAAACATGCAATAATTTTATTAATACCATGCAAAGAGCAAAAAAATTGATTTAATAAATTGTTAATGCTTCTTAAAGTCAACGTACAAACGGAATTAAAAAATTATGGAAAAATAACATTGAGGTCCATATTCTTTTCACATTAACGTTTATGCTTTATATATAACATCCCTTAACTTCTTTCTGTCTCCAAATTGAAAGAAATTTCCCGTGAAAATCAAAAATGGACTTGTCAACTTTGCTACAGAAGATTTTATTGAAGATTTTCTTAATTCTTCCTTCGCAAAGAGCTTCAAGATGTTGGAAAATCCACGCATGAAGAGTTTTGAACTATTATTATTATTTTGTAGGAATATCAAAGCAGACCACTGCTTTGATATTCCCCCTACATGTTTCCCCCTACGAAATTTCCTAATACCTTACTTTCATCGAGTCTCGTGCTGTCACTAGCCTTTTATTCTGAACTATATTGATTTCAGACTGTTGACTGATACATGTCGACATTCTTCCTCAACACAGAGTCTATGGTAATTGCTAACATTTGCTTAAGGCTAAGGTCTCCACAGAATCTTAATTTATTATCTGTCTGCCCATGGTATAGAGCCTTTTTATGTTAGCCTATTTTCAGACATATTCTGTAAGTATCGCCTTAACTCGATTTTTAACTAGGCCGATTTTTAACTTGACAGTCCGTACGTGTCCTGTCACTAACGGAGTTAACGATTTGTAGGTATCCACATTGTATCCTCCTGCCAACTTAAAGTGAAAAATTCCAGTCTTTTGTAGGAATCGAACCCCTAACCCAAGACTGATAGACTAGCACACTACCTACTAGACCACCGAGTCACGCAAGTTTCTAACTAAAAGTAAAAGACTGCTTTAAAAAATGAAAAAAAAAATCAATTATAAAAATTTTATGGTTCTATGGTTTTCTCGTTTATATAAAGATTTTCCATTAACACTGATTTGTTTTTTACTTTGTGCAGTGAGAGTGTTTTAAAATGTTGAAAAGCATTACAAGACGAAAAGAAATCTTTATCAAACAATAACGTTAAAATACTGTAGTTTTCTTAATTGAAAAATTTTGTAACCACAAATAGTTTATTTGCTTAAATGCTCACCACTCACACAATACAAGCTTTACAATTTTACCAAAGAATAGAAAAAAGTTACTTTAATAAAGAAAAAAAAAAACCTGAAAAAAGAGAAAAAAACAAGTTTAAAAATGTGACATGTTTGCCGAATATAGAACGACAATGCAAAACACTGAAGAGGGAACAGACAAAAAAAAAAAAAAATAAGTAACAAGAAAGATAAAAAGCGAAAAAGCTAGATACACAAGCCAGAGCTTGCCATTTTAGGAAATGCAGTTTTATTCCACTACTTCGTTTTCTCTCTCTTCCAATGTACAATACAAAGCCTGTATTTAAATCAGGCATGGATAATTGAAATATTAAAATTACTGTTTTGAAATTTTAATTACTCATGCTGGTCTTAAATGGTCTTTATTGGAACGCTACAGCCTACGACAGCTCCTCTTTGTATTTTTCTACCAGTTAGTTTCATTTGTAATCATTTTCTACTTAAACAACTTTTATGGGAAATTAATATACGAGAATTTTTATTATTAATTTTTGAAACATTTTCGCTTTTGGTGAGAGACTATTTACACAAATTACCAAGCAAAACACTTTTAGGGTTCCGTACCCAAAGAGTAAAAACTTAACTCAATTCTTTTCGCTACAATATCTGTCCAACCAATAATGATAAAAGCCAAGATTACGCCATACCGAAAATGAAATTTTCTGCGCATGTCGGCCTAATGACGTCACGAAACTGACTGTCTGTCTATTGGCTAATAATAATCTGATTGAGAGAATTACACTAAATTATGAGAGTTTTTAATATAAATTATGAGAGTTTATTTGCAGGGTTGCCAATTTTTGCCTATTATTTCCATTTATTTGTATGTGCTTATTTGAAGCAATATGTTGATTACAGACTTGGCAACCTTTCATTGGCCGAACTACGTCATCTAACTCGAAAACATGGGCATGGCGTGGTCTTGTCTTGTATCATCTTGGGCCGAACTACGTCATTTAACGGGAAAACATGAGCATGGCGTAATCTTGGCTTCTATCATTCTTGTGTCCGACTGTCAGCCCTTTGTAGAACTGCAAAAGGTAGACTTGAAATTTTTACAAAAGTTGTATTTTTTTCTTATAGCCGTTAAATACTAAAAAATATAGGGTTTTCCCTAGTTTTTACATGTCTGGCCTCATTTTTTGCTACGTAAGAGGCAGTTTTAATTACACAACTATGTTCGCTATTTTAACAGGTGCTCCGCAATTTTGTCGAATTTGGACTTATTTTGTGAACGTTGCAGGGTAGGCACTGGAAATTTGCACCGTGTATGCGGTAATAAACTAGCTACAAGTGTAAAAATAATTAAAAGTTAAAGGGTGCTCCAAAGAAGACATGATTTTGACGTATTATTAATGTTGGGAAAATATCGAAGCAGACCACTTCCATAATGGGTCCCTACTCGACCCCCTTCCGTTCTCTATGATTATTATTACTTTTATTGAGTCCCGTGCTACAACCAGCCTTTATTCTTGACTTTTGTGATTTCAGACTATCGACTGGTAACTGTCGGTCTTCTTTCTCAACACGCAGTCTCTAGTACTTGCTAACAATTGTTCAAGACTCAGATCCCCCATGGCATCCAGATTTAACAAGCATATACTAGTGGTTCTAAATCTTATGCTAACCAGTGCTGGACATTCACACACAATGTGTGCTGCCGTCTCAGCCTCTTCTAGGCAGAGTCTGCAAGTATCTTAGCTTGATGATACTTAAAGTTGCCATGATCTGTCACCAACGCTGCTATCCAGCTTAAGATACTTCTCTTATATCTGAGCACCTTACTGGCCTTATTGCCCTTAGTTATATATTCTATAATATCCAATCTTTATTATGTTAAACAACTTTAATATTAATATTTTCTTTTCATAAATAAATACTGTTATTTTTATTTTTATTCTATTATTAGAAATTATTGTCAACTTATAGAAAAACATTATTCAATTATTGATTTAAGTTTTTAATAATCAATTTGATATTTTCATTGAAAAGATATCTGTTTTAAAAATAATTTAAATATTTAAAAATTAAAAGAATATTTTAAAAAATATAACAATAGTATTTATTTTATTATCATCATTTTATTGGCGCAGTCGAATAACGAACCAAACCTAAAAGGAATTTTTTTTTAAAAAGGAAAATAAAAATTTTACATACATATCTAATACAAATTTGCAAAACAGTATATTATATGACAAAATTCAAGAGCTAGAAATATTGTGAGTTATTTGAAGAAAAATTGGATACGAGCTTCCTAAGAAACCGTTTATTTTAAACAAGAAAAAAAGAGAAATATGTTTCAATCTTGAAGCTCAAGAAATATATTCAAGAAAAATTCAAGCAATCAAAAAGTGATCGATCAATCAGTAAGTTACAAGAAAATAAATTTAAACAAGGCATCAACAACATGGTATCAACAACAATGATTCCTTTCGAGCTACTCGCTGATGTTCCTAAATTCGATGGAAAACCAGAAGAACTCGAAATGTTTGTAAAGAATGTTGAAGCAGTTCGTGGTATTGTTGAGCCAGCATTCATTGATTTGTTTGATTTAAGAATACGCAACAAAATTATAGGAGAGGCAAACATCTCGCTGATAAACAACAACAACTCAACTAAATGGGAAGAAATTAAGGTAATATTAAGAATTTATTTTAGTATATCAGATAGTATAGAGAGTATTATTAACAAAATTAAGACAGCAGAATTAAAAACCAGTGTAAACCAATTTTATGATTATGTAGAAACATTAAAAACGAAATTAAATTTAAAAACTAGTATTGATCAAAGTAATGAACAATGGTTTAGTTGTGCAAACAATGAAAAAATGGTTTTAAAAATTTTCATTAGCAAATTGCCTAATGAACCAAAATTAATATTACAATCAAGAAATCCTCATTCATTATTAAAAGCGAAGGAAATTCTTGTTGAAACAAATTATTTTTATATAAGTAAATCTCAAAGTTCTCAATTTTTACAATCTTCTTCATCCAATGTTTGTAGTAATCGAAATAAATTTTTTAATAATAATCCTAACAAAAATTATTTACAATATTCATGTCCAAATAATGACCAATACAATTCAAGACGTTTTGGTGGAAATAATTTCATTTATAATAACGATGACTATATGAATCTTGCTAGTAATAGTAGTTCTGAAAATAGTGGTAACTTTGTAAATCAAAATTTAAGAAGACATTTTAATAACAATGGAAATTTTAACAGAGGAAATATCAATAGAAACCGTATTCAAAATTTTAACAACAGTGGACATTTAAATCAAAGTGAAACTTTTAACAGAGAAGGAAACTATAATAGTAAAGGTAACATAAATCAAAATAGTAACATAACTTCGAATAACAGTGCACGAAAGAGTGTAAATAAAACCCTTTCGATGGATATTGATTGTACTGAAATGTCAAATTTTCAGTTACAAGCCGAAAAAATTTACCCTATATAATAGTTAAGTCAAAATCTACACCTATAAAATTACTAATAGATACAGGTTCAGCAACAACTCTCATAAAAAAAGGACTATTTCATAGTACTTTTAGATCAGATTTAGAAAAGCCTGTTATTTTAAACACTATTTGTTCTAAAACAATTGCTAATACAAAGGTAACGATTCCATTCTTTAAAGAATTTAATTTACCAAACTGTAAAATTGAAATGCTAGAAACAGAAATTTTTACTGATTTTGATGGTATTTTAGGTTGTAATATTTTGAAACCCCTAGGCGCAAAAATTGATTTTAAAGAAAACGTATTGTTGATTGAAAATGCGAAAATTCCACTAATATTTGAACAAACTGCAGAACCGTACAGCGAAAATGATATATCCTATTTCAATGATATAACTCTAGATATAAATTTCAATGAGCCACGAATGGAGTATTTAACTGACAAATTAAAAACGGAAAATTTGAATAATGAGGAAATAGTGGAGTTAACAAGACTTATTAGAGAATTTAAATCGGTATTTTATATTGAGGGTGAAAATTTATCTTCTGTTGGTAAATACAAACATAAGATTCCTACTATAAATGATATTCCAGTGTATCGTAAAACATACCGTTTTCCCGAAATCCATAAGGATGAAGTGGAAAAACAAGTAATTGAGATGTTAAAGTCAGGTATTATAACAAAATCATCAAGTCCATATAATGCCCCAATATGGGTTGTTCCTAAAAAGATAGACAACTCTGGAAAACAGAAATGGAGAGTTGTGGTAGATTACAGGAAATTAAATGATGTAACAATCGAAGACAAATTCCCAATTCCTAATATTGAAGATCTATTTACGAAGTTAGGAAGTGCTCAATATTTTAGTACACTCGATTTGGCAAAGGGATTTCATCAAATTCCAATTCTACTTGAAGATAGACATAAAACGGCATTTTCCACTGCAACAGGACACTATGAATTTACACGTATGCCTTTTGGATTAAAAAATGCACCCGCATCTTTTCAAAGAATGATGAACGAGGTACTCCATGATTTTATAAATAACATTTGCGTTGTATATCTAGACGATATTTTGGTATTTTCCACATCACTTCAAGAACATATCGTATCTTTGAAGAAAATTTTTAAGAGGTTATCCGACTACAACCTTAAAGTACAGGTTGATAAATGTAATTTTTTTAGAAGAGAATCTGAATATTTAGGTCATATTATTACACCAGATGGTATTAAACCAAATCCTGATAAAATTAAAGCAATTCAAAAAATCTCATTACCAAAAACTATAAAAGAAATCAGATCATTTTTGGGTTTGTCTGGTTTTTATCGAAAATTTATCAAGGACTATAGTAGAATAGCTCTTCCAATTATATCATATTTAAAAAAAGGATCTGTTATTGATATTAATAATCAGAACTACATCGATTCTTTTAACAAATTAAAGACAATCTTATGCACAAGTCCAGTTTTAGCATATCCTAATTTTAATAAGTTGTTTGTCTTAACTACAGATGCTAGCAATGGAGCCTTAGGGGCAGTGCTTTCTCAAAATGGACATCCTATTTCCTATACGTCGCGAACATTAAATAAACATGAACTTAATTATAGTGCAATCGAAAAGGAATTGCTAGCAATTGTTTGGTCGGTTAAATATTTTAGGCCCTACTTATTTGGTAGAAAATTTAAAATTCATCGACCACTGGTATGGTTAAATTCCTTAAAAGAACCCAATATAAAGCTACAAAGATGGAAGATACAACTTAATGAATATGATTTTGAAATAGAATATATTAAAGGCAAAACAAATGTAGTAGCTGATTATCTTAGTCGCTTAGAAGTTAACATTTTAGAAGAAGAACAAAACCCCAGTTCTGATTTAGCTACAATTCATAGCGGGAAGGAAAATTTAAATGATCATATTTTTATTTCAGAAGCACCTATAAACTTATATAAGAACCAAATTATAATTTCGTTAGGAAATACTTATAAATACGAAACTCAAACCTTATTTGATAAAAATAAAAGGCACATAATAACATTAAAAAACTACTTTGAAGAAAAGTTACTAGAGTTTTTAACAAAAATTTTTCCAATAAAGGGCACGGTTGGAATATTTTGTGACAATTTTGAAATATATAAGAATTTGCAACAAACTTTGATACATTATTTTTCTAATCTACCTGACATGAAGCTTGTACGATGTACCAAATTTATAAAAGATGTTTTTGATAAAGAAAATCTCTTGAATATACTTGAAAAATATCATAATGATAAGAATCACAGAGGTATTGAGGAAACATTCATGGAATTGAAAAATGTTATATATTATCCAAACTTGAAGAAAGAAATTCATAAATTTATTAACAACTGCGTTTTGTGCAATATGTGTAAATTTGATAGACAACCTATTAAAACTAAATTTTGTGTAACTGAAACTCCAATAACATCTAATGAAATAATTCATATAGATATATGGTTCTTAAATAAAAATATAACTTTTTTAACTTGTATAGATAAACTTACAAAGCATGTATCCATACATTATTTGAGTGATAAAAATTCGTTGAGTATTGTCGAAAAAATCAGGGAAAGGTTTGCTATTTTAGGTAAACCAAATAAAATTGTGGCAGATAATGAATTCAATACGGCTTTGATTAGAGAATTTTTAAGATCAGAGAACATAGATTACCATTTTACGTCTCCAAATACTCACACGGGCAATGCAGATATTGAGCGTTTCCATCTTACGTTAAATGAACACATAAGATTGTTTAAATTAGGGAAAAGTGCTCAAGATCTGGACAATAAAGCTCTAGTATATAAAACAGTTGAAATATATAACGATACAATTCACAGTACTACGGGTTTTAAACCTAACGAATTATTACACAATAAGGTTGATAAGTCAATTTGGCAAAAGTTACATGATGTCGTACATGAAAAAAAAATCAAAAGGATTACAAAAGTAAACAATGGCAGAGAAGATTGTCATAAATATAAAGAAAGGGAACTTGTAAAGAATTTAGGCTTTTATAACTTAAAAGAAAAGCCTAGATATATTTTAAAAGAAGTTAAAGAAAAAAATAAAACAAATTTTGTTGATGAAAAAAATTGCAAGAGAGATAGACAAGTTGTTAAGAGAATCTTTAAATACCAAAATGAAATACCAGATATAAAATTTGATCGAAAAATTACTGGTAGAAATTATTCAAAAAAATAAATATTACTAGAAAATATTATTGTAAATTTTAATATATTTTGAGTTTTTGGTTAAATATTGTAATTAATTTATTTATTAAACATGTTAATTTATTATATTTTAATTAATGATTACAATTGTTATTTTATATTAATCATTATGTTAAATGATAGGAAAATATTTATATTTATAAAAAGATTTAACATTCCAGGAGTAATGTTTACTCAAAGGATGGGGGAGTTATATATTCTATAATATCCAATCTTTATTATGTTAAACAACTTTAATATTAATATTTTCTTTTCATAAATAAATACTGTTATTTTTATTTTTATTCTATTATTAGAAATTATTGTCAACTTATAGAAAAACATTATTCAATTATTGATTTAAGTTTTTAATAATCAATTTGATATTTTCATTGAAAAGATATCTGTTTTAAAAATAATTTAAATATTTAAAAATTAAAAGAATATTTTAAAAAATATAACAATAGTATTTATTTTATTATCATCATTTTATTCCTTGCTTGGACTCTTTAATTACCATTCGAGTCTGCCTACACGTAGTGGCGTCCCTCTACCTTTTCAGGTTTAGTGAGTTCCCTCATCGTAGAGACTTTGACGTATATTTGCTTATCTTTTCAACATTAACACCATTTTACCCCCGGGGGTTCCAATTGTCACTGCAGGAATATGGCAAATGCTTTGACGCGGTTCACTCGGGGAAAATAGGGGCACCAGACGCTAGGGTTCCTAGAGCCTAAATCTGGACGAAAAGGTCTGTGATAAAAATCGCGGGTCCTCTTCGAGGCCCGACCAGTGCCCAAAGGACTGGTACCACGGGAATCGGTGGCCCCACAGAGAGCCTATCCTCTCTGTGACCGGTTATTCGTGAGGTCCCCTTCGGGGGTACACGTGGTGGTTGTGGTTTAAGATCGATTTATGTAGGTAAGGTGCAAGGTCGATCAAGTGTGCTGTTGTACTCTCAACAGACGGAGTTTGGATAGTCTCCAAACCCCTAAGCAAGAGGTTATAATGTGGATCTAGGCTTGCCTTGGAAAGGCTTGCCATATTATATAAATTGCTACTCATTGTGACTGTATCACACACAAAAAGCGATTGGTGGCAATCGTAAGGCGTTGTTATACTACACAATGGGGGCGCTAGTCTACGCCTAAGTTTCACTCGGTGGTAAGACCACCGTGAGGTTAGGCCGAGTAGGCAGGTACTGCAGATATAAGAATCTTGTTCTTAGGGTTATATATTAAATATAGGGTTATATATTAAACATAGTACGGAACGACAACAGTATCCCCTAATTTTTAGTATTTGTTGTTATAGTGGCCATAGCAAAACAACTTTTGTGAAAATATTAAAAGACTACTTTTTACGCTTCCAGAAATAGAGGGCTCTGACAGACAGCCGGACAGACATTATAATGAAAACAATGGGGTTACGTTTTTACCCTTTGTATACGGAACCCTAAAAATTAATGTAAATTGCATTTCATTTATGTTCCAGATTCCCTTGCAGGTTTGAGGATAAGTTGCTATTAAATAAAATTTATTATGATGCAGGCCTAAGTGAACCTTACCTTTCATTCTTCGACGCTGCCTGCAAATATATCCACATTTCACAATTATAATAAAGAGAAAATACCCACTGCAAAATCGACTATAATGCAATGTACTGAAATTTCCAACCCTGATGTGCAATCAATGAAATTTTTCAAAGTTATTTTAAATAAAATTTCTTTGCAATCATGGCAACAGCATTTTATAACAAAAAACGAAATGATTTCTTTGATTAATAATTCTTCTTTTTCTTCTTCTCCATCATCATTCATCTACGAGAAGTAATAAAAAGTAAAAATATTATCTTTATTAGGAAACTGGTGGCAGTAAAATTGTGTTCGCCATTGTTAAGGTGACTTGCTTCAAATGTGTAGAGAAATTACAATTTTCTACCAAATGTCGGGATCGTGACAACCGGTAAATTTTTGTGTGATAAAATTCCGTAAAACAAGGAAAAAATATTTTAATATTTATTTAAATTAATAGAAAATCACGCTTCACTATGCAATTATATATTAAATGCAATAAGAAATGATAAAGAAATACTTTGGGTATTTCTAAAAAAAATATATAAAAAGGAACGTCATGATTTCACGTTTGCAAAAGCTCTTTTCATCTGACAGCTTTCAATCCGATTAGGATATTTAGGGAACTGTTTTCTCTAAAGTATTATTTAGCACATTGACCACCTTAACATATAAATAATAAATGACCTTAACATTTAAATTTCTGTATTCTAGAATGTTAAATTATCCCAATGTATGAGGATCCAAATAGAAATTGTATAGAAAAAAACTGCCGAAAGACGATTTAATCGTCAAGTAAATATTATGTGTTTGAAGATAAATACGTCAAGTTAATTACATACGTTTTAGTTTTCCCACACATTTAGTACGTATTCTGCACAGATTTTCGGATTTTGTGGGAAATGGCAAATTTCCCACAAAATCCTGAGATCCTGTAATGCAATAAAATTGTCCAGTTATAAAAGCCAACCAGATGGGTATTAAAAATGCTTTTCTCTGTTTTATCTCAATTAAAAGTTCTTCTCTATACGGAACACCCTTAAATTGGCTAAAGTTTAACTAAATTAAAAAACTTTGCCCCGGCACGTTTTAACTTAATAAATTGTGTTAATCTTTTCAAATTTCTTTTAAGCAATATTTTTTTTGCGGTTAGAACGTTAGAAAAATCTTTATTACCAGATCCCAACAAGTTTAAATTGTAAAAACTTTGAATACCTATTTTTTTCATTCCAGCAAAATAAAAATTATATTTCTTATCAAGTGAAAAAATATTAAAGTAAATATTTTCAAGTTAAAACAAAAAGTCCAACAGTTAGATAAGATTAAATTGTTTAAAATAAATAAATAAAAAATTTTATACTCGTACTTGGGAAAAATTTGCAAGTCTTTTATTTCAGCTAAAACTGCCTTTAAAAGGCAAATCACAATGTATCATAAAATTAATTTTAAAATGAAAAAAAAAAAAAAAATAAATAAACCTGAAAACAATAGCAGCAAACTAATCCAACCCACATTCCTCGAAATAGCAAATGTGGTCGGTCTTGCGAATGTTTAAACACAATCAAAAAAAAAAAAAAAAAAAACAAAAAAAAACCAGTCAGTTATCAATACCATGTTAGACAGACAACACGATTAACTGCAAAAGTCATAAGCCCTGACACCAGTTTGCAGGGTTGCCAGATACTTATTTTCATGTTTCCCAAACTGAAATTTTTTAGTCTTCCAAAAATCAACCATTTTAAAACGAAGAAAAAATATATATTTCCTTTCTTTCATATTATTTATTGTTTATATAATTAACTTGATGTGCCCGCCACGTCGTGGGCGTCCTGACAATATTTTGTTCGATTTTGCTTTGGAAGTAATCCACACAAAACTTTCAGACCTTGAGTTATGATGTTATGTATTTTCTTTATAGAGAGTTAACCATCCCTGGATAAAATTCATATAAAATTCTAAAATTATTGTCGACTTCTGTAAATAGTGACAAAAATAAAAGGTGCTGCCAAGTTTGCAGTACTAATGAATCGGTAAAATTGCGTACTTTCACTACTTTTTCTCTATTTTCTCTAGGAAATGAGATAATTTCACGGAAAAAAGTATCCTTTATTTGAATCAAAGTACTAAGGTACCTCCTCAAAAAATTTTATTAAAATTCATCCAGTAGTTTTTATGTGATACGAACACAAACAGACAGACACAAATTCTAAAAATTGTATTCCATTTCGAATACTAACTGAATCAGCAAAAAAAATTCCAAAAATATTTCATGTACAGAAAATTACTAACTGAATCAGCAAAAAAAAATTCCAAAAATATTTCATGTACAGAAAAGGTCTTAGTCAAACGTCGTCATTTTGGATGTTAGGAACTAGCGAATTTTGATACGTTTCGGTCGTGGTATTACTTATTATATTATTCAGAGAGCTGCGGTAAGATGGCGCTAACTGAATAATTGTAAGGACGTAAGTACAATGTGGCCGTGCTCTAATGAAAAGCGTTCCCTGTTATTGGTATAAGGAATAGCATCTCAAGGTTCATAGCTGTACTAACGGGTCATTCGGAAATAGGTACACATGTTAGTAGATTGGGACTTTCCCGTAATAGCCACCACCTTCTGTGCGAGTGCCCAGCACTCCATTTTTCAAGCTATCATTAGACTACTTTCAGAGTTAACAGAAACCAGTATAGGTGACCTTACTAGATTTCTCAAATCAACAGAATGGGGGTCTAACTATCCACTGGTATCCACATCTGGATGGGTGGGGTGGTGTCAACATAGAATTGCTTGTTTCTATTACTTTGGTAATCAACGTTAAAACTTGCGGTATAGTTTTGACTTAGAAGTGCATGAAATAGTGGAGTTCATTCAGTTAGCAAAAACCGTGGGTATGAAAAATCAATTAGAGTAATGGGTGCTATGTTTTTTCTGCTTCAGTATCTTAGAGTAGGTTTAAAGTTCTTCACTCGCGATACCGATGACTGTTTTTGCTAATACATAACAAAACTGGTGAAAAATGAATTTACCTTCATATATCAGAAGTAACGTTTAATGTGTTCGAGTTTAATAGCTAAATTCGCCCTGAAATTATATATATATGTATGTTTCATCAGAAAATGTAAAACTATACGGATTGACTTTCAAACTGCTATCACATATACCTTAAGCTTCTGATCGGGCTACCAATCGGTTTCAAATTTTATAAGTAATGATTCTTCGAATATAATCGAATCGACTTGCGTTTTTAAATTCCGTTTCCAAGACGTATTCACATTCTCTTTAAATTTAGTGCAATTTTAATTTGTCAACTGTACATATTTTTTTCCATTTTCAACTGTTTCGAAGTTATTTCGAAATTGGTGGCGAAAGAAAATATTTTTAATGAAAAAAATTTTTTTTTGTCTTCAAAAACTCGTAAAAACCTTAAAACGGCAAATATTTTACATCTTTGGAAAGGAATCAAATAAGCCGTAAATGATGAAAATCGATGCACAAATTTTATTGACAATTAAGTGCAGGTACCTACTTTGACAAACATTATTTAATTTTGTTATAATAAACTAATTTATTTTATTAAAATAGGAATATATTTGGATAAACAGATTTGGATTCAGCACGCTAAAATTAATAAAAAATTACATAACAAAGTTATTTCTCCCGACTTTGTTTTTTGCCGACCATTATTATCACAATAACTACATATCAAATATTTTAATATTTGTATGTTATTTACATTAGAATATCTCGAAAACTAGATGTGATAGAAAAAATCTGTGAAGAGATTTCGATTCAGCACACTCAAGTTCCCGACTTTGTTTTTTTTTTTTGCCGACCATTGTTATCATAATAAATACGTATTTAATGTTCCAATATCAGTATTTTATTTAAATAGGAATATCTCGAAAACATACTGTGTAATTTTTTAAGTCATGGAAAAATAACCATATACGGACACCACTACGTCATAAAAGACCAAAAAAAAAGAACCCTGTCTCCCAGTTTTGCCCAAAGTCCTCCAGGTTTTTTTATGGGCCCTCAAAGATGTGGGGCCTCAATGTCATTTTTTGCAAAAAAATGATCATTTCCTCAAGCTCATATTTTGCAAACCGTTTGAAATTTTGATATACTCTCTGAGGCAAAGTTGTAGCTCTTGTCATAAAGAACAAAAATTGTGAACATATAAAATCAAAAAAACTTCATCTTTAAAGTCAAAATCGCAAAAAACTTTAAAAAATTCAATTTTTTTTACCTTTTTTCCCTGTTCAGGTCCATAGGTAGCAAACCGTTCAAAATTCAAGGAAACAATCAACTACAAAAATGAACCTAAGATCTCAATAAACAACTATCTAGAACATATGAACTTCCTAGGAATGATTCTTAACACCGTTTAGGTAGCGCTTAGGTAGCTAAAAATTTTTCGGGAAATTTTTCACTTTGTGGCTACCTAAGCGCCACCTAAACGGTGTTAAGAATCATTCCTGAACAGGGGAAAAAAGGTAAAAAAAATTGAATTTTTTAAAGTTTTTTGCGATTTTGACCGTGTTGCACTGTGAAAGTAGACGTGATAGAACAGATTTGGATTCAGCAAACAAAAGTCCATTAAAATCACAAAACAAGGTTCAAGCTCCCGACTTCTATTTTTTTTGACGACCAGTGCACTTTGGTACAAATATTTTTTTCTGTGTTAAATTGAAAAAAGGGAGTCGTTACAAGATTTTCACAAAAGAGAAACCAAAAAGAATTTTCAAATATTCCGTAAAGAAATCACAAACCTCATAATTACGAATATAATCTTTATTCTTTATTCATTAGCGAATCAAATTAACAACTTTGAGGTTATAACGCTAAATCTGGCAGCTCTGTTTGTACCTCTTGTTGAATATTCATACTAATTATTCCAGACATAATAACGAGACAGAGAGGAGAGCAAAAAAGCTCTTAAATACTATTCAATGTCAGTTTTTTTGTTTTAAATTTATTTAATTTTGATTTATTGTTTAATTTCTGTGTTTTAAATAGAATTTTGTGTTAATCTAGTTATGCCCACAGGTTATGATGTCATGCATTTACATTACTGATGACGTTTGCTAGACTCTCTGTTATTGACGTTAAAAACGTCCTCTTTTAAATGCGATTATAATGTCAATTACTGCTGTTGCTCTTGCTGCTGCTGCTAAGTACTTCTTAACAATTTAGTTGTTGCAAGACCAGAAAAATAGTTTTTCACTTCATTTTATTATTCATTGTGCAAAAAAGCCACAAAAACTTCTTACGGTTGTTTTTGTATTTTTATTTTTTAATTTTATAGCTAAAAGTTTGTATTATTATTTTTTATTTTTATATCTGTTTTTATTTTTTTTTCAAACTTAAACAAGCGTTTTATAACTTAACCACCACGGTATTTAACCACCTCAGTAACGCAAATGTTACAAAACGAAATAATAATAAAAAAATATTAACGACATAATATTATTGTCTTGGCTTTTGTCACGGGAAGATAGTGGTAAAGTGATAAATAACAAACACACGAATGCCAACGTCAAAAAAACTGGTCATATTTTAAAAAGATCCACGCATGTATCGAATTATTTAAGGGTAAGAAAAACTATTCATTCAAACATTATCGTCTTTAAACCTCACTCCTAAAGCTGGATATTTACGGAGAAAATGTTCAAATGTTTATCATCCTGCAAAATTGGTCTACGAATTTCTCAAAATTAAGTGGTGATATCTAAGTCTTGTAAATAAGGGGCGATCCATTTCGAGGTTCCCTACTTTTTAAAGAAAAAAACACAGAAAATTCAAATTTAATGAAGAATGTTTATTATCATTTGAAAGAACGTTCTTTGGCATTTATTTTCTGAAGATTATGTCTATCAAATGTTGGCCGTTGCTACATCGCAGATGGTCCATCCGTTGTGTCCAATTTTCGATGACTCGTTCGAGCATTTCGACTGGTAACTGGCAAATGACACGCATGATGTTTTCCTCCAAGGCCTGAATCGATGCGGGTTTGTGCGCATAAACTTTAGACTTTACATATCCCCACAGGAAAAAGTCTAACGGTGTGATATCACACGATCTTGGTGGTCAATCGACCGGCCCAAAACGTGAAATTATGTGCTCACCGAAATGTTCTCTCAATAAATTCATTGATTAATGCGATGTGTGGGAAATGGTACCGTCTTGCTGAAACCATATGTCGCCGAGATCACGAGCTTCAATTTCAGACATCAAATAGTCGGTTATCATGGCACGATAACGGTCGCCATTGACGATTATGTTCGCACCGGCATAATTTTTAAAGAAATATGGACCGATGATTCCACCGGCCCACCACACCACATATACTAAACCGTTGTTTTTTCTGGATGAAGTGTCAGTTCTTGAATCTCTTCAGGTTGCTCTTCGTCCCAAATGCGGCAATTTTGTTTGTTTACATACCCATTGAGCCAGAAATGGGCCTCATCGCTAAACAAAATTTGCCTCAAAACGTCGGATCTTCTTGGAACTTTTCAAGAGCCCATAGAGCGAAGCGATTCAGGCGTAAAATTTTTCAAACAATACAAAAAGGCTATTAAAAAAGTACCTCGAATCAAAAAAAGTACCCTTTACAATCGTCACAATTATTGTCACAAAAGGTTTAATAGATGGTGCTGTAGCTTAGGTGCCTCCATAGATTTAATCAGCCTGGAATTTGCGATCTCTGATAAAATAAGCAAAAATGAAAAAACAAAAAAAAATTTGTGCTGGTTAATGAAAATGTAATTTTGTTAAAGTTGGGGGGCGCTGTTTAACCTGAATTAATTGTTAAATTCACAATCATCATTCTATAAAAGATACATTCTACTATATTTTGGACAAAGAAAATTTTATTTTAAATTAAAAAAAAAAAAAAACTTAATTAAAATTATGGCTTCAAAAATTTAAATTCGAAAATAAAGCCAAGTTTTTCGAACATACAAAATTATATAAATTGATATTTATGCAAAGAAATTAAAATTTTTGAATACGGAAAATTACTAATTTACACGTTGATTAATATAAAAGTGGAGTTCGAAATTTTGAACATAACAATATTTACAAATTTAACATTTGGCATACAAAGTATTTTGGTCTTGCACATAATGGTGTGCAAGTTTATAATACTTTGTATGCGATCAAATTCGATTTTTCGAATATAGAGAATCTAAAAAATTATAACCTAAAGATTCAAAGTTTTCTTTTAAAGAAAAACAACTCAAACAAGAGGAAAACTTTAGGTGGCGGTAGACTTCGTTCGTTCTCACCAACTGACGGTAAATTATTGAATATAATTTTTTCGTTTTCTATTCTTGAAAATACTAATGACAGAATAGTAGGTGCCTCCATAGATAAAATAAGCAAAAAAAGAAATTGGGCTGGATAATGAAACTATAATTTTGTGAAAATTAAAAAAAAGAAATTTCAAATAAGTATGTTTTATTATGAATCCTTTAAAGAATAAATTCAATTAGACCATCATTTTTTATTCCATGCACTTACAACTGTTTTGGTCACTACTGTAACGTTTAGCAAGCAACCTAATTTTAAAAAAATATTGTTTTACTACAAAAAGCTCACAAATTTTGCGTAATAGTTTGTAAAATGTTAAAGACCTTTAAAAAAAGTAAAATATAAAAAAATTTAGGCTACATCAATTTCGTTTTGCACAATTTTTTGCTCTTTCTATTTTCTAATTTCTGTAAGTTTTTTTTTATTTTTGGTATTTAGACTACATATATTTTCACAATTACTTGTTGTTTTTGTTGTTGCAGCTTTATTATTTTACGCTCTGTTAGATTGAATGCATCTTTTGCACATTTATACAACAACAAAAAAAAAAACAAATTTCACTTTATTTGTTGTTAATTTTTTATATCATTTTTCTGTTTCTATCCACAACTAAGATTCTTTTATACCATCAACATCATCATCATCATCAAATCTCATCACACACGTTTTCTATTTTCGTACGAGTATTTGTTTGAACGCTCTATTTTAACCGCAATTATTTGTAATTTATAGCAATTTAATAAGCACCAGGGAAGGAAAAGTAGGTGCATATATAAATGGGGGCTCTCTTTAACCTGCATCAATTGTTAAATACACAATCATCATTCTATAGGAGATTCTCAAACAGTGTTTTGAAACTTGAGGCTTAAATATTTAAATAAAAATTTAAAATTTTTTAAAACCAGGCTCACAAATTATATATTAAATTAGAAATTAATTTCGAAATTTCGAAACCTTCAAAATTTGGATAAAATAAATTTATTTTAAATTTTGCAAAAAAAAAAAAAATAATTAAAATTATAGGTTTTCAAAATATGAATTCGGAATTAAGGCTGAAATTTCGGAATATAAAAAGTTTAATATGTTGACATTTATGAAAAGAAATTAAAATATTCTTATATAAATTATTACTGATTTAGATTTTTTTAAAACAAGTTATCCTGGGTGCGCTTCTTATACCCATCCACAAAAAATACAATAAATACTTAGAAGAAAAGTTTGGGCAACCATTAATTCGAAAACGTACGCCATTCTCACAACAAAACTGTTTGAGTTTATATGCAAGGTACGAGGCCCACTGTTCCCATCCAGTCTTTTTTTGCTAGACTATGAGTATTAGCACGATAATAAATTTTTACTTTGTATGGGAGGTACATTAGTATGAGGATTACTTGTGCAAGGTTTCAGTAGTAGTTAGTAGTTCTCTAAGTACACAATAATAATTTTGCACTTTTTATGGGAGGTACCACGCCAATCCAGTCTATATTATGCTATGCTATGCCCATTGGTCTGAGGGTTACTTGTGCAAAGTTATAAAACTCTACCTATAGTAGTTCTCTAAGAACACAATAAAGAATTTTTCACTTTTTATGGGAGGTACCACGCCCAATCCAGTTTATATTTTGCTATACTATAAACATTAGTCTGAGGGTTACTCGTGCAAAGTTATAAAACTCTACCTATAGTAGTTTTACGTACACGATAATAATTTTTTCACTTTGTATGAGAGTTACCACGCCCATCGTCGTAAT
This sequence comes from Phasia obesa, assembly GCA_949628195.1. Taxonomy (NCBI): domain Eukaryota; kingdom Metazoa; phylum Arthropoda; class Insecta; order Diptera; family Tachinidae; genus Phasia; species Phasia obesa. The sequence continues at coordinate 24,144,286 of OX451217.1, forward strand.
CCAGTCTGCATTTTGCTAGACTATGCACATTAGTATTAGGGTTACTTGTGTATCGTTATAAGACTCTACCTATTTTAGTTCTCTAGCTACACGATAATATTTTTTCACATTGTATGGGGGTACCGCTCCAACTGTCCTAATCCAGTCTGTGTTTAGTTAGACGATGAGGGTTATTTGTGCAAAGTTTGAAGGCTCTACCAATTGCAGATCTCCAGATAATAATTGTACACTTTGTATGGGAGGTGGCACGCCCACTATTCCAATCGAGCCTGTATTTCGCTAAACTATGCATATTAATTTCAAAGAATTACCTATTATAGTTCTCTAACTACTTAAACACGTGGGCGTAAAAGTGGGCATGGTCAATTATTATTTCCGTAAAAACATAAGTTGGGTTATAATGAATTAAAAAAAAAATTACCAAATCGGTGTAGCTATTTTAAGTGATGCGATTACTAACGAACGGCATTTGATATAATTTATATAGAAGATAAAATTCAAGTTCGAAATTTCGAACATAATAAAATTTATAAATTTGACACTTTTTGCATACAAAGTATTATGGTTTTGCACATAATGGTTACAAATTTCTAATAATTTGTTATTTCGGTTCAAGTTAGATTTTTCGAACATAGAAAATCTAACAATTTGTAACCTGAAGATTCAAAATTTTTCTTAAAAAATAAAAGAACAAAAAAGAAGCTTTAGGTGGTGGTAGACATCGCTCTCACCAACTGACGATAGATGATTAAATATAATTTTCTTGTATTCTATTTACATTTTATTTAAAATAAAATTCAAGTTCGAAATTTCGAACATAATAAAATTTACAAATTTAACATTTTTTGCATAAAAAGTATTTTGGTTTTGCACATAATGGTTACAAATTTGTAATAATTTGTTATTTTGGTTCAAGATAAATTTTTCGAACATAGAAAATCTATAAATTTGTAATCTAAAGATTCAATTTTTTCTTTAAAAAAAAAAAAAAAAAAAAAAACACAACAAAAAAAGGGAAGCTTCGTTTTCACCAACTTACGATAGATGATTGAATACAATTTTCTCGTATTCTATTATCTGAGTTTGGTTGGTTAAAAATATGATGTTTACAACTAAACGCCACCTAAAGTAGATAAATGCGAAGAAAGCTGAAGAAGAGTGTAGCGATTCAGAAAATGCATTACATTCTGCTAGTGTGTAAATAAAAATTATTTAAAGTTTTTCTTTAAAATTAATCATCTAATTTGTAGGAAAAATATTCTTTCAACTTAGAGAGCATAAAACGAACTCAAGCCTTACTTTAAATTCATTTGTATATTAATAAATATAATAAATGTAAATATTAAAATTCATAAAATTTTCATTTTAGAATTAACTTTTTCTAAGTTCGAATTTTCGAATTTTCGCTTAATATATATTTTTTCTAAGTTCGAAATTAAATTCGAATTTTCGAACTTAATTTTATTTTCTTACAATGAAGTTTAAAATTAGTAAAATATTAGTTTAAGTTAAAATTCGAACACAATAAAACTTAAAAATGTTAAATGTTTGGTTTAAGAATTTATGTTTCAACTAAATCAAAAATTATGTTTAAATTTTCAAACATAATGAAATGTTAATTTTTTGCTTAGCTAATAAAAATATTTCACTTATTTTACTTTAACATTTATTCAATTTTCGTAAAAGTAAAGTTAAATATTTTTAATAAATTTTATTTCAAAAATTATACAGTTTGCATAAAATTTAATTTTGTTTATGGGTGCCCTGGTAGTGGGTATTATGCTAGTCCATGAGTCTGGAGGTTGTGAGTTCGATTCCCAATAAAGACTCTGGCACTGCAACTAGTTAGGGTCTTCGTTACTATGCTTGATAATTTAGAAGATAGTTTGTAACATTTAATGAATAAATAAAAATATTTTTTCCAACTTAAACAACAAAATGCTTTTAACTAATTATACTTTTTAACTTATATCCTACTTAATTTCGAAATCAAGTTCGTATTATCACATTCAGATTTGAACTTTTTCATGAGCATATTTTTTTTTTGTAAAAAAGGTCACAAAAATGTATATTATACTTAAATTCGAAATTAATTTCGAATTTTCGAACATTATAAAATTTTAAATAGTATACATTTTTAAAAAATGTTCGGTCTTTAAAAATTATATTTATTTTTAACCAAATCGAACCAAATTTCGTTCGAATTTTCGAACATTAATAAACTGATATACCTTTTACCTTTTTACATAAAAATATTATTTGTTTTAATATAAATTTAAAATAAATTAAATGCATTTATATTCTATTAAACTTAAATAAAACATTTCTATTAAATTTAATTTAAATAAATAATAAACAAATTTCTCTCTTTCCAGGTATGTTCTGTGAAAAGTCAAATGTCATAATTTCTTCGTTTTTATAAAAACAAAACTGCAGCACTAAGTAAGTTTTTTTTTTCACTTTGAAATAAAAAGCATTTCTATTCATTTTCTAAATAAAAAACATTGATATTCATTAAAAAATACTTCGGTTGAAAAAAAAGAAGAAATAATATTCATTCATATTTCACAATAGCAGAAAGAGGAAGTTTTTTGTTAGCAAATCGCTCCTTTTATGCAGACATAGAAAAATTATAAAACAAAAAATTAATTTAAATTTAATTACGAAATAAATAATTGTATGTGATACCAAATATAGGATTACTTTCTCTCAATTAGGTTTTTGGATCGCTTTTTTTTTTTTTGAAATCAATTTAAATCAATGACATGATATGACAAGATCAGACATGCTCAGTTACAATGTTCATTTTATCATGCAAATCCGACTTATGTCGCATTCGCAAATAAACAACTAGATACGCTATAAATTGCTCTTTTCAGCACGGGGAAGTCTTTGAAAGTTTTCAGATACCATCGGCCTCACGAAGTTTTTATCTAGCATCCTGGCCTGCATGAGTATCTGTGCCCATTTAAAACAATTACGTAAAATCTAATCTAAAAGGTCACAAATAGACTGACTTACACTTTTTACGCATTTTTTTATTGCTTATATTGGTCGTCCTTTTCGCAAGACTCTGTCCAAACTTTTCGATCTATTGCTTAATGAGAGTAAAATTTAGCTCTTCGTGTTAATAACGACTGCTGCATATACGGCGCTTACAATCAACGACCCATATATGTCAAATCTCACGTACAACATTTTTCCATAGGCCTGTTTGGGGACAATGTTGGATCTGACCCCCTCAATGGATACATCAAATATGTATGTGCCAGGTCGGCCATAAGACTGAAGGTATCGGTCAAATTCATTCATATCTGCGTTAGATATGTCACCATTTTACTTACACAGAAAAAACTTTTTCCACCAATTAAAAGCTTTAATTTGTTTGAGATACAAATATAATTAATTTTTTAATTGACTCAATTACTATACACTTAATTAAAAGAGAACAAATTAATATACTTATTAAATTAATAAATGAACCAATAAAAAATTTAATTAAATATGTATCTGAAACTAATTAAAACTAATTAATTGGAGCAAATATTTTTTCTGTGTACGTAGGTGGCAATATGGTAGGGGAGCAAGCTGAATTGTTGACCCCTGTTATGGACTTTGACAAATCTTTTGATATCAAAATACCGAGCAGAAATGAGTGGAAGAAGAACTCCGTTATTTGAGACTATGAAGTTTCGGTATTCGCGGATAGCTCCAAGGCAGACACTGATACTGGATCAGAGAATTATCTCTGAGGATGTTGATCTCTCGGTTTCAATCAGGCTTCCCGATATCTATACCGCCTTCCAGGCTGTAATATATGCAAGGAGAGTTGGGGAACTTATAACGGCAGATAATTTTGTGAAAAGTGTAGCCGCCATTAGCCGACCTTGATTCAAATGTAGTAAAATCGAGATGTGTACTGACGTAAATCAAATATCTGGCCCTACTTAGACAACACCACCCTGTAAGGATAGTTTGGGTTCCAGGGCATGAGGGCATTCTTGAAAATAAGACGGCCGATTTATGTGCATGGAAAGATTTCTTTGAATGGCATCGGATATGAAAAAGTCGATGTGTTCGTACTTTATACATATATCCTTCATCACAGGTGGAAAACGTATACATATATATGTTTTTTATTCCCTGTATAATTTCTAAAATATTCATTTCCGACCCCATAAAGTATATATATATATTCTGGATCCTTGTACATAGAGAGGCTGAAGTCGGGTTTAAATCAACTTTGTCAAGTAACCAGAGGAGATACAATGTATGCCCACCGATTTGCAAATCATAGTTTCGAAAATTTTGCTATTGAAAATCAGCAATATCAGACCATTCCACTCGAGACTGCAGGCAAAAACCAGGACTACATTTTTTTAGGTTGTTTTTATTGTTTTTTCGGTTATAATGGTTTTCGTTTGCGAAACCAATAGATCGCATACAGATCTCGGGTTGCAATAACCCCGGTTTTGTGTTTGTTTTTAGATTTCTACCTTCTAGTAGTAGGGCAATATGGGATTCGTTTTCTTGTGGTTTTTATTGAAGAGCTTGTAAGTCGTACAACTTACAATCAAAAAGAGGTTGTGAATTGTGTATCTGTATTCAGAAAATATTATTATTTGATAAATATCAAGTACGAAATCATGTTTTTTATATTAAATTTTTCAATTTTATTATAAATTACTGGCGCTATAATTCCTTAAAATTCTCATTGCGTTACCAATTTTAAGAAAATTTAATTTTATTTTTTGCTATAGCTTTTAGCGCGGCAGAGCGTAAAATGCTAAAAAAAATAACTTTTTTATTCAGTCTTTTGTATTCCATCGTTTTTTAACTTTATCCGTGCACTTCTCTATTTGCAACTCAAGTGCAATGCAGTTTTCATATTTATTTTTTGTAAAGAGTTTTATTTTCAAAAAAAAAAAAAAAAACTTTAGCTTCACTTTGTGAGGCTGTTTGCACTACTCTACTAGTCATAATACACGCAGAAAATATTGGTGGTTTGTATTCTAAATAATTTGCTAACTGCACCAAATTAAAAAAAAATATTTCATATGTTTTTAGAATTTTAGCGATTACTGAATATTGCTGCTGGTATGTTAGCGAACGTAATGGAATTTTGTGGAGTACCTTCGAATACTCTCTAGATTTCTGTAGCGTTCTAGATATTTCTAGAGGGCGAAACTATCAGCCCTAATATCAGCAAAAGTATACCCTTTATGGATGGGAGATATAGGCTTCCATACCATATAACTCTCGATCGTTTCTGAGTTTAAGAGGTACTCCAATTGTACACTTCCTTTTGCAATATATAGATATTGATTAATAATAACTTTTTCTTTAAGTGTAGTTCAACTACTTCATACTTCTACTTATTTTTACAAGTATTTCTAAAATATTACGCAAATTTATTTATTCATACAAAATATACTTATATTTTTTTCTCCTTTATATTTTTTTAATTTCTATAGAGGGTTATGCGTTGTTGATTTTTTTTTTTTTTTGTTTTTGATATCTTGTGGTTTTAGCTACCTGAGTTTTGTGTTGAATGAAGTATTATTTATCATCTCAAACAAATTTTTGTATTAAATTTTATTTTTCCCCTTATGAAGAAATACTACACAAGTTATTGTGGTTTTTGCGTTGTGTTATATTCAGAGTTTTTCGTTTGTAAAATATATGGAAAATAGAAAAACAAAAATAAATAAATAAGATTAAAGGTTAATGATAAGAGGAAATATGAACAAGTTTTAATTTTTGATACCAAAACTGCTTACAGTGTTAAAATATATTTAAATCATGATTTGTTCCGAATTTCGAACGGACCATTTAAGCTTTCTAAAACTTTTGTTCAAAATTAAGAAATTATTATGAAATAGTAAATAAAAGATTTACGCAGAAAAAAAACATAATTATGTTATGGTCACAATAACCATATTATGTTTCCTGTAACAATATATGGTTGCGATGAACAACTTATATGTGTTTTTTAGATTACTATGGTCACGATAAACTAATTTTTATTACTTTTTTATTTTTTTTTTTTAAAGAGAACTACCACTCAGGCAGTTAATGCCTACATAAACTGTGGTACTTCCTTTGGAAAGGGATAGTAGTAGATAAGACAGATGGTTAGTGATAGTAAAGCTTCGATTCTGGCAATACTGCAATTGCACGTTATGATTATTTTTAGAACAGTATTGCAGCGCCTCTGGTGTTATTTAGGCGAATTAGTTCGAAGCTAGCATAGCCAATTTATAATTATTTTACTTCGCCGGCGATTTAGTGCTATGTGGTAATACCGGCGAAGGAGGGCGCTGTCATATGCATTATTATGAAGAAAAATTAATACATATCAGAAAAATTGATGTTGCCACGGCTGAGATTTGAACTCGTGACCATTGCTTAGTAGTCAACGTGCTAACCACTTAAGCTACAGCTTACAGCATGGGGTTACTACACCCCATGGTTTGAAATATATCTGAAATAAATTCAGTATATAAACGATACAGTTCTGAAATCTGTAAAATCATAGCTTTTTACCTCATAGGGTCCGATTCGAGAACAATTCTTATTTTTATTAATTTTTAAGCAATTACTACAGGTCACTTGACCAAAATATAACAAATTTCAATTTTCCGAACCCTATAACTCCCTATAACTCCGATCCGAAATAAATTCTGAATATAACAGAAGCAGTTCTGAAATCTGTAAAATCATAGCTCTTCTTCACTCCATATTGACCGATCCGAGAATAATTCTCATTTTTATCCATTTTAAGCAATTACTACAGGTCATTTAAATAAAATGTCAAAAAATTTAAATTTTCATAACCCTATAACTCCGATCTGAAATTAATTATGAATACAACCAATACAGTTGTGAAATCTGTAAAGTCATACCTATTTACCCCATAGGTTCCGATCCGAGCACAATTTTTATTTTTATCATATTTAAGCAATTACTATAGGTCACTTGACAAATGTTAAAAATTTTAATTTTCAAAACCTTATAACTCCGATCTGGAATAAATTCTGAATATAACCGATATATATATACATACCTATAGTCACCTGGTCAAAATTTGCTTACAAAGTACTCGATTTTCACTAATTTCTGTGGCAATTTTATTATTTTTGCTTAGAAATGTAGAAATAATTCAATGCTGTCTGCCCGTGTTACCGTTCCAGCCTTTTTCAAGTATAAATCCGATAATATCTGAGCAACTTTCTGTCCTTTCTGCCGATGCCTATTGCCCCGGGAGGGCCTTATAAATATTAATGTAGGGTGGATATTGTAGCAGGTGGCTTCATTAATGGGTCGCCTTTTTTTCTCATCAAGGCGTCCCCATGGCATCCACATTTAACAAATTTTTGCCCGTGTGGTCTTAAGTCTTTTGCTAGCCAGTGCTGGATATTCACACACAATGTGCGCTACCAGGAGAGCCTTAATTAACTCGTTCCCATATTCTAAAGTATTTTTGACATCTGTACTGGATTCTTCCATTGGCCGATAAAAAACGGAGTTTCTATAGAGACCAAACTCTCCACTTTTCGCCAGGCTTCCTTCTCTCCGTCAGGTTCTAGCGCTCCTGTTTGTTTTTAACAAAATTTGAATTTAAAAAATTTCCGTGAGTTATGGAGAAAATATGGTTCATCCAAATTGAGCTCCATATGGACTGGACAGGCTAATCTATATTTCAACTTTAGGTCGACAGATGTATAGAGTTCGCATACTAGCAGTTAAGCTTCATCATGGCTACGCGTCTTTAGTGTGAGCTGTTTTATCGTGGATTAAGGTAACTTTTTATAAGAGAGTCTGCCACAGCGAGGTGGTGTAAGTGAAACTACTGATAGCATATTCCGTTATGCGAGCTATACACTTTTGTCTGCTAGGCAATGGTCCTTAATTCTAAAAAGAGAAGACGCTGATGAAAAAAAAACGTCTTTCGATTTATTTTCGACCAGGTTTTAAAACTTAACAGATGTGCCTCAGTTAATGAGGTAACATTGAGGTGGGTTTAAGGAGACATAGGCAGGGACAGCTCGAAATAAAGCAGCAGACCAACTAGCGAAGGGGAGGATTTGCTGTATACTTCTGTAAACCAGAACCTACAGTATAACTGGGAAAAGGAAGGTTCTACACTGAGTGAAATCATTACACCAGAAAAGGTGGAGGAAGGCCACTACTTATAACAGGCTAAAGAGCATTTTGGCAGGAAGGCCAGTAAGGTACTCATATGTAATGGAATTACCTTAAGCTGGATATCTGCGTAAAGTAAGGTTGCCATAAATTACAAATCGGTTGCCTATAATCATTGAGGGTGGAAGGGGGTCGAGAAAGCACCCAGTAAGGAAGCGGTCTGCTTCGAGGTTCCCCTTAAATTAATAATAACAATACTTTCGAACACAGTTTTGCTCTCGATTTTAAGATGAATTAATTTATGTGTATTTATTTTAAAAATAGAAAATTTTATTGATTCCAGTTTACAGAAATCGAAGGTAGTTTCTAAAATTGCGCTGGCTTCTCCTTGCAAAAAAATATATTTAAAATATATTTTATATGCCGTTCTTAAACACACCTCGTACAACACATAATACAAACTGCAACTGCAGTACATACTCATAAAAAATATTTTTCTCATCATTTCAATAATGTTTATCTCATTTACACGTGCAAATTGCGGCAAAAAGCAAAAATTTATAAACACACCTTGTGTTTGATTATTGAAAAATTATCTATTTATTTTCAGCATTAGTTCGCATAATTTAACTTGGGAATATTGTATGAATATTATAAATACATTATGCGAAAAATACTTTAATTTAAATAAATTTTCTGCTTGAATAATCCATTCCCAGCTGTGCAGCTGTGTGCCTAAAATCACACTAACAAGAGAAGAAATAAAATTCATAAATTATGTGTGGTTTTACTTCCTTTCCCACCATGAGTGTGGAAAATCTGGTACTAAAAAAATAAATGAAGTTTCTAGTAGGGCGGTTCAATAATTAATCGAATAAAATTTTGTTTTTTTTTTTGTTATGCGTTTATAACTCCCTGCTTAAGATGCTTTCAATCTGGCAATACCATAAGGCAATTTTAAATACAACGGTATTTTGTAGTTTTGTAAGATGATTTTCTTTAAAAATTGGTTCAAAATCAAAGTAGTTTTCTTTTTGTGTCAACCTTCTGTTTTTCTTTTCTTTCATTTTTTTTTTTTGAAGTGAGAGTACCGCCCTAGTATTTTACTGAATACTTTACAAGCCTGTTCATAGTTTTTGCATATCATCTATGCACGCCCAATCATCTGTGCACGTCTCAATCTTAAGTATGTATTTTTTTTCCATTTTGTAAAATTTTTCCTAAAATTCTATTTACAGCTTTTAGTTTTCAATTTGTAACACCTACGCACATGAAGAAGTTTTCAAGTCTTAAAAAAACCATTAAACAATTTTTGTTCCCATGAATGCATTTGTACGCTGAGGTTGTAGAATCAGTGATTCTTCTGAATTAGGAATTTTTTTTTTAAACATAATTTTGTGTATTTCACTGCCTACCAGTGTTGCCATATGCTTTGCTTAAAAAAACAAAAACTGACAGTTTTGAAGAAAAACTATATTTTTTGGGAAAAAATACTGCAACCCAACTGTAAAAACATATCTTTATTGATGTTTGTGAAGATAAATACGTCGATAAATAAGGGTAGCAATCCTAATATTGCCTCAATTGCCTGCACAGAAAAGAAATTTTGTACCAATTAAAGGTTTTAATTAGTGACAGATACAAATTTAATTAATTTTTCAAATGAATCAATTATATTTTTAATTAGGTTAGGTTAAGCAGGCAGCTCCAATACAGCTCACTTGGGTCTAAGTATTGGTCCCTTTGTGTAACCTGCAAAAGAGGAGAGGAAAAAGGGAGAGATAGAAAAGAGAGAGAGAGAGAAAAGAGAAAAAGAAGACATAGGATAAAGTCACAGACAGACAGACAGACAAACAGTTTAAAGGTAGATAGAGAAGAGTCAGAAGTGTGGGAAGGTAGCCAACGGAGGGCAGGTTGGTCAAGCCAGGTTGTTAACGAGATTGTCTATGCCTCGTCAAGTGTAGGTTGGTTAGAAAACCATCCGCTGCTTCTCAGAAAATAGTTAATCCTGCTCGGTTCCAATATGGAGACACAGGAGAGGCTTGCAAAGCACCTTTGTCCAAGGTACTGGAGGCGTTGGTATTCTAACGCAGGGCAGTGGCAAAGGAGGTGTTCGACAGTTTCCTCCTCTTCCTCATCCTGACAACTTCTACAGAAATCGCTGTAGTGAAGACCCATTCTTCTTGCATGAGTTCCGAATAGGCAATGCCCAGTGATCGTTGATATTAAATCGCGTAGCTGCATTTTTGGCAGCCGAAATAGCAAAGCCGTTTTTTTCTGATCCAGTATAGGCCAGATTGTCCTCGTCGTTTGACAAGTCGGCGCATTGGACCATCTTACCTGGGCCAGATCGTATAAGGCTCGATTTATTCGATGCCCGCAAGCAGAGAGGGGAATGCCACAATAGACGTCAATGGCGCTATCGTTGAGCAAAGTTCCCTTCTTTGCCAGTTCGTCAGCAACACATTAGGAATAAATAAAAAAAATATAAAATTACATTAAAGTTGTATCTCAAACTAATTAAAATTTTTTGTTGGTGCAAAAAAAATTGGTTCGCTGTGCTCATTGCACTACATATATTTATACAAAGTGTCCTTTAAACCTCATCCAACTTACCTTAATTGTACGCTGAAAGGTTTTTGGCCACCAAACCACAGACGAATAAGTTATTATGTAGGTCGCATCATCATTGGGTAAGTGCAGTAAGTAGATTTTGGCGAGATTCCCCACATACGGCCACACAATCGTTTAGATTGATGCAAGATCCTTTTTGATATCCTTATCCTCATTTCAAAGTGTTCGTTTCTTTATCCAGAATAACCCCTGAATATTTCACTTCTCTTAACACACTGATTTCTGATCCGAAAATTATTAAGTTCCTTTCAGTTTCAGGTTCACAAAGGGAAAGCTTTCCTGTCACAATTCTGATTTTTGTGAAAGAGAAAATACTAATTGTACTGCATTCTCTTCCACAAAAATCAGACTTACTATGTGATCAGAGGTGCAAAAAAAGGTATGTGCCTTGTCACCGTTATATTAGGAAATATTGCTGTGTACCCACACACGTTGTGCGCGTCCTGACAATATTTTGAATGATTTTGCTTTGAAAGTAATTCAATCAAATTTCAAGACTCTTAGGTATTTACTTTATATGTGACCCGGTCTATGAAAAGGTGGCGGCTTATGACTCAAAAACAAAATTTCGAAAAATTAGCTGTTAAAGATAAACAATGCATTTCGTCAGTTTCTTAGTAGTTTTTCTTCTGCATTATGAACAGTCATGCCCAAAAGGCAACCAAAAAATGCAAAAGAGCATAAATGAGATAAGTTCGTGTGTGTATATTAAGAGCGATGTTTTTTTCAATGCAAAGTACAAACTAGTTTCCGATCCAGCGTTATCAGGTTTTTGGGGATTTTATCCCCAAAAAAAATCCCCAAATCGACTTTGACTTACCATAACTTCTGTTCTAATATTTGAATATTTTCAATTTTGGACTTTTTTAATTGTTTAACATCTGCTTTACAAAAATATTCCAGAAACCTGACGTGTGTCACTTGTGAATAATGTCTGTCGAAGAAGTATTTAGCGAGGTTTTTCAAACATATTTCTGTGAAAACAAAGAGAATGAAGATGATTCTTTCGATGATATTTGTATCAATTACGAGGACGAACTACAATCATTGTTTCAAGCTGAAGATCAAATGGAAGTGGTTGATAATATTTTTACAGTGGACTTGTCTATTACAGATAACGAAGAAAAGGAATTGGTAAATAAATTTATTTCGTATATTAAGAGCGATGTGTTTTTCAATGCAAACCACAAACCAGTTTCTGACCCAGCGTTGTCGTATTTTGGGGATTTTATCCCCAAAAAAAAATCCCCAAATCGACTTTGACTTAGTAGACTTCTAAGCAGGTTAGGACTTTCTACTTTTCACCACGTGAAAGATCGTCTCAAAGACTATCTAAACCGAAAAAAAAAGTGGAAATTTTTTTTTTTGAGTCATAAGCCACCTTTTCATAGGCCGGGATAAAATTCTAAAATTTTAAAAATTTATTGTAATGCTCTGTAAGAGGTGTTTAAAATATTTTAACCACAATGTAATTCCACTTAGTAAAAATACAAATCAAATACAAATTTTATTCAATTGGCTATTTGGCGGTAAGTAATTCATATTTTGTCATTATGTATTTTAAAACAGCGCCATCTGTTGCCCAAACGTGTTTAAAATATACCGCTTTCAAAAATAAAAGATGCCTTAAAGAGCGCAGTACAGTGTTGGGATCTGACAATGTTTAAATTGTACCCAATCAATATCAATTGTACCAAAATTTGGCATTTTGGATTTTTCACTAGAAAAAATTTAAAAATATATCAGCCGAATACTGCCGAAAACTGATGTAGTTCAGCAAAAAGGTCTTGCAATCTAAATAACCCATTATTTATACATAAAAAGGTTAAAAATCCTGAACATAAATCAAGAATGTTGCAATTTCGAAATGTTTATTATTGTAAGAAAATATACAACAAATATTGATTAAATAAAAAAAATTATTAAATAAATTTTATATGAAATTGTACCAAAAAAACATTAAGTGTACCAGTGTACCACAGATGTGTCGAATGTATCAAATTTGGTACAATTGTACCACAAATCCCAACACTGGTGCAGTACCTTTCAATCGGTAAAAGAATCGGCGTATTTTCACTGCTTTTCCTCCATTTTCTCTTAGAAATAAAATATTTTTGCGGAAAAAACTATCCGATATTGGAATCAGGATGCTAAGGTACATTATAACAAAATTTTGTTAAAATCCATCTAGTAGTTTTTACGTGATGCGAACACAGACAGGCAGACTGACAGACAGACAGACGGGAAATGAGTTTTATTATACATATATATGTACATATATATGTACATATATATGTAGTTGTGTCCGGCAACAAGTAACTTCAGGTTAGAAAAAATTTTCAAGTAAATATAAAATTTTAAAGAGCGATAAGAAACTGATACGTCACACAGAAAAACCTACTTGTTTTAACAAAAAAAAAAAAAAATAAAAACTTGTCAGTGCTTCAAAAGTCTGCAAAACACAGATAAATCGTTTCATTTGGCAATGCTGGTTGGTGCTTACTCAAAACTCTTACTTAGCGAACAAATTAGAAAGTTTTTAATTTTTTCCTGCTACAGATTCACTTTTAAGCCAACTTCCTCTTAAAGACAAGTCAACAAAGTTTATTTTATTTGATATTAAAATACATTTTTGGCAAAAGAAAAAAAAAAACAAGAAGAACCAAAAACGACATAAAACAATTTATTTGAATTTTTTATTTTGTCCCTTTTAGTTTTGTCTTGCTTTCAACTGTTGAAATGGTATTTTGTTCCCTTTTTTGTAAAATGGAAAATATAAATTGGAAAATAATTTTATTTATGACTCTTTTTTGGAAAATTAACAATAAATTTTTTTTAAATACAAAAAAACATTTAAGTGAACAAATTTAGGGTACCAATGTATTCCACACAACTTTGTAAATTCCTTTGCTCCACTTTCGTTTTTAACCGACTTCAAAAAAAGAAGGAGGTTATCAATTCGTCTGTGTGTTGCTTTTTTTTATGTTTGTGCCTTCAGAACTCGGTCATTTCTGAACCGATTTTATGGCTACAGATTGGTCCCATTTTAAAAACAGCTTAAAAGTTTAAAAATTAAAGGGTTTCCCCATACAACATACATGTTTTTTACGTGTATTATGAACTTTATAGGTCACCCATTTAAATAACAAAAAGTAATTAAAAAATAAAATTAAAAATTAAAGGGTACCCCATAGATGACCTAATTTCACCTTTATGGTCCTATCTTTTGAACCGTTATAGACAAACACTTGAAGGTTGCACAGAATGTTCGATACTATATATGTTATAATAAGTATAAATATTTAAAATTAGAAATTAAAGGGTGTCGCATTAGTTGGTTTATTTTGATATATATCTGGCCAAACTTTTGAACCGTTATAGACAGACAGTTGAAATTTACAACGAACTTGTATTGCTAAGTCCGCTAAAATAACAAGTGTAAAATATGAATTTGGAAATTAAAGGGTGTCCCAATAGTTAATGTAAAAGTGATATATATGGCCAAACTTTTCAACTGTTTTAGATAGACAGTTGAAATTTACAAAGAACCTATATTGCTTAGTCCGCTATTACAACAAGTATAAAATTTGGATAAATTAAAGGGTGTCCCCATTATTGATGTAATTTGACCATTATGTCCTCATCTTTGGAAACGTTATAGACAAACACATGAAAAATAGACAGAATGTTCACTACTATGTCTGGTATAACAACAAGTATAAATATTTAAAATGGGAAATTAAAGGGTGTCCCAATAGTTGAGATAATTTGATGTATATGGACACAAAGTTAAAATTTACAAAGAATCTGTATGACAAAGTTCTCTTTAACAAGTATTAAAAATTTGAATTTAAAGGGTGTCCCAATAGGTGACGTCATTTGATATATTTTAAATAGTTATTGGCAAACACTTAACAATTAGACAGAAGGTCCATTACTATGTGTGTTAAAATAAGTATAAATATTTAAAATATAAATTACAGGGTGTCGCAATAGTTTATGTAATTTGATGTATATGACCAAACTTAAATCGTTACAGACAGACGGTTGAAATTTACAATGAACCTGTATTGCTACGACCGCTATAACAAGTATAAAATTTGAACACGAAAATTACAGGGTGTCGCAATAGTTAGTGTAATTTTATGTATATAGCCAAACTTTTGATCCGCTGTACACAGACAGTCGTTTGGCATTGGTTTGACCTGAAAAAGCACAGAACCCTGGGGTCTTGTGCCCCTATATACTCCGGAAGTACTGTTCCTCCGGTAGAAAATCGACTGATATTTGTTTTAGATTATTGAATTCAAAAATTAGTTTTTTTTATCTGAATTGACAGTTTGTGCTATGACATTAAAAAAATCCCGCTACAATCTTCCTCGAATATAATCATTGTATAATTACCGTCTTAAAGAAACATGATTTTAAGTTTGTCTGTTTTGAAGTCGGTTTTTTTTTTGTAAGAATTATTGTAATACACATCTTAAAAGCTCTATTTTAGCATTTTGGCTTATAAATTTTATTTTATTAATTTTTTAATATGATTTCGGGCATATTCCTGCTGCGGATAGCACGTAATTGACGACCAATTTTCCAATACCCTTTGCAGTAAGCAATAACGCGTCTAATATTCGTTTCCAAGTACATACTCAAATATTTCTGGTCTATCTGCATAGATCACCTGGGACTCAGCTATCGGAATGCTAATATTTTGGTGCTTTTGCTAAAATACTAGTAGCTTTTTGAACACTGACTTAAAGTGCTGTCTAAATTGTTTCTTTGTTTATGTCACAACATAACTTTAGTTTTAATAGCTTTGAAACTTTGTCTTCAACAAACATGTTTTTAATCTTATAATTTTCGACTTAATTATAAGGAAAGAAGCAAAAAGAAAAAAAAAATAAGAAGATAACAAAATTTGAAATATGACAATTTTCCAACTAATTTTACTAAAATTAGCTTGTTAAAAAACAACTTTGTGCAGTCATTTATTTGCTAAGACGTAAAAATAAATTCAAATTACTTTGCAGCCAACGAAGTTCAGGTTGTTAAATATAAAACCTTAAAAAGAAAGGTGAATTATTTGACAAGGATAAAGAAATATGTGTGAAAATGTAACGAAAAATAATGGCAGGATGTTTGAAAAACAATTAAAAAGTTCATAAAAATTTTTTTTTTTACTTGCCACCACCACCTTGAGCATTAAAGCGGAGTACCAACGTAACTATTTAAGGGCAAACTAGTGTTCTTAAATCCTTCCGAAATATAAATTTTTTTACAGTCCTAGATAAATGGAAACTGACACAAAAGAGATCATGCAATTGGTTTCTCAGCAATAGGGGCCGATTCCAGTTTTAGCATTTTTTATTAGAAGAGCCACATTAATATGGTGATGTTTTAAAAGGGGTCCATTGTAACTTTTAAGATACAGTGCGACCAGCTGTAGCAGCAGTAGCTCTTCAAATAACCTTGAAGAGCAACTATATAATAGATGACCTATATAATTAATGCTTATCCCGGAAAGTTATAGACCTCACCATGAAAAACCTGTCTGAAGAAGGACCATAAATAATAATTACACTATTCTACTATTTAACTAGTTGTGCGCGCCTGACAACACCAAATTTTAAGACTCTTACGTACTTACTTCATATAAAGGTACCCATCCCTGAATAAAATTCTTAAATTTATATACAATTTTAAAATTTATGGTAAAGCTCTGTAATAGACAGAAAGGAAATGAGTTACTCATTATTTTAAAACAGCGCCATCTGTTGCGCAACCTTGTTTAAAATATCCCGCTTTCAAAAATAAAAGAATGCAGTACCTTTAAATCGGTAAAAAAAATCGGCGTATTTTCACTGCTTTTCTCTTGCAAATAAGATATTTTTGTATATTGGAATCAGGAGGTACCTCCTCACAAAATTTTGTTAAAATCCATGCAGAAGTTTTTACGTGATGCGAACACAAAAAAGACAGACAGACAGTAAATGAGTTACTATTTTATTATATGTGTAGATTCGACAGGATCCTAGAGATGAAAACTTCAATAAATGTTCCATTCTTTTTAAGCTTAAGTTTTATTATATAAGTGAGTTTCTAGCTTGTGGCCTTAACCAGATGTTGATCTTACCGCTGGGTGAGAAGCAGTGCGTCTAGAAACGCGCTTGGTGCGCATAGCGACAAGTAGCAATTTCAGAAAATGGCTGGCAGGATCGACCATGCACATATTACGTGTTTAGGATGCGCAATTGGTACCTGTGTTGAGAGTGCAAAAGCACACGGGACTAAATTGCCTTTTTTGCAATTTAGGTCTAAAGCACAATACGTTACTCCCCGAAGGTCCTCACTAATAACCGGTCTCAGTGATTTGGTGAATTGCCTGTGGGACTATCGCTTCCCGTTTTAGGCCTTCTAGTTTCAGGTCCCTGCTAGTCTAGGAGACTGATAGCATTGGCATCAAGGTCTTAGAAGTCAACACCTTAATATACCCCAGAGCAGACTTTTTTTGGATACAATGTCGGTCCATCTGTCACAGTCCTCTATCACTGGAACTGTAAAATTTTCCCACTGTATGGCCGCTATAATAACATACTAATAATTAAAGAGTGTTCCGATAGTGACGAGGCGTTATTTGTTTTGAACCGTAATGGCAGAAATTTGAAATTTACACACACAAAACAAGTATTAAAGAATAAAATTATAATTTAAAGGGTGTTCCCATATAGGCTGTGATTTTAACGAATATAACCTAATCTTTTAAACCCTTATATCGAAGGTCTTGAGTAGAAATTCCCTCCTAACCCGTATTTATTACGCAATTGAGTTTTTTAATGACTTCAATACATTTTCTTCACAAAAAAATGATTGAAATTGTGTAAAAAAGCTATGCCCGCTATAACAAAATATCAAAACTAAAAGGTGTCGCCATAGAAGCCGTGATTTTATAAAATATTTTAATACTTTAAGCAGTTATAATATAAACACTTGAAATTGAGGTGCTGTAGCTTAAGTGGTTAGCACGTTGACTACTAAAGCATGCTCACGAGTTCAATACTTTGCAGTGGCAACATCAATTTTTCTGATGTATTATTTCTCTATTTAGTAACACATATCACAGCGTCCTCCTTCGCGGGTATATTACCACATAGCACTAAAGTACCGGCGAAGTAAAATATATATAAATTGGCTATGTTAGCTTCAAACTAAAACGCCTACATAAAACCAGAGGCGCTGCTGCAACACTGTTCTAAAAATAATTATAACGTGCAATTGCAGTGTTGCCATAAGTGAAGCTTACTATCACAGTAGTCATCTGTCTTATCTACTCCTATCACTTACAAATAAAATTAACATACAATAAAATGAAAATATATAAGGTATCGCCATAGAAGACGTGATTGCGACGTATATATGCTTATCTTTTAAAACCCAACAGGTAGACTATTAATTTTTTTAAAACAAATAGCAAAAGCATAAAATTTAAAATCAAAGGGTGCCCCATCCAAGACGTGTAAATGTGAAAACTCTGTACTTTTTCTGCTATATATTGCAGAGTGGCACGAAACCTTAAGCTCTATACAGACGGTTGTCAGATCTTACAATATTGTCAGCAAAATATACAGAAAACGTTTAAGAATCGTGTGAACTTACAATTGTTGTCTGGTATAATTGTCGGAAAAAGCATTGTCAGACTTCAAACTGATAATAATAATACCAGATATGTGACAATCGTGTGTCAGCACAATGTTAGGTCTGACAATATTGTAAGATGTGACACAAGGTATATTTATCTTACTAGGTAGTGTCGTCCGTCTAGCTGATTTAGTAGTTCTACATGTCAAAAGTTGTATGTGTTCAGAAATTTTATAGTGTAGAAGTGAGAAAGCAATAAAACACATACACGCCTTCTCAATTTTCTTATGTGTTTTTTGACATTTCGAACTACAAAGCAACAACAAAATGCCATGTTGTTCTTGTATTGTTGTATTTGTTGTAGGGATGCCACTACCTAGTAAAATAAATATACCTTGATCTGACAACCGTCTGTACAGAGCTTAAGGTTTCGTACCTCATTTATTTATTTCACTTTTCACCGGTCACGATTGGTATTATCACAGGTTATGGGACGACTCGATGACTGCAAATTTTCTCTCGAAGAGTTTTACAATACTTCAGGTCACTGGCCCAACTTATTTCACATTTCAAATACAGCTCTACAGACATGCAATAGTTTTTAAATGAAAAATTACAGCATTAAAATTTGAATTTTACAATGTGAATCCATTGCTGGTTTTAAGTTTTCCTGTCTTTCAATCATTATCAATTACAATTTTTGTTTTTTTTTTGCTGCATTTCTTATGCTTGAAAATTCTTTTTATCTGGCAAAGTATAAAATATTTATCGTCTTTTTTTTTTTTTTTTTTTTTTTTTTTGTTAAAAGAGGAAATTAATTTTTATGTGGTTCCACATACACAAATATATTCCCTCCAATACTGGAAGTAGCAAAGAATATGTTTTTCTTCTTACTTCCCAGCCCGCCAGTGAACTATTGCTCGTAACGTCATGGCTAAACTCCCACATAATAAAAAGGTAACCGTGAATTCTAAATTCATTTCTAAAAGAAACTTTTTTTTTTAAATTTATTTGGCTGTGTTGTTCATTATTTCGCTGTTTGTCTGGCTGACTATTCGTTTAGCGCGACTTGCTGCTAGTTGCTTTGGATGCTGTAGCAGTGGTAAGGCTATATCTTGAGGGTGTGGAAGAGAGCGAAAGAAATTTATATATGTATGTAATGATACATTATCTTAATGAGTTCTTTCTTCGTTGGTATGCTTTGCATAATATTGTGTATAAATATCTGGCTGGTGTGGTGGGACATGAACTCTGGCATGTGTGCGACTAAATATGTAAGTGTGCGAACATACGGGAGTTAATGCTATTTAATGTCACTTTAAATTAAAGTTGAATTTTCGTCGTGGTCGCGCATTCATTTAGTAAATAAAGAGGGGAATTCGAATGCTTTTTAAAGAGTTTTTAAATTTTCTTAACAGGAAGAATATTCAATATTAAAAATGCTGTTTTAAGAATAAAATATTCTTTTATTTGTAACTAAACAAAACTGACAATTTTTATAAAAGAAACACATCTTGTATATTTTTATGCAGTATTTTATATTTTACTAGCTTTGCCCACACACGTTGTGTGCGTCCTGACCATATTTTCTTCGATTTTGCTTTAATTCTAAAACTCTTACGTATTTACTTTATATAAAGGCACCTATCCCTGGGTAAAATTCTAAAATTTATATAAAATTCTTAACTTCTTAAAATTATTGTAAAGCTCTGTAAAAAACAGACAAGAAATGAGTTACTCAGTATCACTGAGTAACTCATTACTCAGCGCCATCTGTTGCGCAACCGTGCAAAAATATACTGCTTTCAAAAATTAAAGATGTCTTAAAGTATACCGTACCTTTAAATCGGTAAAAAATTGGTATACTTTCACTGCCTTTACTCCACTTTCTGTTGGAAATCAAATATTTTGGAGGAAAACAAGTATCCTATACTGGAATCAGGATATTAAGGTACCTCCTCACAAACTGTTATTAAAATCCATCCAGTAGTTTCTACGTGATGCGAACACAAAGACAGACAGACAGACAGAAATGAGGACAATTTCACAATTCCTTAACCCTTCTAATAAACAAAAACCTGGAACACATGGTTGAGGTTACCATATTATGCTTGAATTTATATGGTTGCAGTTAAATACTATTATTATTATACTTAATAATAATAATATTGTTATTATTAGAACCATATTGTTATTTAATATAATCATAACATTGTAAAACATAATCATAATTTCGGTTAAATATAAACATGTTATACTAAAATAAGATAAAAAATTATTTGAAAACATTATGTGGTTAGGTTTGGTTGCTTAGGTCTGTAGTTTTATATTCAAAATCTAGTTACTGGCTTCTAATGATCCATTTGTGATGCCTGAAAAGATGGTTAAGCGGCGAATCCTTAAGGTTTCTGCATATCCACACTTAGTCTAGTGCAAAACCAACCCGAAGCTCCGCTAAATGAATTTGTGCTAGTAATGTTACAGCCTTATAGCCTAAGAACGCCTCTCTGTCATTACTGAGGGCTGCAAAATACCAGATTAGTTTTTTCATCGTCTCTTTCTAGTTCTCATCCAGAAAATTTCTGCAGACGTCATTATATGGGAGATTTTATCTCATAGCGTGTGCCCAAGTGCCCTCCAGGGGTTCTTAGTATGCCTGCAGTCGTTTTGCAATCATAGTTAAGGCATGTGTTTCTCGAGATTGTATAGGTGACCTTGTTGGACTATTTGATTTATGTGGCCCCCATTAGTTCCTGCTGAAAGTTTACTTTAGAGCAACTTAGCAGGCCTCCGACTAGTTGATCTGAAAGCTGATTTCTGAAGCAGGTTATAGATCTAGCAAGTACGTGCGCAAATATATTCCTGGGTACCCCTGTGTGCCCTGGGACCCAAAAGAGTTCCAGGCTGAAATGCCTCGCCATCTCTTCGCTAGAGATGAGGAGCAATATGGGTGTTGAAGTTTCTATTTTGAAGTAAACTGCCCAGTTACCAGATTTCAACCCCATAGAATATCTATTCGAAATGGCAGATCTCATAATACGAGTCCAAAAAATCTGCAGCTAAAAGCGAATGGGAAATAATTTGAAAGGAAACAATTGAGAATTCAACGTATTGTCGATGTGAAATATTGACTTTCTATAGTCGATAAAGCCGTGATCACGTATGATGAATGGGCCAGCGGATATAAATGCCTTTAAGGCTTCTTTTAATAATTTACTGTATGTTTCGCTAGTTCTGCTTTAACTGATTGCATGCTGTTATCTTATTTTCGCGACTTTGGATTTTTTCCCAAAATGTTTTTAAGATCGACTTATACAATAGAAGTTTGCAATCTAAGCTAAGGGTAGGGTTTCTGGTTATAATTCAATTTAGTTTGACAGATTTTAACTTAATTTGTCTTAACTTTGATTATGTATGATTCTTCCAAGTAAGACGCCGATCAAGGTTGTGGTATCATTTGGTTATTTGTGCGAACTGAGGGGCACGAGTATCTCCATTTCGACAACCATTTTTCTAAACTGCGTACGTGGTCTTGTAAATATCGTGAAATGCTTTCTAAAAATCGTTGCCATACTGTTACACAAAAAGAAGACTGAAACTTTAACTGCAAAAAATATTTTCAAAAATTATCATGTGACTTGTCAAAAAACCTGTCACACATACATATGTATGCATTTTTAATCAGCAATATCATGTTATTGAGCACACATCCAATATTTGACAGAACGAACGACTGAGTATGATATTGAATCATGGCCTTAATTGCTTAAGATTATTATTGGGTTTTAAAACTACAATAAAAAATATGCGAAGAATACCTTGAAATGATTGCATTGTTTTGTCACCCACTGTATATTCTAATAATAGTTTTGAAAATGCGGAAAGGGGAGTTTCCGTTAATTTTCTTACTAAAATATTACTTTTCCAGTATTATTATATTTTACATCTTCTTTTAAATACACTTTAAACCAAATATAAACGAATATCACTGTTTAAATTAAAACAACAAAATAATAATAATTCTTGCTTGAAATAGGAAATGGTTCCCCCAATAAAATAAAAAATAAAAAAAGAACTAATGACATTAATACACAATATCAAGTTGAATCTTGGCAGCAATGGCAATAAGAACAAACAAAAATATATATGTATACCATTCATCATTAATCAAAATAAAAACAACACGAACCAACAACAAAAACGCCACATAATAAAGATTCAACAAAGAATGCATCTCTCTCTACTCATATGGGGGCACGCAAACAAAATAAAAGAAAAAAAAAGAAAACAAAACAAAAAAGCAGGGTTGTACTTTGACACTTGTGTTTATTTTTGGGAAGAATTTTTTAAAGGCTTTATGGAAACTCATACCCTGTTCTTTTTCCCTAGATTCATATTATGCTTGTGTTTTATTACACATGTTGCATGCATGTTTGCTAGTTAACATCCCTGTATGTTTTCCCTCTTCTTCATAAGTGCTGTGCCATTTGTGTGCTCTTCATTATGAATGGAAATGAAATATATAAATTTATCACTGCATTTGCATTATTTACCTTGCATACCCCACTGCGACCCACTCCACAGAATAAAGAGTGGGTCATCGCCCGTTTGGAGTGTAAATAAAAAAAAAACTAATGATCACGATTCACTATCATACTCAGTCTTTCGATCTGTCACAACTCGCATGTGTGCTCCAAAAGCATGATAGACTTGATAAGTAGTTTTTTTTTACTCTACCATATGTAGTATAGGTAAAGTAAAGTGGTCGAAGAAAAAACCGATGTCGAGTTTTCAACTGATCTTTACGTTTTGAGGTCTTCTGAATCCATTTTCGCGTTGATGTGTGGGGGTGGGTGCGTATGCCACTTTTATGTGAAGGCGCTACAGGGGGCAAATTACGGCATTCGATATCGATCGAAATTTCCATAGAATTTAAATGGAAATTTCGATCGCTATCGAATGCGGTGATTTGGTCATACCGTTTGAAATATTAAAATTAAATGTATCATGTCCCTTTGGTATATGAAGTGAAGAGCTGTATAGTTTTTGGTCATAATCGGGAAGGGGAGTATTAGTTGTTAAGGAGATTGCCTGCAGTTGTCCCGAATTTTTGTTTGTAGTTGTTGTGTACAAGCACAACTTTTAATTATATTTACATACCTACTATAAAGGGTGTCCCTAAATTTACAGAGAAATAATATTTGCCAATCCGAAGTTTTTCTTTAAATTAGTATTTCTGTATTAAATCATAAATTAAGCAGGACAGGGTTTTTAATGGAATAGCAAATCGTACGATTGTCATCCACAGATTTATCCCGAGATATCGTAATAAAATGCTTCATTTTCCTATTACCGCTACCCAATGACAAGATTACAACGATAAGACCCAGAAACCACTATTCTTTTTTTTCGCATAGTCCCAGACCTAAGCTTAAATAAGGTTAAGGATATTAGCGCAGCTTGACTTTGACATCCTTTTTCTCAAATATTCCGTAGAACATGTGTTGATATCATCGTAGATTTTGCCTAAAAGATCATTGTTTATTTACCAAGGGGAATGAACATTTGAAAATTTGGTCCGACCAAAAATTCTGCCACTCTTGTCACCATTTTTCTGTTTGAAACCGTTAGTAGACCAAACTTGGCCTTGGACTTTATGCCACAAATTATGTTTATCTTATTGGCCACTGTTGCGAATAAGAGCATAAAAATTTGTGTTCGGTTAAAAATTAGCAGATAAACTAAGGTAAGATCGTTCTTAGGGTATTGAAAAGCCCTGATAATGCCCAGCAGTCTAAGTATGCTTCTGCAAGCCTCGTGTTGTAGTGTTAGGTGCAGTAACGATATGTACTGAATCGCTCCTAGGCCTGAGGTGGAACAGGTATTCATGATCCTGATGATAAGAGGCGGGAGACTTCATTAAATAGATACCCCACTTTTTGGGTGTGTGTTTGTTCAAAAACGACTACAAGATTTTAGTCTTCATCAAAGAACTCACTAATACAAGGTGGCTCAAAATTAATCACCTTTTTGAAAGATGTTATGTTTTTGCAAATGATGTCGTACGTCAATCATATTTGACATCTGACAGCTGCAGTAAAAAAAAAAAACAGACAAGCAATCGAGAGCTATACGTCCAAATCAGTATTTCCATCAATTAAAATAATTTTTTTATTTAGTAAAAAATTTATTCAAAAATAAAATCCGATAATTATTTTGCTTCACCCTGTATATGTATAAATTGATGGTATAAATTGAATCCATAGCATTCCCGAAAAGGCACAATATTTTACCCGAAGAAGCAATTGGAATTTTCGAGAAATTAAAAATTAAATATCAATTTTGTTAGCCAACTTACTGTCTAACCTAAACAAGGGCGTAATGCGTAACGACGTCTAGCGCCTAGCTTGGAACGAATCTTAATAAAAGCGTAACGTTTTGTAATGAACAGTAATGATAACATATTTTGTTTAGTAAAATCTAATGAATTAAGGCACAAAATAGAGATAAAATCGCTAGATAAAGCAGAAAATAGCTAAAATGACACCACTTTTACACATCAAAAAAAAAAACAATAACATTTTATTTGCACTCAACTTCACTATCTAACGCTCTGTCAAAATTGGATTTTCCAATTGCGAATTGCGTTGATGCCGCTATTTAGGTTTACTTCATACATTTTGTATGTACATGAGCATTTCTGACAGTTATTTTACGCCTTACGCTCTTGTTTAGGTTTAGCAGTTAGTCGTTGGTTGAAGAAATAAACAAATGTGACAGCCTGTTATAAAGCGTATAATTATCTGGCTTCAAAAAATTATTGATTTTTCGACCTCTTTTGCATTTGGCCTTTTAAATTTCGTTAGTATTTATCACTTCTTTTTATTTCGCAGACAATGGCAGTATTTTTTACCAACTATAAGTGTAATAGTGTTGAATTTTCCAACCCTGAAACATATTCTCACACACAAAATCATGTTTTGGTTTTGTTTTTGTATTTGTATTGTGATCTTGTGGTTGGCCTGTCATTTTGTGATTGTTGTCTGAATGAATTATTAAATTGGAGCGAAGAACAGTGAGGTTAAATAATTTTTTTGCAAGTTAAATATCCAATGATGGTGTTTATACGAGTGGATAGATATCATAATTTAGAAGCATTGAATTTTAAAGCCCCTGCTCAGAACACTGCTAAACATATTCAAAAGTAATTAAATTTTATTTTTATAATTAATTTTTTTTTGGAACGAAATGAATGAAATCAATTTCATATCCAGACCGTAAAAAAATATAAAAATCTTGGGTGGATGCTTGGTTGCATAGGATTATTAATTTTGCATTCAGTACGTGTTAATTTTTGTTTGTTTTTTTTTAGCTTGATTTTTGCATCATGAGTATGAGGTACATATTTCAGATTGACTTTAGGAAAATAAACGAACTATTGACTTAATAATGTAATGATAATAAAATTCCAACAGAATTTTATAAGCCAAACAGTAATAAAGATAAGAATGTTAATACGAATTGATATTCAAAAGAATAACATTGAAAAGTTAAGATAAACAACAACAAAATATAAAGAAATATGAATGCAAAGTCATAAAATGTTGCAATTGTTTTGGGAAAGGTGAGCGAAAGAGTCTAACACTGTCTTTTTTAAATAAAATGGGATTAATGAAAAGGATTTAAGGTGAATTTATTTTTTTTTTCTATCACTAACATATTTTGTTTAAGGGGCGTGGCAAATTTTGGCCCGCCCCTTAATCAAGCATTCACATTAGTTAATTCCACCATAACTAAGAGAACATTGCATACCGTTTGGATAAATAGAACCTCAGAATATTAAGAATAAAATTACCTTCAAGTTATTTTCATCTCTTAATCAGAAATAAGTGGCGTCAACTAGAATCTAAAGATACTAAACTTAGGACTGTGACCTAAGAATTAATTCTTTAAATATTAAAAGTTCCACAACAGGCATCACTTTTATTATGCAAATGAGCTCCTTTGACAAAATAAATATGAAGTAAAATTTACTTGAAGATCCCCAATCCTTAACAAGGAAGTAGCTAACAACCGTCAAAATCATCGGTCTCAAACAAAAGGGTATCGGAACTACCGTATAACATTTAACTACATAATAAGAACCAAGAATGATAGAAGACAAGATTACGCCATGCACATGTTTTCCCGTTAGATGACGTTGTTTGGCAAATGTAACGTACAAATACATCTAAGAAATAAGCAAAATTGGCAACCCTGCAAATAAACTCTCATAATTTATATTAAAGCCTCTCATAATTTATAGTTATACTCTCAGTCAGAATTATTAGCCTATAGGACTATAGACAATTTCGTGACGTTTAGGCCAGCATGCTCAGAAAATTTCAATTTTATATTCAGGATGGCGTAACCTTGTCTTCTATCATCCTTGAAAAGAACCACAAATAAAATGCTTAATTGTCGTAAGTGTTCCTATTGGGTTTAAGGTAGTAAACAACACTTATTTTGGTAAGCACATAATGTGAAAAAGCAAATACAACAACACAACATATAACAAAAAAAAAAAACAACAAAAATATTCGCACACACTACCATGCCATTCTCTAGCTGACTACGCACAGAGAAAGGGACCAGATGTGATCAAGATAAACGTCAGTATCTAGCCATGTTGACTGTAACCTGCCGGTGGTCTTATCTCTGGGTGAAATAATGTGTAGATCAGCACTCCCATTGCGCCATGTGAGTATCGTACACTATACAATACAAGTGCAATGATAACTGCACCATACGAAAACAATTCACTATACAAGCGCTAATGAATACCAATTTATAGAACTTAGCAAGCATTGGACCCATGCTCTAACCTCTTGTTTAGGGTTTTGGAAACCATCGAACTTTTTCTGTTGAAAGTGCAACTGTGCAGTTGACCAACCTTGCACCATCTCAGCGTGTTTGGTTCAAAATACGGCAACCACGTGTACGCCGTAGGCACCTCACCAACAACCAGTCACCGACTGGTTCTCGTGGTACCAGTCGTTTGGACAATGGTCGGGCCTCGAACGAACCTTTATTCTACAGATCAGTTCTTTCATTTTCCCCGACAGAACTGCGTCAAAGTAGGTACAAGCACTACAATGACAATTAGTGCTCCCGGGGGGAAGAGACCAAGCACAAACTTTTTTTTAAATCGAGTGAAATTTACTGGAGAATTAAATGGGGGTGGTCCCAGACCCCGCCGAAGCCGAAATCATGACGAAAGTTTGGTTTTTCTGCTTGTAACCCTGCAATTTCAAAACTGGGCGTATTTCAATGAAATTTTTATTACAAAATGGGTAAAATTAAAAACTATGTATAACGATATATTTTTTTATGTCCTTAAAAACAGGATAAACAGATATGTGCCTTGAGATTTCACTTGGTCTAGATAATAACATATAAAATGCTATTCAACTTATGGAAAAATTTACCTACACATTTGTGTAGGTAGGGACGGAAAGGGGTAAGCCGAGTACAGGAAAAAATCAAAATCTGGGAAAACGATTTTTTGAAAATAAAGTCTTTCATTGAGCCGTTTTAATGGGCCTACCATTATTTTTTTTTTAACAGGTATGAAAACAGCAATTGCACTCGAAGAAAACGATGGAAAGTGGGTAAACTTTAAACGACGCTTCTGTCAAATTTACTTTTTTCTCTTAGGTCCCTTTCTATATGTTTACGTTGCTTAATGGTGGCCAAATGCAGCACAGTTTTAATCATCGTAATGCGTGAAGAAAGTTATTTGAAAAATTTGCCGCCTTCATGAATCACTATTATCATTTTTACACTTTTTTATTTACAGTTCAAAATTTAGCAATGTATAAGTCTTTTGGTTCAAGAGATACATCCCATTGGGGAGAAATTTCTAGGGTTACATTCCTACCATCTGGGTATGGATCCCTTAAAAGTACTGTAAACAACATGTATTATCTTGTTCACAACAGTTTATTTAGCGATAGGAAACAAGATTTTTTTAAGGAGCAGTTGATCTTCTATCATCATTTTTGTAAAGTGCGTAACGTTCAATACATTATTTTTAAGAAAGATAATTTTTTATCAGTAGATTTTTATAAAAAATGTTCATCTGCTGTCGGTTTAAATTTTCTTTAAATAATATCGTGATTTTAAGGAAATTAAGAAGAGGTCTCAGACGACAGCATTAATTTCCGTTCATCATATTTAGTTTGTAGTAATCCAATATTGCTAAAATTAGGGTCCAGGAACGTAACAGAAGTATAAAAAACAAAAAAATAGATAATAATAATATTTTATAAAAAAAAGTTTTTAACACATGGCCACCCCAAACGTTAACTATTTTTTAAGATTTTTTTTTTTTGCTAATTATTCACGACGATCAACGAAGCATGCAACAAACTGCAGCAACGTTTTCTTCTCTATTTATCGTTGTTGTTTTAAATGCAACTTGACAGTTGCTGTTACTGATAAAATGTAAAAGAAGACTACAAGAACGTTCATACATACGAGATAAATATTTAATACGTCATGCAACTGCATACATCTCCTCTTAATTAAAACTACAATTTAAATTATTTAACAAAGAATATTTTATTAACTAAAAGTAACTACAAAACAAATTACATGTTAGTACTTCTTTGCAAATTATACACTTTTCGATTGGATGGGATGATATAAAAAAAAGATTTCCAATTAAGCTCAACATGAATCACTCGGAGCATTCTGACGAAAAAGTAAAAAACAAAAACACAAAAGTTTTCTTCTTTTTTCTTTTGCCGAAAAAGAAAAAGCCCACAAGCGGTTTGTCAAACCTATTTGCTTCATTCCGCCACACCACACACGATACAAACATGTATCGTTCAAACTCTTGCGTTTTTGGGAGTAAAACGAACTTTTAATGGAGACTTTATTTACGAGCAGGTAAACACAACCTCAGACACAATTTATAAACCACTAAAAACTACTGAAATAAAGGGTGTTTTTTATAGAGGTATAGAACTTTAATTTGGAATAAAACAACGATGGATTATTCGATTGACATGAATTTTATTTATCCGAAAGATAATCTTGTGGCATTACATTTTAAATATGATTTCTGGCATATGACCGCCACGGCTGGCGCGGATGTAGTCCAATCTCGACGTCCAATTTTCGATGACTTTTTGCAACATTTGTGGCCGTATATCGGCAATAACACGGCGAATGTTGTCATCCAAATGGTCAAGCGTTTGTGGCTTATCCACATAAACCAATGACTTTACATAGCCCCACAGAAAGTAGTCCAAACGTGAAATTAGGCGGTCACCAAACGTGTCTTTCAATAAATCTATTGTGGCACCAGCTGTGTGACATGTTGCGCCGTCTTCTTGAAACCACTTCTCCTGGACATAATGATTATTCAATTCAGGAATGAAAAAGTTAGTAATCATGGCTCTATACCGATCACCATTGACTGTAAAGTTCTGGCCACCATCGTTTTTGAAAAAGTACGGACCAATGATTCCACCAGCCCATAAAGCGCACCAAACAGTCAGTTTTTCTGGATGTAACGGTGTTTCGACATACACTTGAGGATTATCTTCACTCCAAATGCGGCAGCTCCACCAGAAGTGCGCTTCATCGCTAAACAAAATTCGCTTATGAAAATCGGGAACATCGGTAATATCGTTTTGGGCACTATTTGCAAGCGTTGTTCAGGCGTGAGTCTATTCATGATGAATTGCCAAACCAAACTGAGAATAAATCACTTGACAGCTGTTAAATCGGTCGCCATCTTGAAAAGTAATGCCAACTTAAATTTCTATTCCTCTATAAAAAACACTCTTTACTTTAACGAACCAAAAACACCCACAGACGGAGAGGAAACTCTTATGAACATATCTGTATCTATTTCTGTCTGACTGTATGTGTTCGCATCACGTAAAAACTACTAGATGGATTTCAACAAAATTTCGTTTGGAGGTACCTTAGTATCATTATTCCAACATTGGATACTTTTTTTCCTTAAAAATATCTTATATCGAAGAAAAAGTGGAGAAAAAGCAGTGAAAGTACGCCGATTTTTTTCCGATTTAAAGGTACTGCATACTTTAAGCACCTTTTTTTTTAGAAAGCGGGATATTTTCAATATGGTTTCGCAACAGAAGTCGCTGTAATAATGAAAAAAAATGAATAAAAAGGGGGACATTTTAAATACGGTTGCACAATAGATGGCGCTGTTTTATGATGACAAAATATAATAAAATTTGTATTTGATTTGTATTTTTACTTTGTGGAATTACATTGCTATTAAAATATTTAAAACACCTTTTACAGAGCTTTACAAATATTTTTAGAATATTGTATAAATTTTAGAATTTTTTCCAGGGATGGGTAACTTAATATAATCTAAGTAGAGTCTATACCTGAAAGTAAGTAGAGTCTTAAAATTCGGTGTGGATTACTTTCAATGAAAAATCGAACAAAATATTGTCAGGACGCACACAACGTGTGTGAACACAACTTGTCTAGTCTAATAATCAAAGACAAAATAATAAATTGACCCCACATATAATTTAACAGCAATTTACTTGCATAAGTAGGAACAAATTACCTGAACCCACCACTATTTATACTAAAACACCTAATACGAATGCTCCAGTTCAGTTTTAAACGACCCTTGATAATAATGGCTACATCGAAAGCGCTTGCCCAACCACCTTAACAAACAAACACCCAGTGAAGATGGTCTTCACCGTTCACGTTCATAAGTTTGGGACTTAATTTTGGCGGTTCAAAAATCCACATATTTCTGTTTACACGACCATTAAACGGCTGTTCAAACCGCAAAAAATACTTTACTTTACACAATACAAATCGCTTGAACAAACGTACATATTTTTATAAACACTGATACAAACTTTTGGTTTAAAAAACAAACAAATATTCTGGCAGACGTTTATTAACCTTCTAGTTTCATATTTTTTTACATAGAATTTGTTTTCAGGTTGTGTTTCTAGAGGAAATGTATGTTTGTAGTTTTTTTCTTCTATTGTTTAAACAATTTAAACACTTACAAATGTTTAATGGCTGCAATTGAAATAAATTTATTCTTAATAAAATTTACATATTTCCCATGGAAATTATTTTCTTTTGTTTATTTTGCGAAATATTTATTTAATATACTCGTACCTCGTATAAACAATTTTATTTTAAATTCTTTTTTGCTTTTTTGTATTTTAAAGGTCTTTTCGATTATGCAAAAGTTTACAATTTTCAATAAAATTCTCGTTTATCTTTAATTAGCAACCACACAAAAATTTATTTTTCAATTTTAATGATGCTATAAAATTATTTTAATTTTTTTAACGCAACAGTTAAGTACGTATATTTTTTAATAGAGCAACGTCAAAAAATAAAAATATAAAATATATATAATTATAATATGTTTATATACGAATAATATTTACTGTGTTGCAATAAAAAAATATTATGGAAGGAGAACAGACGTAATGGGAGTTGTAAACAAATGCATTAAACACATAGGCGACAGCAGGCTACCAACTACAAGCTGTTAAAAATAAAATACACACGTTTATATGAAGGCGATTATTTAACGCCATCATGGCTACATGAAACCATTGTGGCTAATTTCAACATAGGCTAATCTATACATATAAAGCAATAACTTTTTTCCTGTCTGTCTGTGTTCGCTTCATGTAAAAACTACTGAATGGATTTTAATAAAATTTTGTTAGGGGATACCTTAGTATAGTATATATTCCTATATTCAAATATAGGATGCTTTATGCGCAAAAATATCTTATTTCCAAGAGAAATTGCAGAAAACGCAGTGCAAGTACGCAATTTTACAGATTTAAAGGTACTGCATACTTTAAGGCATCTTTTATTTTTGAAATAGGGATATTTTAAACACGGATGCGCAACAGATGGCGCTGTTTTTGTTTTTGTTTTAAATAATAATAACAAAATATGAATTATTTACTGCCAAATAGTCAAATGAATAAAATTTGTATTTTTACTTTGTGGAATTACATTGTTATGAAAATATTTTAAACGCCTTTTACAGAGTTTTACAATAATTTTTAGAATTTTATATAATTTTTAGAATTTTATCTACGAATGGATAACTTTATATAACGAAAATACGTATACGTGAATCACTATGGAAGTAAGAGTCTTTTAATCAGGTGTGGATAATCAAGGAAAATATTATCAACATTGCTTTAAATATACAGTGCAACACGGAAAAAAATAACCATATACGGACACCACTACGTGATAAAAGAACAAAAAAAAAGACCCCTGTCTCCCAGTTTTGCCCAAAGTCCTACAGGTCAAAATCGCAAAAAACTTTAAAAAATTCTATTTTTACCTTTTTTCCCCCAAATTTTTCACTTTTGCGGCTACCTAAGCGCTACCTAAACGGTGTTAAAAATCATTCCTAGGAAGTTAATATGTTCTAGAAAGTTGTTTATTGAGATCTTAAGTTCATTTTTGTGTTGATTGTTTCCTTGAATTTTGAACGGAAAAAAGGTAGAAAAAAATTGAATTTTTTAAAGTTTTTTGCGATTTTGACCTTGAAGATGAAGTTTTTATGATTTTATATGTTAACAATTTTTGTTCTTTATGACAAGAGCTACAACTTTGCCTCAGAGAGTATATCAAAATTTCAAACGGTTTGCAAAATATGAGCTTGAGGAAATGATAATTTTTTTGCAAAAATGACATCGAGGCCCCACATCTTTGAGGGCCCATAAAAAAAACCTGGAGGACTTTGGGCAAAACTGGGAGACAGGGGTCTTTTTTTTTGTCTTTTATGACGTAGTGGTGTCCGTATATGGTTATTTTGCCATGACTTAAAAAATTACACAGTGTGATATACCGCTTTCCAAAATAAAATACACCTTAAAGTATGCAGTACTTTTAAGTCGGTGTAATTTCACTGCTTTTTCTCCACTTTCTATTGGAAATAAGATATTTTTGCGGAATAAAATTTAATATCGAGAAAATTCTACTTGAATGTCTACAGAAAATTCTAATTGAATGCCAACAGTTCCTTAGTATCGTCACAATGCATGATTTGAGGACATTTCCTTAATGCTGGAAGGTTAGTTACTGCGTAATTCGATTCAAAAAAAGAAAATATTCGAATTTGTATGACTTCAACATTGTGTTTCGAAAAAGAATTCTTTCAAAACGAAATACGCAATAGCCTCCCTAGTCCAGTTGTAAGAGGAAAGAAAACTCAAAACAATATCAAGATGCGGTCTTTTTATATTTTTGCTTAAATAAAATAAAAAATAATTGACTTCATTGTTTTTAAACATAATTTATAAATTATGTATATATAGAAATTGCTTTTTAACGAAATAAATAAATCTATGGATTTTTGACAAAACATCTTGTCATATTATAAAAATTTTCAAGATTTTCCTTTCCAAAATGTTGGTTTTTAAGACATGCATTTCGGGCCAATTGCCCTATTTCTGCGACATTTATTTATAAAAATATAATGTTCGAAAATATACAGTTTACACCTTTTTTTTTTAATTAGACTTAAGTTGTTTTGTCAAAAATCTACCAAAAATAAGATTCGATGATGATTTTTTTTTTTAAATGAAGGACCATTTTATTAATTAATAAAATCACCCACGACATGATTAAAAAAAAAACTCATAAATCTTTTAACAATGGCTTAACATTCCTTCAGTATTCCATTTAACTTATAAAGATATTCATTCACCCCTTACTGCTGGCATCAATGAAATTATTCCATTTAAATAAATATTTTTGTTCTTTATTTTTTCAGTTGTTATTCCAAAAACAAAAAAAAATGCTTATCTTTGTGTCAAAAGGAAATAACATTGCAATTTTATTTATTACAACAATGTTCACGAAAAAGAAGTTGTAAAATACAACAAAATGAAAATAAAAAATTGTTTATAAATAAGACAACAAAAATTAAAGGCATTATTTGAATTTATAAAATTTTTATTTAAATGCTGGTGCCTCTGTACCAAACGAACGAACAGCATCAGCGTGAAATAAATAAAGCATAAAAGGAAAAATAAAAAATATACTTGAATTACGCAGATATTTTTGCAATAATAGTCGTTTTTCATGTTTTGTTTTTGGTGTTTTATAAAAACCGCGTCAAGTTTTATAATCAAAATAGTTGCAATTTATTTTTATAACATGTGATAATTTAAAAGAGTTGGAACGTAATAAAATCAGCAATAAATGAAAGGGGTCACAACATTTACAACAATATTTCTGGCAGTGCATGTAGGACAAGCGTTAATGCAGCTCTGTATCAATTATTTATGAAAGCAGGGATGGAGGTTAAGGCCTACTCAATCGTACTATTCATATACAAAAAAAAAAAATCTGACAGAATTCTGTACTACCCGAAAAATATTTCAAAATGGCGTTGTAGTGCCACACTTATAAAAAAACAAGATTTTGCAACTCGAATTGAACAGACCTGTTCAAAAGTCTGTCAGAGTCTGTGGTTTGGTCGTAGGCTGAGGTTACTCAGTCTTGTCCAGGGTCTACTTACGGATCCACAAACCTTAAGTGATAACAGAGATTCGTTTCCCTTGTGTGGGTTGATAAAATATATTACTCTTTATTTAGTTCTTTTATTTCGGATCGATGACTTGCAGGTTCGGGTGTAAATTAGTGCGGGAGCACAGTACTGATCCGCAGATTTGGGTGATAACTAGTTCGCAGGTTCGGTTGTCACTAGTTCGGAGTACTGGTGCGATACGCAAGTTCACATGATAACTAGTTCGCAGGCTCAGGAGCCGATTCGAGTGATAACTAGTTCGCGGTTTCGGGTGATACTAGTTCGGGATGCTGGTTCGGTACGCAGATTCTGGTGTACTGGCTTGACGGCTTGCAACTTCCGCTAATGCTTGTCCTGGAGATTAGGATCGATCTGCAGGTTCTGATGATTCGTAGATTGGGGAACGTCGGATTTCGTAAATATATACAACGGTTGCTTAAAAACTAGACTCTGCATTACTACTAGTAGGGAACAGTCAGTCCGAAGACCGCTGTGGGAATAGTCAGTCCTAAGATCGCCGTGGGAACGGTCGGTTGAAGCCGCTGTGGTAACAGTCAACCGAAGTCGCTGTGAAGTCGCTGAAGAGTCAGCCGAAGCCGCTGTGTTAATTTATACTATCCGAACGAAGTCAGATATATTAAACAAATTTTAACTGGTTTACCAAGATAAACCAGTCGGTTATTCTATTACACGAGTACAAGTGTAGAAAAGAGATTTTTATTGAATTTTATAAGTTATCACAGATTTTTGTCCTTTTGTTTAGTTTAGTTTTCGCTTAGTTTTCCTAGATAATGGGACAAACAACTGATGAAGATGCGCTGTGACACAGATTTGCGTCAGCGCCTGGCGCGTTGCCTTACCACTGGGTGAAAGCAATGCGGCTACCAACACCTGGGATTGGGGATATTCCTGTGGGGCTACCGGTTCCCGTGGCAGCAGACATTTGGAAACTGGACAGACATCGAAAGTTCTTATTTTCCAGTTTCAGTTTCGTGTAATGCAGTTTCAGAGCTCGTGGGAGACTAGTGCTGCCCCCATTTACCCTGAAGCATTGACGTCAAGGTATTAGAAGTAAACAAGTTAATATGACCCGGGGGAACTGATATTCTACAGGATCAAACGAGACAAACATAGCGTTCTTGCAGCAGTGATTTAAAATTTTGTAATATTAAAACAAAAGCGGTTATCCGCCATTGTGTTAGAGGTAGATATTTGGCCAAAATCAAGTTCCATTATTAATACTCATATTTTTACTTTGCACAGGTATCAATAAAAGTGAATTTTTATGTCAAAACAAAAAGTGTTTTTGTAAGTGCCCAATTATGTTAAGCAACTTTTGTCGCTGCAAAATATTTTGAAAAAATATAGCATGCGATAATAAAGTTTTCCCATACATTTATTGATCTATTGTCTTCCTATTCCACCAGGTTTGATTCCCTGAGATGGAAGGGTTTGCAAACAGTAACCATATTTCACCAAAAAGGCCGAAAACATGTGCAGAATACGTAATAAATATTTATGATAACTTTTTATCGCATGCTATATTTTTTCAAAAACGTATTTAACTCGACGTATTTATCTTGACATTCATAGTTTTCCTTGTTCCTACAGTTTTTTTTTTTAAGAAAAGGTATTTGCTCTGTAGAACATCTCCACAATTCCTGTTCCAGTTACGGACGTTTCTTTCTGGCGGGACTTAATAAGCTGGAAAATATGTCGTTCTACATTGCTATCAATAAATTTTAAATTTGAAAGTATAAAGTTCAATTTGAATTAATTCTTTTAAGTCCCTGTTATAATATTGTACATAACAAGTGCAAGTTCGTGTTGTACTAAAAATAGCAATTTTTGTACTAAACTTATCATCTCTGTATAAAAAAGTGATGTAGAAAAAAAAGGCAACTGAGTGAGTGAGTAATAATAAGCTCTTTTGGCTGTTGTTATCGTGAGTGTCTTTTTTCTTGTATTTTTTTAACGAAAAGCTGATGGACGGATGTAAAGCATGACGCTTGTTTCCGTTTTAATGGAATCCACCAAAAACAATGTAAAACATTGTAATTGTTTTTTGTTTTGTTTTTGTTCTGGTGTATTTTGTAATAAATTACAACATTAACTCTTGCTTTTCACACAATGTAAGTGTAAAAAAATAACAACAACAACAGTAAAAAAATTATACATAAAAATAACAATTGAATTGTTGTTAATTGGGGGATTTAAAAATTTACATACATATTTTGTTCTCATAACAATGATTATTTTCTTTTTTTTTAAATGAAGTGATAAAAACCATACATTATATCGAGACAGAAGGATTTCCATTTCTTTTTTATCTGCTGTTGTTGATGATGAGACTGGTAACAGGGAGCAGGAAGAGCGCTAGGGAATGACTTAATGTGTGATTAATGTTCTGGGGTTTTCGCCACATTGTGTGTTTGAATGTAATAAATAAGTTATGGATATTTGAAAGTACGAGTATGTGTTCCGTCGTCATGGTTGTGGGTAAAAATATAAATTAATTTAAATATGTTGGGAAAAGTGACCACATGTTTTTTAAATTGAAACTTTTTTGTGTTAACTTTTTCCTTTGGTTTTTTAAAAATAATGTTAATAGTTTTAAAATAATTCGTGTATAGTAGTAGCGTTAAAAACATTTGAAAGTGACTCATTTGTATTTCACTGATTTATTTTCTTCTTTTAATGTGTCTATTGTTATAAACTTTTTGGTTCTTGCTTCTAATTTCTTGCAAAATATCTTCTAACTTACTACACAACCAGCAACAAATTCAAAAAAATAAAGTTGAAGTTTTCAAAACATTTGTTATTTTCCTTTGTCCAACTTTTAAAAGTAGAAAAAGAAATAGGATAGAAAAAAATTTTCATAATATGATTTAAATTTTTGAATTGAATTGAAAAGCAATAAAAGGATTAGATATGATTCTTTTAAAAAACGACTTCAGACCAACCCAACCTAATCTAAAAATTTTAAAAGGACGTAATCTGTAATCTAACTAGGTAGTAGCAAGAACTAATCAGTCCTGGCAGTCTATGGAAGATTGTAGACTCTCACGGGCAATTTAGCCCTGTCTGGAGAACTCATATACTCATTAGCTAGAAATATTCACTTACCTTTTTAAAATATTATAAAACTGTTCAAAAATACTTTTTGAAAAAAACTGTTAGTATGATCTATTGTCATCCTACTCCTCCAGGATTAATTCCCTGAGATGAAAGCGTTTGAACCCAGTGGCTATTTTTCTCAGATTACTCATATACTAGAAATTTTCACACGTCACAATTTCAAAATGTTATAGAAATATTCACAAATACTTTTGGAATAAAGTTTAAACACAGTTTGTAAATATGATTTATTGTCTTTCTATTCCGATGAAATTCTTAAAAAAAAAGGTCCAAAAATCTATGCAGAATACGTAGGTATTTAACTAGACATATTTATCTTCACATACATAAGAAAAATCTGGAGTGGTCTACCCATAACTTTACCATACCTGTTGAAAACAGATTTTTTATGGATATATTACATAAAGAAGTATACTCAAATTGAAAAAATAATTATTTTCAGTTTAGAGTGTAAAGTATACTAACCCTTGCCCCCTCCCGATTATGCAGCTATACAGCTCTTCATCTCTAAATACGAAAGGCACATACTAAATTTCATTTTTATATGTCATACAGTATGACCTGTAGAGCGGTACCCTTGGCTTGCAACAAGGTAAATGTTTTCATTATTAATTGAATTTCTACCTACTTCAGAGAGAGAGAGAGAGACTATAGGACTAAATACCACCAAACAAATTTAAAATATATTGCCCTTTTAAAAGCTTTTTTTAAAAAAAGTACTTTTTCTAATTTTAAATCATCCTTTTTCAAGAACCTTTTTTATTTTATTTTTCTTTTATTATTACTTTAAAAGTGAATATTTATTTCAAAAATGAAAAAGTACTTTTTTGTTTTAATTTTTAATCCCCCTTTTTTCGAAGACGTTTTTTCTGTACATCAATTAAAGAAGAATTTTTTCTTTTATTATTAATTTTTATACTTTAAAAGTCAATATTTATTTTAAAAATGAAAAAAGTACTTTTTGTTTTAAATTAAATCCCCCTTTCTTCAAGGACCTCTTTTCTGTACCTTAATTAAAGCAAAATTTTTTCTTTTATTATTAATTTTTATACTTTATAATTAAATATTTATTTCAAAAATGAAAAAAGTACTTTTTGTTTTAAATTAAATCCCCCTCGTTTCAAGGAACTTTTTTCTGTACACTTTAAATAAAGAAAAATTATTTCTTTTATTGTTAATTTTGCAATTTTTTAAATTAAATATTTATTCCACTTTATTTAGTTGAAAAATATATTGCTGCTCTTTCTCTGAATCGAAATAAAACATTGGGCGTTTATTTACGACAGTTGTAGGTTACGGGATCATGATTATTTTTTCTTTTCTTTTTTTTTATAAAATTTCAGTGATTTCAACAAAAATAAAATGAACAAAGAAAACATGAGGATAAATTTATTGGAAAAAATATTGACCCTGACAACGAAATTAATTTGTTTTGGTTAAATTATTGAAAATTGAAATTTTTTTTTCAAAACTTTTTTTCCATCATTTAACATCTGATAGAATTTAATTAAATTGTAAATTGTTGTTCTTATTTTATGAATTTTAAGTTAGGCATGACTAAAAAGAAATGTTTGTTGTTTTCTATTTTATTTAAAATTTTTATTTTGTTGATTGCCTCCCCTTTAAAATTGATTTCTTATCAATTGTGTTTTGGTTTGTAATTTAATATCCCCGGTTGGTTGTTGGGTTCCTTTAAAGTTTTTTTTTTTCTTTTTTGTTTTAAAGTGTGTGTACAGTATCTTGGGTTTTTAAAAATTTTCCACTTTTGTAATTCATTTTTAGGTTTTGTCGTTCCTTATCGTTTTTGTAGTTCTTTTTTATTTTGCTGATTTCCTTTAATTAGGGTTTTCCTCTAACTCTATTATTCTTAATCCTTTAATTGTGTGGAATATAATAAAACAGTGAGATAGTTGCAGCAATTAAAAAATAGTTTTTAAAAATACATACATACATACATTTTTCTATAATTTTTTTTAAAGATAAAAACGTTGCGTTAAATATGTTTTAGAAAAAATATCGCATGCAATAAAAAAGTTTTCCCATACATTTAGTACACATATTCTGTAATGATTTTCAGACTTTTTTTCAGACATATAGTTACGGTTTCTAGTAAAAAAAGAAGAACAACCTTCTTGAATTGTTGCACTTCATCCCGCCAGCTCATTACGCGTTTTAAAACAACCCGAATTGCTCTAGCAGTGTCAGGGATGTAATGTCAATGTGATATTATCATAACCCAAATGGGCAATAGCCTAGTAATATGTATTTTAATTTATTTATAAAATTGTCCCAAAATAATGTAACTTGTTTATTAATTTAAATTAAGCCAAAATATCAGAAATAAAAAAATAGAGTAACCTCCATTTTTTCCAATAAAACTACCTTAACAAATAGAAAACTGCACAGCTATTATAAAATTGGAAGCTCTTTTTATAAATGAAAAATAAAACCGTTAAAATAATGTTTACAAAATAAATTAAATTCCAAAAAATATTTACCAAATCTAAATTTCCCATTTTCTCCTAATTAAATAATTTGGAGTTAGAGCACTCTTGCGCTGATGGCTCATATGTGTATAGTAACATTTTTAAAATTTTTTAAAAATTTTATTAAACTAAATTTGAATAAAGTGTGACCCAGACTTGTTAGTATAATCTATATTCTTTCTTTTCTACCACGTTTGATTCCCTGTGATAAAGGGTTTGGACTCAGTGGTTACTTCCCTAAGAGAACTAAGACTCCCAATTTGTTACAGTACACTTCGTCAGCGTCCTTACGATATATTGTTCGATTTTGCTTTAAAAGTAATCCAAACCAAATTGTATATAGTGCTTCAGAGATGGTTTATGTATTTACCTTAAATAAAGGTAGCCATCCCTGGGTAATTACTTAGGAACCTAAGCTGTATATAAAATTCTAAAATTTATATAAAATTCTAAAATTTATATAAAATTCTAATAATCAAAGAAACGTCATGGACTGACTAATGACTTGATATTAAGTGGACCAAAGGTTTTTTTACTACAATTTTGCAGTTCGTGGCGTTTTATATCTGCACAAGTACCTTAGTTTTCAAGAAATACATATTTCATGTACAGAAACGGTTCTGTTACAATTTTATTATATGTACAGATTTAAACTAAAGCACTGCATGACCACAAATAACGAAGCTCATAAGGCGTTCATTATAATATTTTATTCAATTCATGTTTGTTCATTGCACACGAGCAACGATGAGTGGACAATAATTAACGGCGAACACCAGCGAGCTAAATTCGATGAACTTGCTGAGTTTTCATAAAAAATAATAATCATTGTATAGTTCTGTAAATAGTTTCAAAAATTTTACGCTGAAAAAAAAGGTGCTGCCAAATTTGCAGTAACACTGAAACGGTAAAATGGCGTACTTTTTCTTTATTTGCTCTTGGAAATTAGATATTTTAACGGGAAAAGTTATTGTAGAGCTCTGTAGATAGTGTTAAAAATTTTCTGCTTATTAAAATAAAAGGTGCTGCCAAGTTTGCAGTAACATTGAATCGGTAAAATCGTATACTTTTACTACTTTTTCTCTATTTTCTCTTGAAAATGAGATATTTTTACGGGGTAAAAGTATTATCCTATATTTGAATCGTAATACTAAGGTACCTCCTCAAAAAATCTTATTAAAATTCATTCAGTAGTTTTTACGTGATGTGAACACAGACAGACAGGCAAAAATTTTAAAAATTGCGGTTTTGTATTCCATTTCGATTACTAGCTGCACCAGCAACAAAATTTTCAATAAAATTTGTATGTACAGAAATGGTCCTGTTACTATTGTGTAATATGTTAGGTAAAGATGGGCGTAATTAATAGAAGATATTTTCAAATTGTTAACATTTTTGTAAAGCTCTGTAAAAGTTGTTCAAAATATTTAAATTTTAACGCCTTTATGCAAAAGAAACAAAGTCTACTTCAAGTCTACTTTAAAAAAAATGTATGTGGAAATTTTGTCTTAAAGTAAACATCAAGTAGACTTTGTTTCTTTTGCATACGGATATAAATATTTAAATACGATGAAATTTTATTCAATTGGCTATTTGGCAGTAAGTAATTCATATTTTGTCATTATTTTAAAACAGCGCCATCTGTTGCGCAACTGTGTCTAAAATATCCCGCTATCAAAAATAAAAGGTGCCTTAAAGTATGCAGTGCCTTCAAATCGGTAAAAAATCAGCGTACTTTCGCCTTTGCCCCACTTTCTCTTTGAAATAAGATATTTTTGCGGAAAAAAATATCCTATCCATATCCTATCCATCCATTACTTTTAACGTGATGCTAACACAGAGAGAAAGACAGACAGAAAATAAGTTAATTTTTTTATTATATGTATAGATTTAATTTTTAAAAACTAAAATTTAATAGTTTGTGTAGATAATTAAATATTTTCAAATGTTAACAACCAAAAAGTTATTTCTTCTTATAAAACTGATGTCCGGTTTTGCCCACCACTGTTTGTGTGTGTTAAAGAAAACCTAAAAATAAAAACCGTAATGAAATTAGTTCCTTTCATGGTAAAATGGTTTTTCAAATAATTTCTTCATTAATTTCTCCAAAGAGTTTTTTATGCACGAATTTTACAATTTTCCAGCATGAAAATTTATAAAAGAAATTTGACGCTTTCACATCAACATCGCTCCGCGCAGTTCATTTATTTCGAAAACCCAAA
This sequence comes from Phasia obesa, assembly GCA_949628195.1. Taxonomy (NCBI): domain Eukaryota; kingdom Metazoa; phylum Arthropoda; class Insecta; order Diptera; family Tachinidae; genus Phasia; species Phasia obesa. The sequence continues at coordinate 24,187,128 of OX451217.1, forward strand.
TATGCCTTAAATGATTTTTGTTGTTGTATTTTTTGGCTCATTAAATTTCAGTACTTTATTATTATTTTTTTAGAATGAAAAAGAAAAATTTATGTTGAAATTTGTGAGATTGAAGGATGAGTTTACAGTGATGCCAAAGAGAAAAAAATGAGAAAATTCTGAAAATAAATGTAAATTTAAAAAAAAATCGTTTTTATGAATTTTTTACACTAAATTACAATAAATTTAAATGACCTAATAATTAAGATTTAGTACACGTTTTTATTTCTTTGTCTTAAAAAAAAACTACATTACTATTTTTTTATATTTTTTCAGGTAATTTACAATTTATAAAGGAATCTTTTACCTCTCGAATGATAGATTGTAAGTAAAAATTTAATTATACTGATTTACTTTACCCCGAAGAGAAACAATTTTTAAACGACATTAGTAGCTTTTAGAGATAAAAATTTGTTTATAACTCAACAACAGCGCCATCTATCGGGTGCTATCTATCAAGTCTGTCAGCAAGGGTAATCAAATTTTTTTTAAGTAGTCAATTTGTTAACTATTTATGGCCCATATGGACTCAGTTATATTGGAAGAATAATAAAAAAATAAATAAATCGGTTGCGAGGGTTAGTAGATTAAGAGTGAATGAACACTGTACCACTTGATTTCTAAATTGACTATATTTTTTATTATTGTTATTATATTTTTATTTCTGGGTCTAAATTTGCACAACAGATAATTGCACACTCTAGTTCTATCTGTATTCCAAATTTCATTAAAATGAATGTAGCCATATAAAATACCTGTTTCTCCCTTTCTCCTCTCTAGATCGAGTTGGCACCTTTTGTTTTTTCAAGGGAAGTAACACTAAGGGCAGCTGGCCATACCAATTTAAACTGTGTTACTTTCTTTTGAAAAGGGTTCAAGTAGAGATAAGGCAGGTGATGAAATAAAGGATTAAAGCTTTTGCCAAATCTGGCATAGTGAAAACAGTGTTGCAGCGCCTCTGGTGTCAACTAGGAATATTAATTTTGAAGCTATTTAGCCGACGATGTAGTGCTATAGAATAATATAATCTTATTTGCAGGAGGAAGTGGAGAAAAAGCAGTGGAAGTACGTCTATTTTTTTATATCGATTTAAAGATACTGCATACTTTAAGGCATCTTTTATTTGTGAAAGCTGGATATTTTAAACACGGTTGCGCAACAGATGGCGCTGTTTTAAATAATGACAAAACATTAATTGAAAGCGCGATATTTTAAACACGGTTGCGCAACAGATGATGCTGTTTTAAAATATGAATTATTTACTGCTAAATAGCCAAATGAATAAAATTTGTATTTGATTTGTATTTTTACTTTGTGGAATTATTATTATTATTTTTATTATTATTTTTATTTTATTAAAATATTTTAAACATCTTTTACAGAGCTGTACAATAATTTTTACAATTTTGGAAATTTTAGTATTTTATCCAGGGACGGGTACCTTTGTATAAAGTAAATACGTATGAGTTCTAACATTTGGCGTGGCACACGTTGTGTGCGTTCTGAAAATATTTTGTTTGATTTTGCCATGAAAATAATCCATTCCATATTTTAAGACTCTTACGTATTTACTTTATATAAAGATACCCATCCCTGGATAAAATTGTAAAATTTAAAAGGTATTTAAAATATTTTAATAACAATGTAATTCCACAAAGTTCAAATACAAATCAAATACAAATTTTATTTCCGCTTTCAAAAATAAAAGAAGCCTTAAAGTATGCAGCACCTTTAAATCGGTAAACAAATCGGCGTACTTTCACTGATTTTTCTCCACTTTCTCTTAGAAATAATATATTTTTGCAGAAAAAAGTATCCTATATTGGAATCAAGATACTAAGGTACCTGGTTGCAAAATTTTGTTAATATCCAACCAGTAGTTTTTAGGTGATGCGAACACAAAGAGAAAGACAGATAGACAGACAGGAAATGAGTTCTGTTTTATTGTATGTATGGATAACTTTGGCCAAGTGTTGACTGTTACTGTAGTTCATTACAGTAGAATTTTCTCTACCTGCAATTCATTCCCTAAATCTGTTAATTAGTGCTTGTAAACTATTGAATAGTGGGTACCGAGTATTGAGTACTTGGTAGTTTTTTTTTCGAGTACTCAATACACAAAACTAATTAATAGATTTTTTTAGGGTAGTATTTTATAAATAATTTATTAGAATAGAAGACGACTACGACGATTAATTTCCATTGATATTATGTAATCGGTAGTATAGAGTACCCACTTGAAAAGTATTGAGTAATTGAAAGTAGTTGAATTAGCCAGCACAACAACGTACCTTCGGTTGTATCATCACTTACGAAGGAAAATTTTTAATTGATATAAACTTAAAAGAAAAGTAAACGGCGGCAATAATTGATTGATGGGCTAAAATTAAAATGTTTTGTTTTATTTGAAAAAACTAATTGTTTAAAAAATGTACCTCTTAATAAAGAAATTCAAATCTTTTGTATGTATCCGTGACATACATCCATACACTTTTATTTACTCTTTATTGGTGTAAATAAGCAATAAATTCTTTGGAGTGCCTGCCCTCAATAATTTTTTTTAAAGGTCAAATAAATATAAAATAAATGTTTGTTTTATATCCTTCAGCAGTCAACAAAATAAATTGTTTGTGGGAGTATAAACGCAGTTCACTTATCGCTTTTTAATTTGTATTGCTTACTTGTTAACAGAAAATATGATTTTTATGACAAAAGAAACGTCATGGACTGACTAATGACTTGATATTAAGTGGACGAAAGGTTTTTTTTTATTACAATTTTGCAGTTCGTGGCGTTTTATATCTGCACCAGTACCTTAGTTTTCAAGAAATACATATTTCATGTACAGAAACGGTTCTGTTACAGTTTTATTATATGTACAGATTTAAACTAAAGAACTGCATGACCACAAATAACGAAGCTCATAAGGCGTTCATTATAATATTTTATTGAATTTATGTTTGTTCATTGCACACGAGTAACGATGAGTGGACAATAATTAACAGCGAAAACCAGCGAGCTAAATTCGATGAACTTGGTGAGATTTCATAAGAAAGCTTCAAGAAGTATGAGTAATTTTTAAGTATAATAACAATGAACTTGGGCGAGTTCGAGCAGTTTTATGCTTCGAGTGAAACACGAGCACAGTTTGTGTGTAAAAACTAATAAAAATAAAAAACTTTTTAACAACATTATGTTCGTTTAAGGTCTTAAGAATTACAAAAAATAACAACGAAGAGTGCTTTATTTGGCCATGCCGAATCTTATATTCCGTTTACCATAGTAATGTTAAATATTCCCTTGCTCTGTTATGTTTCCCAGATTTACAAAATTTATTGGAAATTTTTTCTACAAATTTTATTGAAAATTTTTTGTGAAAATTTTATTAATAATTTTTCGTCAAAATTTTATTGAAAATTTTTTGTAAAAATTTTTTGTGAAAATTTCTTGTAAAAATTTTATTGAAAATTTTTTGTAAAAATTTTATTGAATATTTTTTGTAAAAATTTTATTGAAAATTTTTTGTAAAAATTTTATTGAAAATTTTTTGTAAAAATTTTATTGAAAATTTTTTGTAAAAATTTTATTGAAAATTTTTTGTAAAATTTTGTTAAAAATTTTTTGTGAAAATTTTATTAAAAATTTTTCGTAAATATCTATCGAAAGTTTTTTGTAAACTTTTATAGAAATTTTTTTATAAAATTTTATCGAAATTTTTTTTTAAATTTTCGATAAAATTTTTTGTTAAAATTTGATCGAACATTTTTTGTAAAAATTTTATCGAAAAATTTTTGTAAGCATTTTTTGTAAACTTTTGTGGAAAATTTTTTGTTAAAATTTAATCGAAAACTTTTGCTAAAATTTTATAGAAAATTTTTTGAAAAAATTTTATAGAATTTTTTTTTGTTATAATTTTATCGAAAAATTTTTGTTAAAATTTTATGGAAAAGTTTTTGTTAAAATTTGATCGAAAATTTTTTGTAAAAATTTTATGGAAAAGTTTTTGTTAAAATTTGAACGAAATTTTATAGAAAAATTTCACCGAATTTTGTTTTGTAAAAATTTTATCCAAAATCTTTTGTTAAAATTTATCTTAAATTTTCTCTAAAAAATTTATTGAAAATTTTTTGTACACTTTTATCGAAAATTTTTTGTTAAAATTTGATCGAAAATTTTTGTTAAAATTTGATTGAAAATTTTTGTTAAAATTTTATCGAAAATTTTTATTAAAATTTTATCGAAAATTTTATACAAAATCGTTTGTTAAAATTTATCGTAAATTTTCTCTAAAAATTTTATTAAAAATTTTTCTTCAAAATTTTATTGGAAATTTGTTTTAACAATTTTATCGAAAGTTTTTTGTAAAAATTTTACACAACATTTTTTGGAAAAGTTAGGACCCTCCTGCAATCTATATTGCTTTAGAATGGTCACACTAAAGCACATTTGGTCAGACTAAGCCTCGAATGGAATGGTCTGATGTTGCTGAATTGCATTAGCGGATCGTTAATTTTACTCGGTCAGCTCATTGCGTTTATGATACGAACATACGTTTGCTCACTAATCATTGTATAAGTAAGCATGTGTACAGTAAGCTGTAAGTTTGTGTTCAATTATGTCCACTTTCTTATGAGCTTATGAGCACACCCATTAGGCGAGCTTGATCATGCAACTCTTTAATTTAAACTAGTAATTTTATCTGTCCAATCGAACGGCATACTAACAGCCTAATGCGTTCAGATTTCAAGTGAACAGTTTTTTGAGTTTTTTTTTTAAGAAAGTAAGTAATTTGCACTCACACGCACTTTGTTCGTTCATTGACTTAAACATTTAGAGGCGTTTTTTGTCGTTTTTATTTTTTAATTTTAAATTAACAATTTCCTTAAAAAAAAAAACAAACACAAAGAGATCAATTATTTTCTATTTTAAAAGTAAGATGCCAGCCAACATTGCCAATGTTATTTAGTGCCAACTAAACTATACCGTTATCTTGCTAAATTTTACTTCCCCCTTATCTCTCTTGTGCTCTCTCTTACACACACAAACCTTGTGGTATTCAATAAAGTTCATGACCTAATCCATGAACAAAAATTGAGCAATAAAAAATAAATTTATTTAAAAAACAAAATGATAAAAAATGCCTGCAAACAACAACAATTTGCCACAACTAACAGTCAGTGTGAAGAGAGAGCATCTAATAATATTTGCTTACTGCACAGACTGTGAGTGAATGAGTGAGTATGCTGACGATGTAACAAGTTTTTCAATTAATTTAAGTGCAAAATTGGATTCACTAAAATTCTTTTTTTTTCTCTAAACACACATTTTCATCATCATCATCATCATAATGAAAATCTAACCTTGAAGTGACTGACTGACGACCACTCGTACAATATTTGCTTAACCAGAATGAATAAAAATATTAAAATTTCGTAATTGAAAAAAATTCACTTAAAAATACTCAACTAAATATTTTTTTTATATTTTTTAGGATTTTGAAAAGATTTTTTTTTTCGTTAAGAAAATGATATTAAATCCATTTATAAAGCGGTTTTAGTAAATGCTAATGGTTATAAAGGGTATTCCAAAATTAAGGCAAGATTTAAATTAGAAAACAGAGTTTTTTTGTAGTTGTTTTTTTTTTCTTTGTTAAGTTATAAATTTAATTGGATCGAGTATTTACGAAACAGCCTATCGGTAAATGGGAGTGTTTGGCTTTGATGGCACACAGTCTTGTCAAAGCATGCCATAACAATTTTATACATATTCCCCCTACATTTTATTGCTACAACCTGCCTTTAAGCCTGCGAACGATCTAAATCTAAAAATGTTAACTCATCCCTCTACGAATAGGATGGTTTTTTTTATTAGTTATTCGCATCTAAAAAATTTTAGAAAATTTCTGCTCGCAATGGATTAATTAAATTTTAATAAATTAATATTAGAAACCAATGATACGGGGAAATTGAGTTTTTCAAACTTTTTTACCCCACCTACAGACTGTTTTTTATCTTTTGGTGTACGCTAAACTTGATTTAGGTCCCTATTACGGTTTATAACTGAACTCTACTTCAGTTGAAATTTTACAATTTGGTATTATCAATTACAACTCAACTTGTCAAAAAATCTTAAGTTGAATTTAAATTGTGTTAAAACTCTGTTGTAGTTTCACCCTTTACAAAAGTTTAACTGTCTCTAGTAGATGCTAGCATATGTTCAAGGCTCAGGTCCCTGATGGCATCCACATTTAACAAGCTTCTACCAGTAATTTACTGGCCTTCCTGCCGGGTTCTGCTCCACAGAAATTCACAGCTGATCCCCTTTTTGCTAGTTGGTCTGCAGCTGTGCCTATGTGTCCCTTAACTCACATCAATGTTACCTCATTAACCGAGGCATATCTGCTAAGTCTTAAAACACATTCCAGCACTAGTTTGGAGTAAACGTTCACCTGCCTCATAGCTTTTTTTAACCGATTTGTTGTCAAGTGCAATGAGAACCTTTCTCCCCTGCACCCGACATTCCAGCAGGTGATCTAACGTATGCAGCAGCGCTAGCAATTCTGCCTGGTAAACGGAGACTAAATCCCCAAAAAGCAGACTACAGGACAAGTCCAGCTCAGCTGAGTATACACCTGGTCCTGCTCTACCGTCCATAAGAGAACCATCAGTAAATATGCTGATGTCGTTCTCCTTTACTGAACTAGGTCCATCTTTTAGTTCATTTGCTCAGTAGGTCAGTTATAGTTGCCATAGTAATACACCTTCTGTTAAAAATATCAAAAATAAGGCCATATACATGCAAATCACCTGTCGGAACACCCTTTAATTTTTATTTTTTATATATATTATATAACCAATATATTATTGGTTATATAGCGAACACAGTGTGTTAATTTCAAAAGTGTGCCTATTACGGTTAAAAAAGTAAGGACATATACGTTAAAATAACGATACTATAGGAACACCCTTTAGTAATTGGTATTTGTTATTATAGTCGCCGTAGCAATACACACTCTGTGAGAATTTCAAGAGTCTACCTGTTACAGTTCCAGAGACAAAAGACACTGACAGACGGACAGACATTTTAGCGAAAACAAATAGGGGTTACGTGTTTACACTTTGATTTATTTTGACAGACTCCTGAAATCGTTTAAGCATTATCAATCAAAAGGTAGTTCAAATAAAATTCTATAAGAAATAATCATTGAGGGAACGCCAGTATAATTTGAATTAAAAAAAGACGAATCTAATAAGTAATCTCGATTTTACAACAAAAATATTTTGCAGCTACTCTTACTTTTAAAATCCGTATATACATGAACTAATAGGGAATATGAACTAATGAGCTGACTGAACTAAGAGCTAAACTGGACTAATGAGCTAAACTGAATTAATGAGCTGAAGTTAACCAATGAGTTGACTGAACTAGTGAGCTAAAGTAAACTAATGAGCTGACTAAACTATGAGCAAAAGTAAACTAATGAGCTAAACTGAAATAAGCAGCTGACCGAACTAGTGAGCTGACTGAACTAGTGAGCTGAACTGGACTAATGAACAGAACTAAACTAATGAGCTGAAGCTAACCAATGAGTTGACTAAACTAGTAAGCTAAAGTGAACTAATGAGCTGAACTGAACTAATGAGTTGATATGAACTAATGAGCTAAAGTGAGCATAGGGGTTGCCTGAACTAGTGAGCTGACTAAACTAGTAATCTGAAGTAAACTAATGAGCTGAACTGATCTAATGAGCTGAAGTTCACCATTGAGTTGACTGAACTAGTGAGCTAAAGTGAACTAATGAGCAAAAGTAAACTAATGAGCAAAAGTAAACTAATGAGCTAAACTGAACTAAGAACCTGACTGAACTAGTGAGCTGACTGAACTAGTGAGCTGAACTGGACTAATGAACTGAAGTGAACTAATGAGCTGAAGTTAACCAATGAGTTGACTAAACTAGTGAGCTTAAGTGAACTAATGAGCTGAACTGAACTAATGAGATAAATTAAACAAAGGGGTTGCCTGAACTAAAGAGCTGACTAAACTAGTAAGCTGAAGTAAACTAATGAGCTGAACTGAACTAAGGAGCTGAACTGAGCTAAGGAGCTAAACTAAACTAAGAAGCTGGTATAACCACAATTTAGCTAGCTCAATTACGACAATTCAGTGTTTAGTTCAACTGAACTACGTAACACGAACTACACAACTTTAGTATAAATGTGGCTGAGTTTATATGATGCAGCTTTGAACTTGCTTCAAAGAACGGGTTGCTATGAGCCATGTATTCCAGTCTTGAAAATGGCTAATGCAACAGTTAGTTGAATTATTTAACCTGTTGTTTGGCATGTGGCAGTTTCTTATTGAAAACATACATATATCTTCCGCACCATTACCAATAAGATATACAGCTGCGGTCAGAAAAATAGCACTAATAGCACCAAAAAAAATATGTCTCCGGTACATAATTTCCTATAGGTTAAACTGATATATTTCAAAATTTTTCATAAGACCCTTAGGAAACTGTATAACTACGTAAAACAATAAATTTTACTTTTGCTAATTATTTTATTTCGAAATTTATATTTTATTAAAAAAAAAAACTTGAAAAATAATCAGTCAAAAAAATAGCACTTCACTTCAATTTGTACTAATATTAAACACTAAATTAAGAACAAACTAAAAGGAATTATAAATGATGCATTTATTACGTTGAGCATGATTTGTATATTCTAATTAATACCTTGTTGCATGTCCTTTATTTGTAATAACGCCTGCACAACGTTTGGAATAGAATTTAGAAGATTTTGGCATCTTTCCTTTGGAATTTTATTACAGATTTGCTGGACAGCTGTCCAAAGCGCTCTGTTGTTATTTGGTTGCATTTGAGACACTGTTTTTTTATATCTGTCCACAAATTCTTAATTGGTCTGGGCTCTGAGCGGGCCATTCCATCACATTGACTTTATTGTCCCGAAACCACTTTGTCGCAAACTTGCTTGTCTGCTTCGGGTCATTATCTTGCTGGAAGAGCCAGACCAATAGCATTTCTTCAGAAGCATAAGGGAGCATTACTTCACCGAGTTTACCAACATAAATGTTCTTATTTTGATTTTGTAGGTCCTACACTATAGTAAGAAAAACTACCTCATACCATTACGCTAGATCCACCGTGTTTTATGGTTTTAGTTGTAAGTTTTGAGTTGAATTCTGCTTTTAGGGATCTTTTTACGTAGAAACGCGATGTCTTGCTTCCAAATAACACAATTCTGGACTCATCTACCATTTATTTTTGCGTTGTAATGAAACTACATTTTGTCGTTGGTGCTATTTTTTTGACCGGCACTGTAAGTAATTATTGTTAGTTCAAATGCATTGAAGTTTCTATAAATAAATATATGATATAAAAAAAAAAAATTCCATATGGCTTGAAACATAGTCATCGCGGCTATAAGTCTACTTTTACTTTTCAACATTGATAGTTCATCACTTATTTGTACTCGTAATTGATACGAAATATTGGCCAAAATTTGTTATTTGTTGAACCTACTGACATACGTTCATAAATAATCTTATCTACAAAGCCTTCATAATAGGTATGAGTAGAAAGAAGTATGTCAAATTTACTAAAAGAAAAATAATTTTTCAATAATTAATTAGCACCCATTTAAATTGTTTGTAAATGTGAAATATTAATTTTAATTATAAATAAAATGATTCATTTGCCAAAATTGTACTAGCAAAAAAAAAGAGACACGCCTGCTGTCTAGTAATAATAAGTTGTTACACTGAGAAAATCCATATAAAGTGGAATTTTTTGTTCATGTTGGATTGTGTTATGACAACTTTAAATTGTGTAGGTTTGTTGCTGGTCGTACAAAATGATGTCAAGTTTCTATTAAATGTAAACAAAGCAGATTATAACTCTTTATTGTTAAAAGAATATGAAACATTAATTTTAAAAATTTTTGAGCAACTAATTATAATTTTTCTCTTTCTCTCTCTCTCTCCCACTCTTTACAGTTGCCACTATGAACCAATTCTGTCGTCGCCGTTCTACGCAGACACTATGACTTGCTTGTAGTCACAACAAAATTTAAAGAAGTTTTTCATCAAAATGTCTTGACTTTTAAGAAAAAAAATGTTGACAAGCTCTCCCAGATATTTAAAGTTTAGATGTAAAGGTTGTGATTTTCCAAACAATGGCTTAAGACTATTAGCATAACTTTCTCAATCAAACACACTTTGCTTCCTCTCATCAAAACAAAACAAAAAAAAAACAACAAACAAAAATTTCATAAATAAAGAACTACTTGACATTAGCAACAAGAAAGGGACAGCTCCAAGATCTTCAAATAGAACCTAAATACACAAATACTCATCATCTTCTATAACACCAATGATTTTCTATTTCTCTAACATTAAGTAGAAACTAAAAATCCAAAAAAGAAAAAAAAATCCTATTTTATACTCAAAACAAAATGAATTCCGTAATATCTGCATTTAAGGGCAAAAAGAATGCCAGCCAACAGGCCAACAATGCAACTGGCCCAACCAATGGCTCTAACGATAATAAACATAATAATTTGAGCATGATAGCGAATACACTGACCACATCCTCCTCGAAGAAGAAGGCCATTAGTGCTCAAGATAATAGTTATCAATATTTGAGACATATTCGGGAAATTGATACAGCCACCAAGTTGCTGTCACCCTTGGTGGGTGCTGATGAACTGTTAGAAACGGATATGCTTAATTTTAGAGCGGTATCAACGGTGGCGGGTGTGGATGTAGTCGATCATGTTCCTTTACAAACAGTATGTTTGACAACCCCCTCCTCGCTGGAATCAGCAGTGACCGATTGTAATATGAACGGTGGCAAAAATCATATGTCAGCGACGACGCCATTAGAAAATGGCAATTGTCAAGATTCTTTAGGGGAAAATTTAAGTGACTATTCCACGATGACAAATGGCCAACACAGTTTGACCAGCAGTCCTACATTTCTCTTAAACGAGGTAGACGATGATGAATCAGAACATTCAATAACAGCCTGTACTAGCACCACCAGCAGTAGTTCCAGCGATCAAAGCAATAGCACTGTGGTTCACAGTCCCATAGCACCTACAGCTGCTGCAGCAGCAGCAGCAATTGCAGCAACATCAGCAACAACATCAGCCACCTTACCAAGTCCCGCCAAAAGTCTGAATTTGAGTCTGAATAGTAATACATCCAACCCTTCATTGTTATCATCATCATCCTCTTCAATATCTGTTTCTTCCAATTCAAACATCTCTTTTGCTCTATGCAATTCTGGTCCAAGTTCTTGTTCGTCCGCTACCGGTTGCGATGTCAGCAGCAACGATTATTCCCAGCCGTCATCACCTACCATAGTTAAGCGTCGCTGTTCTCAGTCATCTGCGACATCGGAATACGTACCCGCTTTTTTGAAATCATCAAACGTTACATTGCCCATTATAATGCCAAATAGTAGCAGTAGTTTGGCTTCCTTGCCACCCAACAATCAAAGTATTGGCGGTACGCCCGTTAATTCAGCAGCCAACACACCCAAACATACACGCTACTCAAAGCCTCGTCTGAGTTTGAGCCGTTTTATTAATCACTCAATGCCCTCGGTTCATGGTCGTCCAAATTTGAGTTTAGCAGCTGGTACTCCTGGAAGTGGGGTTAATGGTCCAGGCGGACCAGCGAACGGCAGTAATCCACCGAAACGAGCTTCAACGCATCAGAGAAATTTGAGTTTGGATTTTAGGTAAGTCGAAATTTGTAATTACTTTAGTCATACTAGAATTAATTTATTCAAATTTAAGAAATTTTACAATTGCTAAATTCTGCAAAACTATCTGCCATCTTGGCTTAGCTTGGCCTTGTTCCATACGAATGAGTTATATGGTCGTCGCGCACAATACTTGCGGAACTTCTGAATAAACCAAGCCAAAGTTCATGGGTTGACGGTGACCAACACAACACTATCGAAGTATCTCTCGGTAGCTCAAATCATTACACAGTTTCCGCCTTCTTTTCGTTCTCAGAACTTCGTGATGTTCCACCACTAACTACGAAATGTTAAAAATTTATTTATTAAATTGAATTAGCGAGATCATTTAGTTATTCGCTAAAATAATAAAGGCTAATACTAGTTCCTCAATTCCGTCTTTTTGACAGGATGGAATACAATCAAGGTCAAAGCTAAACTTTTATCTAAATAATTTATAATAAAATTTTACTTGTCAGAAAGCCATTAACCCCAGTCCATGCTTCGAGTTTCGGTAACTGCATATGTCTAATGTATTCTTTCACTCTTGTGTAGTTATTAGCGTGGTAGGTCTCCTTAGACGGCGGGCATAGCATCACTGCCATTAGCTGAACTGTTTAAACATTTGTAGCATTTTGGTGATTTGCCAAGGGTTCCTAATGTAACCCATATTCCTTAAGAATTAACGTGAGTGAGGTAAACGTTTATTTTGTGCAGTATGTACTTGGATGACAGAAATGTTCATTCTTTTTGTCATCCCATGATGGAACATTTTACCGAAAGCAAGATGGTTGCTATGGGTATTAGTGTCGGTAGAGACCTCTCTTGATTTATATCGTACTACACGATTTCTTATATGGAATGGGATCTTATCAGACGAGTTTAATATTATTTTGGGGTGGCATAATTTTTCATTCTTTCCTTTACCCTGTTTCGTATTTTTCTAAATAACCATCTTTGTCCAACGCCTATAGCAGCTTTTATCGTTTGTATTTATTTAAAGGTAGGCCAAGCTTGAATTATACGATTAGTTACGGTTTTTACGATCCTACGTCTAGGACTAACGACTGCCGTTCGATAAGAACAAAAGAGGAGCCCCGTCCCGAAGCAATTTGAAAGCGGTACCGGGGTGGAAAAACAGCTCGAAACGGGGTTTCAATGGATGCAAGCTACACATACCAGAACTGTGACGTTAGTATCTGAGATGCGTTAAGGCATTTTCCCTCCCTAGCCGAAAAAAATTTTTCCAATCTTGTTTGCGTTTGCGATTCTCCATCTGCAGTTATGGTTTATTAAGGAGTCAGAAGCTCTTGATAATATTGGAATTAAAATTTAGTGCGATGTTCGATAGACTTAACCCTGTTTTCAAATCGCTACAGAAAAATAGAATTACTTTGGCTTAAAAGATACTACTCTGATTTTATAATTTAAACCCGGTACATTCCAAATGGAGAGAGCGAAGATAACTTATAACAGAATGATATCTAAATCTATTCACTGGTCATCTGGTCACAGTTGGGTGTCTTTCACCGTTTTTTAGCTACTGTTCTCATGAAATTAGAAAACTCGATTCTGATAGTTTTTCCGTTTTGATTAAGTACTCACCGATGTGTGGTCGAATGGTCAGTAAATCGCACAAGGTATTACAAGGATAACTTATTTATTACCAGTAGCCCTTCCTATCGTATGGAATGTAGGGTAATATAAATCCAATGTCATGGAACACCTTTGAAGTCCCAACCTTCAACTATGTCTTAAACTTAGATGTTATATTCCAAACCGTCGGCAAAACAATACCTTGTAGAAGGGAACTTCGGGTAAAATACAAATTTTATCCGACACCGGTTTCTAGTTTTTTTTCATGATTTGCATATCCGTTTTGTTTGGATTATTCTACGGATTTTTTTGTTATGAACTAACCTTCAAATATCATTCCACTACCTGGTTCATTGTAGCTAAAATTGAGTCCTATGTAATGCCTTTTTGGACCATAAACATATTTCGACAAGTCCAGCTTAGCTTCAAGGTATAAAATAAACTGATTGTTGATGTTCCATCAAGTAGTGACGTGGAGTAGTGTTAGGTCTCTCAAATGTAATGCTGAAGCTGGATGGCATCCTAATTTACAATGTTTACATCATACATTTTTATTATGTTAAGAGTTCTTCTGATTCCTTAACCATCCCGTATACATTAGCCATCAACTTGCCCTACACCGCTTTTGGAACAGATAGTCATTCTCAAAATAAATTATGCGTACTAGCTTACCATATGTTAAATTGTATTGATTGTAAGGACAGTCAGTCGGAAGACCACTGAGAGAATTTATTATAACCAACCGAAGTCAGATATATTTGAAAATATCAACTGGTTTTACCAAGATAAACCAGTCAGGCTCTTCTAATATACCAGTGCAAGTATAATATCCAAGACTTTATAATGTAACAACTGCCTGTCTTGTGAGGATCGCAACATGCCGGATGGTTTTCAAGCTTAGCTACTTATAATTATTTGGGCACAAAGCAATTGAGAATTATAAACATACTACTAGTTGATGGGTTCATGTTATGGTTGTATTTACACATGTTGTTCTTTACTTGTAAGTGCAAAAATCATTATGGTATAAAAACAAGAGTGCTATATTCGGCCATGCCGAATATTATATACCCTTCACCAACGTAATGTTAAATATTCCGTTACTCTGTTATGTTTCCCAATTTCAGAATAATATACACTCGGTTTTTACTTTTATGATTTTCCACTTCATTATTACAAATGTAATATAAAGTATAGACATTTTTTTTAAATTTTATGGCAAATGTTTGTTAAAAATTTGATGGAAATATTTTTTTTTTTAAATTTTAGCGAAAAAAAATTTTTTTTTAAATTTTATCGATTTTTTTTAAATTTTATCGAATTTTTTTTGTAATAATTTTATCGAAAATTTTTTTACTTTTATCAAAATTTTTTTGTAAATTTTATCGAAAATTTTTTGTAAAAAGTTCATCGAAAATTTTTGTACAAATTCTATGAAAATTTGTTTGTAAAATTTTATCGAAAAAATTTTACAGAAATTTTTTGTAAAAGTTAGGACCTTCCTGCAATCTATATTGCGGTAAAATGGTCAGACTAAGGCACATTGGGCGGTTAATATTGACCACCACAATGTGCCTTTTGACTGCTCCTGGTACCCTGTGGTTCTATCACCTACCTCTATGTGTATTGCTTGTTATAAAGGTCTTTAATACAAAACAAAGCGGAAACTCCCTACCAACCTAAAACCAAACAAAAATCGACTCTCGCAGGGGTTTATTGATCCCCCGAGATTTGAATGCACGCCATGCGATATACTGGTCGCGTTGTAATATTTATTAAACAAAAAAAGCAAAAGAGAATCATTACAACCGAAAAAAAAACAACGTGAAAAAATATAGGTGGGCGTGGTTTTTTGCCCGCAGTCTCGTATGGAATGATCTGATATTGCTAAATTGCATTTGCGAAATTTTAGAAACTATGCCTGGCCGATTGGTGAGCTTAAATTGTCTGTATCTCTTCTGGTGCCTTGTCAAAGTTCATTTCAACCCGAACACAGACGGACATCGCTTAATCAACTTCGCTCTATAGCTAAGTTACAAAGCATATGAAGCAATAAATCTATTAGCGAACAATTTATTTCACGTTCAGGATCAGTGAATCAGGATCAGGTCACCTAAATCGTGCCGATTTTAATTTTTAATGAAACATTAAGTATTAAATAATTCTTACAGTATTTTGTTCCATTTGATCCCAAAGTCACTGATTCACTTTTTTTTTTTAATATAAAGAAAATACACTTTATGATTCTTTTCCTAAAAAGTCCAAAGGCAATGTTAAATAAAGGAGAAAAATATTATTTAAAAAAATCTTTTTCATTTCGTTGAAACAGAACAGAACGGAACAAACAATATTAGAAAGCAAGATTTTATCTCGTTAAAACCATGGAAATACAATTTATTCTGTTAAAGTAAAAGATAACCTACAGAAAATAAAAATAACATAATAATGGGTTGTTTGTGCAACGACTAAAACCTTAAAACCCCATTAAAAACTACAAACAAAAATAAAGTGAAAACTTAACTTTAAACACAACTACACAACTACACAAACCAACTAAACCAACTCTTTCTTGGAATGCACAAACAGGCCTACACTGGCAGAACTTAATGCAATTATATTATTTACTTTCGGAGTAAAAACAAAATAAAAAACATCATCTATCTCTAGGATTACAAGCAAAAATCCATTGTTTTTTTTTTTTTTTTTTTTTTTTTTTTTTTTTTTGTTGCAGCCTTACATTAGTTTGAGATGATGAGAAAACACCGTGAACCAGATGCAATTAGATAAAGAAAAGGAACCGAAAGCTAGAAGCTTGAAGGGTTTATATATCAAGTGCAATGAATCCTTTATATATAGAGCACAAAATATGTTGATTTGTTTGTATGTTTGTGTATTGTATCGGAAAGCTATGGCTGCCTACTCCACTAGACCGATTTTCTTGGTAGCTCGTTACTAGCTATCTGATAGATAAAAAATATAAAGGAATATAAAATATATTTTTTATATTTCAAGTAGGCGTGGCACATATAAAGTAATTATAATTTAGAAACTATATTAGGTAAAAAAGGAACATTGACCAGCAAAAAAACTGGCTAAATTGGAGCAGTAGGCGTGGTACCACCCATACAAGGGAACTTTCATGGAACGAGCCGTAAAATTGTTCGATTAACCCTCGTATCATTGTTCATATTCAAATAAAAATCTGTTAAGGGTAGTACAATTGATGCGATACCTCTCATACAAAGTGAAAAATAATTTTCGAATGCCTAGAGTACAATAACACAGTGCAACACGGAAAAAATAACCATATACGGACACCACTACGTGATAAAAGATCAAAAAAAAGACCCCTGTCTCCCAGTTTTGCCCAAAGTCCTTCAGGTTTTTTTTATGGGCCCTCAAAGATGTGGGGCCTCGATGTCATTTTTGCAAAAAAAAATGATCATTTACTCAAGCTCATATTTTGCAAACCGTTTGAAATTTTGATATACTCTCTGAGGCAAAGTTGTAGCTCTTGTCATAAAGCACAAAAATTGTTAACATATAAAATCAAAAAAACTTCATCTTCAAGGTCAAAATCGAAAAATTTCAAAAAAATTCAATTATTTTTACCTTTTTTCCCCTGTTCCGGTCCATAGGTAGCAAACCGTTCAAAATTCAAGGAAACAATCAACTACAAAAATGAACCTAAGATCTCAATAAACAACTTTCTAGAACATATGAACTTCCTAGGAATATTCTTAACACCATTCAGGTAGCGCTTAGGTAGCCGCAAAAGTGAAAAACATTTCACAAAAGTGAAAAACTTACACAGTGTGTAATAGTACAATTTATGTCAGTGTTGCCAGTGCCAGTGCCAGTGCCAGGCTAAAAAAGTAAAGTTTTCCAAAAAGTTAAATTATTTCATAGAAAGCTACATTTTGATATTTTATCGTTGAAATTGTAGCTCGCCCTTTATACCAAAAGTTACGAAAACATTATTAACCTAGCTGAGCCCCCGTCACTTGGTCAGCGTCTTTGCAATATTTTATTCAATTTGGCTTTAAAAGCAATCCATACCAAAGGCCTTGAGTTTTTTTTAGTAATTCCGTTATGGTTTATTTTACTAAGGTTCTCATCCCTATTAAAGTAAGCAAATACATTAACCATAACTGAAGCACTAGCCTATATGCGTAGTTTAAGCATATCGTTTAGTGCTTCAGTCATGGTTTATGTATTTACTTTATGTTTTTATAAAGGGTTTCGTCCTTACTAAAATAACTGCATACCTTCACCGATTTTTCTCCACTTTCTCTTAGGAATAAAATATTTTTTCGGAAACAAATTATCCTATATTGGAATCAGGATACTAAGGAACCTCCTCACAAAATTTTATTAAAATCTATCCAATAGCTTTTACGTGATGCGAACACAGACAGACAGATAGACATGAAATAAGTTACTATTTTATTATATGTATAGATGTTACGTGAGGAGCAAACCCACTGCAAATTGGAATATTTACGAAAAAATATAAGTGCTGTGGAACAGTAATATCCTAACAGTATATGTGTGGTACACAGAAATTTAAAATGGGCCTCCATCATCTAGCCAAGGTTGATTGCTATCAGTTTACTGTAATGTTATTTTAACACTATTATTTAAAGATATAACAATATCACCCTTTTAAAAGCTACGATATAAGAAACGAACGACTGCAATTGCGGGCCTTCTTGTGTATCCGCCATTGAAGCACATATAATCTTTCTCACAGTCAGACTTAATTAAGAATTAACATAACCTACAATACGCACATTTAAAAAAGACGAATGTCATTTTTTATTTTAGTGAGGAATACCGAAGCAGACCACTATCTGTTAGGGTCTTTTTTCGACCCCTTCATTCCTTAATGATTTCTGGTATAGGATTGGTAATTTACGTCTACCTTACTTTAGTAGAGCCTTGAGCTGTCACTAGCCTTTTACTCGGCTGTAGTGATTTCAAACTTGCGACTGATAAATGTCGACCTTCTTACTCATCAGAGAATTTCTCGTAATCGCTAACATTGTATAAGTCTAAGGTTCTGAATAGCATCCACATTTAATATGTATCTGCCCGTGTTCCAATGCCTACAGTTAGTCATTGTGGTGAATATTTACGCACAATGTGTACCAGCTTCATCCTTTTTTTCAGGCACAGTCTACAAGTATCGTCTTATCCCGATATTCATCTTAACTGATACTTGACGTTTCGATGACCAACCACCTTTCTAGTCCTTCCAGCCAACTTGTAGTGAAAAATGCAAGTATTTGGTCGAAATCGAACCCACGACCCCGGACTAATAGATTAGCACCCTATTTACTAACCCACGGGGGATCTCATTTGCTTTTGATCTAGTGGATATTAATAGTTATAATAGTATTATAGTTAATTAAACTAGACTCGAAAAAATTGATTCTGGATACTATCGATAGTTTACCATCTCTATTGTGAACTATTTGTAGGTCAGAGGCAGGTTACACAAATTACAGTTTCCCACTTTGCATAAAAAAATTGGATACAAAATGCTATTAAGAAGATGGATGCGAATCCATAACCGTTAGTGAAACATGGATTTAATTTATTTTACTCCACTAATCCGAAAGAAAAAAAAAATGTAAAAGTCGGCTGCTAAGACTATGACCGTGGCTTTTTCGGTTGTACATAAAACTCGTATTCTTTCCCACCCTCTGGAATCGAGTATTGAACAAGAATTACTCTATTACACCTTCTAAAAAATGATCTCTCTATGTTTGAAGTTTTATTAAAAAAGCTTCAATCGTTAAGCCGTGATTGACGCACAAAAACCAAACAAACATTTTGACATTTAAAATATCTTAAGACTTACGTATGTATGTACATGTCTTACGTAGTTGCATTAAGTGGTATTTACAGTTTTCCTAGTTTGTATTGAAAAATAAATTAAACTTTTATTAAACTTAAACATTTTATTGGCCATCACCTAAATTCCCCCGCTTTTATTCATTTTAAATAAAAATTTAACGAACAAGAGTCTCATTACACATTAAACATTTTTTTCCTCCAAAACTTACTTGAATACAGTGTCAAGTATAAGTTAACCAACACATTAAT
This sequence comes from Phasia obesa, assembly GCA_949628195.1. Taxonomy (NCBI): domain Eukaryota; kingdom Metazoa; phylum Arthropoda; class Insecta; order Diptera; family Tachinidae; genus Phasia; species Phasia obesa. The sequence goes on from OX451217.1 coordinate 24,206,644, forward strand.
TTTTTTACATTACTTGACAACATTATTAAGTTTTTAAGGTCTGAAGAAATTCCACAAATTTTCCTTTAGCAGTGATCTGCCATGCAAAAAGCGAAAAGTTACCAATCCTAATAGTTACCCACCAATCGCCATTTTTCTCTGCATTGCTTAAGTGATGGAAAGTAGAGTAAAGTTTAATTTTTTGAAGTATTGGATGTTACAGTTAACTAAGCGAACAGCACTTTAGTTTCCAAAAGTGACGCTATAAAGTTGACTTCCTATTCTTGTCACGAAAGATCCACCAATCTTTGAAAATGCATCACTGCATCGCTGCATCCGATGCGCATGTGTGATTAGCAAACAGCTGATGCTGATACTTACTTGATGCGCAAACAAAACTAAATTATTATTAATGTTTAAAATTTCGAACGCTTAAACATTACAATTGGGAAGTGAATGATATTTTATTTCTTGCAAAAATTAAATAAAATTCTTCCATATCTAATCGAACTCTTATAAATGTATAACCAAATGTAATTTAACAAAATATAATTAATAAAGAACAAATAAAAAACTCACTTATTCATTGCATCAGTCATTTTTCTTATGCTTGTTTGACGTTCGTTTGCGCATCATCTACTTCAGTGATGTATTTTAGAACACACGACATTTGCGGTGATGACAGCTGATGCATTTCCGAATGTACTAAACATCAGAGGCAGTGATACATTTCCTAACAAGCCCTTATTCTATTACTACAAAACATCGCATAATGTATAAAATTTGTATATTTTCTTCAATATATTACTCATGTTTTAATTCATTATTTCTTTAATAAGATTTGTGTGTGTTTTGTACAGTGTATGATTAATTTTGATAACTACTGTACGTTTACACAGCACGTCCTCCAATCTGTGTGCATTAACATAGTATTCGTAGTAAAGTAGTTATATTCGGGGTTGCCAGATTTTTTGATTTATAGATATTTCTACGATATTTTCTCTAAAATAGATTAAAATTTATTGGTCAAAAATACTAGTTAGTGATTCAGTTTCAGTTCAGATTTCATTAAAAGTACCATAAATTAGGAGCTTAAATTTAGAAGTTACCGAAAATTAAATAATTCCGGATTTAAGTTTTTTCCTTCTTTTATGCTTTTCAGAATTAAAAGTACAACTTATTTAATGAGGGTCTAGCCAGTATTTATACGTGTTGCACTTGGTTACTTCTTTTTCAACATTTTATAAAAGACAAAAATTTCGTATAATTAATAAACAAGGCTCGGATTTCTATTCAAATGCATTTTTGAAAGGTGTAACATCTTAGTAACCAAATTTCTATCCTCATCAATTTGTTGTTTCATATTTTGCATATTTTTTGCATATTTTATAATTTTTTAATACTTTAACCCATTCGACTGAATTGTGACAGTTCTCGTCATTCACTTGCTTTTAAATAAACTACTAACGGGAATTCCCGCAATTCAGCAAATAAGAGTTTTGTATGAAAAATGAATTGATTCGCTAGCAAGCACCAGCTGAATTTAAGTGAGCCGTATGTGTTAAAATTTCAGCTATATAGACAAAACTAAACTAACTTCAAAAAGGATGACTATTTAACATCTTCAAGGATTTAACACCTTAAGTGGATAAATTTATTTCATTAACGACTTAAGAAAAATAATAATATTAAAAAATCTTATTAAGATTTTGATTCCCCTCGTGAAGAAATGTGGTTGTTGTGGTTTGACCTAAATCGCAGAAAGCGAAATTTAGTCCGCTGTACTTTTGCACTACTCAACAGAGGCATCAATAGCTTTTAGGGAGTTTGGATAACTTCTGTTGATGTGAAACGCAAATTTTCTATGTACAACAGCTTCATACGCTCCAACAGATTTACAGGTATTATACGGAAATCAATCAATCTCAAAACGAATCAAAATCAAATCAGAAAAGACAGCTTTCAAGACCTCATCTAATATAGCTGCACTACAACCATCAGCAGCTGTCCAACACAGATTCAGCTGTTATCTTCAGGTGTAGGCATTGTTAAAAATTTTGAAATTTGGGATTAGAAACGAACAACAAATGGCCTAGAACCGATCATCTCTCTAAAAGTCCTTGCTTCTCCTTCCCGTTTGAGATATAAAATGCTACTTTTTCATGATTTCGTACATAATGCTGTCAAAAGCTTATACCTATAAAGAAAGAAATAAGACATAATGTTACTAAAGTAGTACTCCGTTCATTTTGTGAAAAGTCACGAAATGTTTCTGGCAGCATGTTTTTCTAACTGAAAAATGTTTCTGGCAACATTTTTTTGCTACTGCGAAACAATATGAGCAGCACTTTTTTCGCACGGAATTGTAACCAACAGTTAATTACTTATGGTGTTTATTTTAAAGTTTAAAATGGAAAATAGCGTAAATTTAAAAACAACTAAATTAATTGCACAGAAATGCGTGTATTCATATCAGCTGTAAAAAAGAAAATATTTGGGATAAGTCGTAATTAAAACAATGATGCAGACTTAAAGGCATTAAAAACTTTAGTTTTCATTTAAACCGCATTATTGTCACCACTAACTTATCGTCAAATTGTTCAAGCAATATAATAAATGTTGCTCAATACTTTTCGCAAGTTCGAACAGAGTACTAAGCTTAAATTTCGTATTCAGCGATAAAAAAAAAAACATAAAGAGCGAGAACTATAAAAAAAACTTGCTTCTGACCCCCATTTTTTTCTTGTTTGCCAATATGCCAGGCTGCCTGCCTATACATAAATTTTACTGTTTTCAATAGCCCTTTTTTAACAGATCACGTGTGAGTCGTGTCATGCTGTCATGTTATTTTTGTTTCGTATTGTTTCGAATTTCATAATGGAAAGACTTACGCCGGAATCTCTTCGCAAAATTGCCGCATTTGGGACGAAGAGCAACCTGAAGAGATTCAAGAGTTGCAACTTCATCCAGATATAACAAAGGTTTGGTGTGGTTTGTGGGCCGGTGAAATCACCGGTCCATATTTCTTTAAAAATGATGCCGGTGCGAACGTACCCGTCAATGGCGACCGTTATCTTGCCATGATAACCGACTATTTGATGACTGAAATGTAAGCTTGTGATCTCGGCGACATTTAGTTTCAGAAAGACGGCGCCACTTCCCACACATCGCATCAATCAATGGATTTATTGAGAGAACATTTCAGTGAGGTCGATTGCCCACCAAGATCGTGTGATATCACACCGTTAGACTTTTTCCTGTGTGGATATGTAAAGTCTAAAGTTTATGCGGACAAACCCGCTTCGATTCTGGCCTTGGAGGAAAACATCACGCGTGTCATTCGCCAGTTACCAGTCGAAATGCTTGATCGAGTCATCGAAAAATGGACTCAACGGATGGACCATGATAGACATAATCTTTAAAAAATAAAAGCCAAAGAATGTTCTTTCAAATGATAATAAACATTCTCCGTTAAATTTGAATTTTATGTGTTTTTTTCTTTAAAAAAGTAGGGAACCTCGATATGGATCACCCCTTATTATGTTGTTTTTTAATAAATAAATGACTGAAGTTATATATCCTTTTTTAATTTGTAGGTAAATGATATTTGAATGCATATTTTTATTTTTTTACGAGAGTTAAATAATTTAATACAAAATTTTATTTTCATTAAAATTTTTATTTTTTCTTAAAAAAAAAAAACATCTGGCAGCTCTGGCTAATATTATTAGTTGTTGCTGTATACTATATATACAGTGTATAGTATGTTTTCTACTCGTTGTGTTGAATGCATGGAAGTATGTATGAGTTTTCACATGCTGCAATTCATTGTTTAGTTGTTGTTGTTGCTTTGACTGCTGTTTCAATGGTATGACATATTTCTTTTGATATTTTTTTGTTGTTGTTGCTGGGTTTTTTTGTGCGAGCCAACAGCACACAGTAAGTGTTTTGGGACAATCTCAAATGCAATTTCCAAACATTTAACATTTATTTATTTTGATTTCACATTCAAACGAACGTTTTTGTTTGTCTTCTCTACCCCCTCTCCACCCATCTGCTCTAAAAAAACAATTAGAAAAAGATACTTTAGCCGTGGTGGTTTTTTGTTTATCTGTGGGGAAAACGAATTTCAGTTAAAAAAAAATTTTGAAATATTATTTTACCAAATTTTTACTGATTTTATTTTTAGACAACCAACCAACTGTATTGCCAAGTGTGTCATATAAAATGATAAGAAAATTTTATACTAAATATAATTTGTAATAGAAGTAAGTGATGGGTGTTTAAGGCGGTGGTCATAGATATTTATATGCCAGAAATTATATAGTTGGTCGGGTTGTTAGAGACAACCTGTGAGAAACACAGCTACACAGCTTGACAACTTTTTTTTATCAGAGAAGGTATTAGAAATGTTAAAGTAGATACGAAGGTGTTATTTTCCATCAGAGATTAAACTGTCATTCCATTGTCAGAACTCTATTCGGTTGCTGGCAACTCTATTATCACTTGTGTTCTATTTGCTTTGCAATTTTATCATGACAAGACTATTTTCAAATGAATAGACGCCAGAACAACGCTTGAAAACAGTCAACAGTCAAAAATTATGGGAATTGGCCTAGTGTGAGTGAAGGTCCTACAATGGGTGAACTCTCCAAACCTGAAACGGTGGAGGGAGGCTACTACATGTAAACAGGCTCCAATGGTACTCAAAAAGCCCCTTGGCAGGCAGACCAGTAAGGTGCTCAGATATAATAGAATAACCTTTAGCTGGGTAACTATATTAACGATAGATCATGGAAACTTCAAGTATCATCTTGACCAAGATGAAAATCGCAGAAGATGATACTTGTAGACTGTGCCTGGAAATGGCACATTGTGTATAAAAAAAGACAGAAAGTTGGCAGCGGACAGCCTGAAATCACTAATGTCAAGAGTAAATGCTGGTGGTAGCACGTGACTAAATGAAGGAACGGTTGCCATAAATCGGTTGCCTTTAATCATTCAGAAGAGAAGGGCCCCGAAAAGGGACCTATTAACAAAGTGGTCTGCGATATCTACCCTATATTAATAACTAGCTGTGCCCACACACGTTGTGGGCGCCCTGACAATATTTTGTTCGATTTTGCTTTGAAAGTAAGCCACACCCAATTTTTAGACTCTTATGTATTTAGTTTATATAAAGGTACCCTATTTATATAAAGGTGCCCTGGATAAAATTCTAAAATTTATATAAAATTCAACAAATTATTGTACAGCTCTGTAAAAGACAGACAAGAAATGAGTTAGTTATTATTTTACAACAGCGCCATCTGTTGCGCAACATTTCTTAAAATATACAACTTTCAAAAATAAAAGTATGCAGTACCTTTAAATCGGTAAAAAAAATCGGGGTACTTTTACTGAAAGAAGATATTTTTGCGGTAAAATGTACCCTATATTGGAATCAGGATGCTAAGGTACCTCTTCACAAAATTGTGTTAAAATCCATCCAGCAGTTTTTACGTGATGCGAAAACAAAAAATAAGGACAGACAGACAGGAAATGAGTAACTATTTCATTATATGTATAGATATGTCAAAAACAGCTGTTTAGTACAGCAATGAGGTTAGTTTTCGGCTTAATCGGCTTGTCAGTATTTATCCATCTTGACCGTCGCCTTACTTGGAAAAGCCACATTGACTTCAAGTTAACACAAATGAAACTAAAAGCAGTACAACTAAATTGGCTTATTGGCAGAAACTCCACCCTGAGCTTAGATTGTAAACTTCTACTGTACAAGTCGGTCCTCAAACCAATTTGGTGTTATGGGATTCAGTTATGGGGCACTGCCTCAGCTAGCAATGTAGAAAAAATTCAAAGGCGCCAAAATAAGATTTTACGTATTTTTACATCTGCTCCCTGGTATATAAAAAATTCGAACATCCACAAAGACCTAAACATGCCATCAGTTAAATCAGAAATAGCGGAACATGCAGTCACATATCTAAAGAGGCTTGAATCTCATCCAAACCCTTTGGCGCGCAACATGCTGAATGAACCTGGTTACATTCGACTAAAAAGAAGAGATACTGCTTTTCTTGGCCGTACATTAGAGGGATGACCCGCAAATGATTTCGAAATCCGTGAAACAAACATTATTTTTGTCTAGCACTGGCTGGACTTAAAAAGAATTTTTTATTTTAGACTTAAGATACGAGTAATTATTGTTAGTTCAAAAATTATTGAAGATACAATAAATAAATTATGAAAAAAAAAAAAAAAGTATTTATCCAAGCGCCGTTATATACGCAAAAAAAATACGATTTGAACCGCTTTAGGGACTGGAGTGTTATTTTCAACGACGAGTGGTACGGAGCCATGATTGCCAAAAGGATGGGATGTTTACTTTATCCTTTTCTAACATGTCCTAGGGTGCCTCGGTGGGCTAGTACGTAGTGTGCTAGTCGATCACACAACCGGGGTTGTGGGTTCGAATCCCACCAAAGACTCTAGAATTTTCCACAACAAGTTGGTTGGCAGAAAGATCAAGAAGGAGCGCTTGGATATAATCTGAGTGCCTACAAATGCTTAACTTTGTTAGTACAGGTCACGGAATCTCAAGTATTATCTGGCCAAGTTAAAAATGGCTGTAAAATGATACTTGCAGACTGTGCATGGAAAAAAATGTTAACAGAAAAAAAGAGCTTAGACCATGCATATTATATGGCTGTGGAGTCTTAGTCTTAAGCAAATGTTAGCAATTACCACATACTCTGTGCGAGGAAGAATGCCGACATACCCGTATATCAGTCGCCAATCTGAAATAACTACAGTCGAGAGTAAAAGGCTAGTGACAGCACGAGACTCAATAAAAGAAAGGTGTTCGTAAATTTCCAGTCGGATGCCAGACAACATTGAGGATTGAAGGGGATTGAAAAGGGACCATGGATTCAGTGGTCTGCTTCGGTAACCGCTCCTACAAAATAACGATAATAACCAAAATGTCCTACAGCGCGTCAAACATTTGACTAACCAGTGAGAATATTTTGTGAATGCATTATGCTTTGGTTATTTTGGCTTATTTTGTCTCGGGTCACGTGTGAGGTCATTAGTTAGTTTGTGTGAATGACCAGCAACTTTTCGCAGCAAACACTGACGAATATCTACCTACAAATGCGCCAGTGTTGCTCACTAACATGCCCATTGTGAGCTGTATTTTTTATTTAACTCATTCTTAAGTCACTGCTTTTAAATAAATCTTGTTGTTCGGAAATTTAATGACTTAATTTGCATACATTGGGGGTAATTACACAAGAATCCTTTAACCCTTTAAAATATACGAGAACATTTATAAAAACCCCTCCCTCCCTGTTTGTTACTCCAACAATAAAATTTCAAACTGTTGTTTGTGTTCTTTTCGCTGCTTTAACAACTGCTGCCATTTAGGCGGAGATTTTATTTTGCTAGAGAGAACCCTTTCACAAAACAAACGAACAAACAAACAAAAGAGATTTAATAAAGCAACTTAAATTCTTTGCAACCTAGAATACTTTAACTACAGCACTTTGATATCAATTGTAGAGAGTTCTACTTTGCAAAAAATGTACGGCATTCCGGCTTATGAAGCAAAAAAACAAACACATTCCTTTTTTCCTCATTTAAATTATTTCTTCTACTTTTGCTGCTTTCTAAAGAAAGAATGTAGCCATCATAACTTTCGATTAAATAATTTTCTTAAATCTACAACTGGGTCAGTGATTTCTTTTGTTTTTGTCAGCCAGCCACATTCTTTCGGGAAAGAAAAAACAAAATAATTTAACAACGATGCAGATCTCAGAAAAGGAAAAAAAAAATTCAAGCTGAAATAAACAGCAACCAACAACAGTGAAATTTCCCAAAATATTCTTTATTGCTTTATTGCTGTGTAAAAGGAAAATGAAAATTAAAGTATGCATATCCTGCGGAAACGGATGTGTACAATTATTATGTTTAATCTCGTTACACAAACACATTCGCAGTGTTTTCAAATTGAAAATCAATATTACGCACATAAATTTTTATATGTGTCTTATTTTATACACAAAAATATTTATAACTTATTTGAGCTTTTCATCATAGCGATTTAGGGATTTTCTACATCGCTAAATTCTTTTTCAGCCTTCTTCTTATCCATCTCTTTTGGGTAGTGTTTAGTTGTAAACATCATCTATTACACAGTGCAACACGGAAAAAAATAACCATATACGGACACCACTACGTGATAAAAGACCAAAAAAAAGTCCCCTGTCTCCCAGTTTTGCCCAAAGTCCTCCAGGTTTTTTTTTATGGGCCCTCAAAGATGTGGGGCCTCGATGTCATTTTTGCAAAAAAATGATCATTTACTCAAGCTCATATAAGAAATTTTTGTCCTCTGAATTAATTTACGGAAAAAAGTCAGTTCTGGAAAATTTGGATTTGTGACCCTTTTGTATTTAGGGTGCGACATGTCGACATTCTTCCTCATCACAGAGTCTATGGTAATTGCTAAACATTTGTTTAAGGCTAGCTCGCCACAGCATCTCTATTTAATATGTGTCTGCTCGTGGTCCAAAGCCTTTTTCATGTTGACCTTTTTTCCAAGCACGGTCTACAAGTATTGTCTTACTGCGATTTTTAACTTGGACAGATAATACTTAAGAGTCCGTGACGTGTCACTAATGCAGGTTAACATTAACTTGGTCTTCCTGCAAACTTGTGGTGAAAAATTCAAGAGTCTTTAGTGGGAATCGAACCCACAACCCCGAACTGATAGATATATAGGACACTACCTAATAGCCCACCGAAACACCCTTTTGAGAAAATTCAATTTTTTGTGTAATTTTAATTTTATTCTGAAATTTCGATTTATGAATTTTTTATTATTATTTTGCTAATTTTTTTTGTCGATATACTATATATCGCTTTCATTTAGGTGATATTTCGGTTTTGGTTAAGTCCTGAATTTTATGTGAAATACCGATTTTTTGTGATATTTCGGTTTAATATTTATATCTTTTAAGGCCAGGATTCACTATCCTACACAATCGCACGATTCAATCACAAAAAAATCTGACAGTATTCTGTCATACTCAAAAACGCGTTTCAAAATGGAGATGTAGATGCCAAACTATCATACAAAATAAGATTATGCAAGATTATAAAATCGTACAGATCTGTCACACACATACACTTTTAATCCACACTATCATACTTTTTGAGCATACATGCAATTTTTGACAAGTCGTACGACTGAGTGTGATAGTGAATCATGGCCTTTACATGGCATGTAACATTCAAATGATCGCTATATTCTACTAAAAAGGAGGAATATTGTTGTTTATCTTTGCCGTACCGAACATAAAAGGAATCACTCGTAAATTATAGCAAGAACCGTGAAACACACAATTGTGAACTTAACAAATATATCTGTTTTTTTTTTCCTTCACTTACGACATACTTATTATTAGTTCAAATATATTAAAAAACTAGCTGTGTTTTTTATAGAGGTATAGAAAGTTGGCATTACTTTTCAAGATGGCGACCGATTTAACAGCTGTCAAGTGATTTATTCTCAGTTTGGTTTAGCAATTCATCATGAATAGACTCACGCCTGCACAACGCTTGCAAATAGTGCAATTTTATTTCGAAAATAATGGTTCTGTGCGGAAACGAGATTATCGTTGTTCCCTATTTTCATAAGCGAATTTTGTTTAGCGATGAAGCGCACTTCTGGTTGAATGCCTACGTCAACAAACAAAACTGCCGCATATGGAGTGAAGGTAATCCTCAAGTGTATGTCGAAACACCGTTACATCCAGAAAAACTGACTGTTTGGTGTGCTTTATGGGCTGGTGGAATCATTGGTCCGTACTTTTTCGAAAACGATGGTGGCCAGAACGTTACAGTCAATGGTGATCGGTATAGAGCCATGATTACTAACTTTTTCATTCCTGAATTGAATAACTATGATATCCAGGAGATGTGGTTTCAACAAGACGGCGCAGCATGTCACACAGCTCATGCCACAATAGATTTATTGAAAGACACGTTTGGTGACCGCCTAATTTCACGTTTTGGACCTGTGAATTGGCTTCCAAGATCTTGTGATTTAACACCGCTAGACTACTTTCTGTGGGGCTATGCGGATAAGCTTGACCATTTGGAAGACAACATTCGTCGTGTTATTGCCGATATACAACCACAAATGTTGGAAAAAGTCATCGAAAGTTGGACGTCTAAATTGGACTACATCCGCGCCAGCCGTGGCAGTCATATGCCAGAAATCATATTTAAAATGTAATGCCACAAGATTATCTTTCGGATAAATAAAATTCATGTCAATCGAATAATCCATCGTTGTTTTATTGCAACTTAAAGTTCGATACCTCTATAAAAAACAGGCTTTATAAAGGTCATCCCTGGATAAAATTCTAAAATTTATATAAAATTCTAAAATTTATATAAAATTCTAAAATTTATATAAATTCTAAAAATTATTGTAAAGCTCTGTAAAAGGCGTTTAAAATATTTTAATAATAATCTAATTCCACAAAGAAAAAATACAAATTTTATTCAATTGGCTATTTGACAGTAAGTAATTCTTATTTTGTGTGTTTTTTTTTTTTTTTGAAACAGCGCCATCTGTTGCGCAACATTGCTTTCAAAAATAAAAGATGCCTTAAAGTATGCAGTATCTTTAAATCGGTAAAAAAAAATCGGCATACTTTCACTGCGGAAAAAAGTATTCTATATTGGAATCAGGATACTAAGGTACCTCCTTACAAAATTTTGTTAAAATCCAACTAGTAGTTTTTACGTGATGCGAACACAAAAAACGTAAGAAAGATTTCAAAAATAAATATTTTAAAATTCTTATTTTTTCTGGACTTATAAGGCATTTTTTTTAGAAAGTATTTTTTTGTTGGAAGTTTTGATTTATTTTTGTTGTAAATTTTTTTTTTTTTTTTTAATCATCAATCAATTTTTAGTAAAATGTTTTTTGTGAAATATCTATTTTGGAAATTATTAAATCGACTTTACCACGTATAAGGTTTCACAACTTCACGAGTACACAGAAAAAATGTTTTCCCCAATTAACAATTTTAATCAGTTTTAGATTAATGTTCAATTAATTTTTTAATGGATTCAAATATATATTTGTTTACAACAAAACAAAACAATAAAATTATTGGATCAATTAATTATTTAATTAAATTTTAATCTGAAAACACTTAAAACCTTTAACTGCTGAAAAATTTTTTTTCTGTGTAAGTATATTGTAAAAATTACAAGCGGAATAACAAACTTGTATTAACTCATTCTACCTGTTTTAAATACAAACAATTAAATATTCTATAGTATAAAAATACACACCAATAACGTTATTAATTTCTAGGATTCGAAAGTGGCAGAATAATAATTGCTTTATTTTTGCATTAAGTAAAGCACAGCTAATAATAAATGCATATTTAAAACTGGAGGGGGATTATAGTCATAATTACAAGGGTCGCCTATCTTAACGTGCCACCCATCGTTTCACCAACCATCAATTTATACTTTCATTCTCCACTTTTGACTAACCAATAATGTGTTGTAGTGTACGTTTTGTGTATTTTGTGTTAATTAAAAGCAAATGTATTACTTTCTTTGTATTATTTAAAAAAAAAAGTTGTAGTTTATTTTATTCATACAGCACACGGTATTGTATTGAAACCCTCAACATTTATTTATTATTCAGATTCGCTTAAATGCAAACAAAAAATCATAAAAAATAAAAAAAAGAAATTAGCAAAAGTTATATACAGTCGAGGATAAATGTTGATGTACACAAGTTGAATAAGTTTCAATTTTGATAGAACAAGTGCAAACGATGTTCAAAAATGGGGATGTAGCAAAAAGTTTGAGAAAAAAACTATAGTTTTTTAAACAAAAACAAATTATTTTTTTTTTTTTTAATCCAATATACACTTTTTTCAAAATTTTTCTATTTTTTAGTTATAACTTCGAAATAATTTGTTTATACCTTCTCAAAGAGTGTTCCATTATTTCATCGTTAGAACTCAAATTTTGATTTGATGAATGTTTTCTTTAATTTTTAATTAAATTAACTTTATGTTAAATTAAAATTAGGAAAAATATTGTAGTTATTGGGGCTCACTTTGGAGAATATAGCGAAAGGCCCAAATCAGTGATGAATTCTCTTGATTGAAACATACTTTCTTCTTGATTAAATGCAGACCCTTCATTTGTTCCAATAACTTGGATCTGTATTCATAAATAATTGTTGTTTCCTTTTGATTATTGTCAACGTAAATTACGCCTATAAATGTAAATTAGTGACGCCAATAATTTCGCCTCATCGCAGCTAGTTCGCCGGGCGACACCCATTGGTGTCCTACTTTGAAAACCCAAAGATTGTAAAGCTTATGAATCATCTGCTATTAGCTATCAGTTTGTCTTAATCACCCCAGCCGTTTAGAAATATTCAAAAAATTGACATTATCGTTTTCTTGCATTTTAAATTTAAGTAGTTACTAAAATAAGTGTTGTTAACTACCTAACAACCATAATATAAAATTTGTGCAATTTAAGCACTTTAATTATAATACTTTTTAATGTGTGTGAAGATACATACGTATTTAACTAGCAGAGACAAAAGCCATTTTTTAAAATATTGCATGCGATAAAATAGTTTTCCCAAACATTTAGTACGTATTCTGCACAGATTTTCGGACTTTTTTCAGAAATATGGTTACTGTGTTCAAACCCTTCCATCTCAGGGAATTAAACCGGTACTCTTAGGAAGGTAATAGATCATACTAACAAACTGTGTTCACACTTTTTTCCAAAAGTATTTGTGAACATTTTTATAACATTTTGAAAATGTGACTTAGTGAAAATTTCTAGTATATGAATTCTCTGACGGAAATAGCCACTGTGACCAAACCCTTCCATCTCAGGGAATCAAACCGGTCCGATTAGGAAGATAATAGATCATACTAACAAACTGTGTGGAAGGGTTTGGAAACAGTAACCATATTTCTGAAAAAAGTCCGAAAATCTGTGCAGAATACGTACTAAATGTATGGGAAAACTTTTTTATCGCATGCAATATTTTTTTAATTAAAAAAAAATATGTATTTATGTTCACACACATTACTTTTTACATAAAGTTAAATACTGTGGAACAAGATTAACGTGAGTACCTGCCTACTCGGCCTAACCTCACGGTGGTCTTACAACCGAGTGAAACTTAGGCGTAGACTAGCGCCCCCATTGTGTAGTATAACAACACTTTACGATTGCCACCAATCGCTTTTTGTGTGTGATACAGTCACAATGAGTAGCAATTTATATAATATAGCAAGCCTTTCCAAGGCAAGCCTAGATCCACATTATAACCTCTTGCTTAGGGGTTTGGAGACTATCCAAACTCCGTATGTTGAGAGTGCAACAGCACACTTGATCGACCTTGCACCTTACCAACATAAATCGATCTTAAACCACAACCACCACGTGTACCCCCGAAGGGGACCTTACCAATAACCGGTCACAGAGAGGATAGGCTCTCTGTGGGGCCACCGATTCCCGTGGTACCATTCCTTTGGGCACTGGTCGGGCCTCGAAGAGGTCCCGCAATGTTTATCGCAGACCTTTTCTTCCAGATTTAGGCTCTAGGAACCCTAGCGTCTGGTGCCCCTATTTTCCCCGAGTGAACAGCGTCAAAGCATTTGCCATATTCCTGCAGTGACAATTGGAACCCCCGGGGGTAGTTAAATACTGTATAGTCGTACAGAGTTCGCCTTGCACTTATACAATTTATATCTACTATGATCGTGTTAAATGCAAATATTACGTTCTAGAACGATCGCCAGTAGTTGCTTCAGTGCAAAAAGCTTCTCTACCCAATTGATGCAAAGCTTAATACTTTTAAAGCCGAGAGTGTAATTGTAGCAAACTTAGTTTTAAGCCTTGTTCTACATGATCGATGCTGACAAACTGCGTTGCATATAATAACATTTAGGTGAAATATGTATGTTTTAGGTCATCCGCTGGCAGGTACGAAGAGTATGACTCGCCGCACTGAGTGTACTCTCAGTAGTTTGTCTTATAACTTCTTGTGGTGGCGGCTTGTAACAGACTTATAGGTAGATCTTGCATCTGCTAAGTCGAGCGAACTCTGAATACCTGTCGAATTCCAGTTTTAAAATAGACATAGGTCCACATACATAGGTGTACAGCTTTTCTCTATTACTTTGAATTTTATGAGTTTTTATTTTGGGAAAAAATCAAACAGAACGGAAACAGAAACTTCGGTTTTTATTGACCCGATAAAAAGATGGATACGAATACCTGTCATAAGGTATAGAGGCATCTAAAGATGCTCCTAAGGCAATAAGGAAGTCCAGAAAGTTTCTTGATTATAATCAAAGCTCTATCTTCTATGAAATATAATGTAAAATTTAAATTTCTCAGATTCTATTTCTTTGATAAGTTTGTTTAAATAGAAAATTAATAACAATTGAAACTACCGGGTAGATCGATACGAAGAGTACTGATGACGGACGTAGCTGTCTAGAAAATGCATTCTGCTTTGCTGGTATCTAATTTTCCTTTATCTCTTTATAATTAAGAACTTAAGCCTAAATAATTAATTTATTAATTCAAAAACAGTTCAAATAAAATTCATACAAAGTACTTTGTGCTGGATAATTGCGTTACGGAGGGCTCATGCAAACTTTAAGTAGCATATGACCAAAATTAACATCGTTCCTGACAAAGGCTAAGATGGTAGCTCACATTTTTTGTGAATGTTCAGCACTGGGTAGCATAAGGCTTAGCGCCACGGGCAGACACATGTCAAATATGGTTGTCACAGGGGATCTAAGCAATTACACAAGCCTCAATGATGAGGCCGAAGGTCTATAGTTACCAGTCGATAGTCTGTTGTTAGCCGTAAATTACTGCCTGGAATCATTGTGGTCAGTAGGGGACGGGGTGTGTTGCAAAGGGACCTGTAAAGTTTGTGTGTGGGAGTGGGTACATTAATAAAAAAAGTTAAAAACCTAAGTTCTTGTAGAGACTACTTTACTCTACTCTTTATTCGCGGAATTTTAATTACTTCATTATTAATTACAATGTTTTTGATACTCCAGTGGTTAGCTGTTCATACGCTTAACCAGGTTCTGTCAAATAGCATTTATATTGTGGCAGTTTTATTGACGCCAGTCTGAAATGAAAAAGTTTTTTTTTTTTTCATTTTTAATTTGCTTTAAAAGACAGCTTTACATATGATTTCAGGAAGTACATGGTGACATTATAATGTTAATATGTGTATTTTATTTTTATTGTTGTTATTGTTGTTGTTTTAATTTGATGTTGCTTATAAAACTGAAACTGAAACTAGAAGCCCATTGCATATTTAATTATGGTTAAAAAAAAACTTCTTGTTAAAATAAAAGCTAAAATCGAGGGTTGAAAAACAAGTGATATTGAGGAAAAAAAAAGTTAAGTTTGCTTTTTTTGCATTATTTTTCCTTAGGATTTTAGTAAAATGGTATTAGATGGTACGAGTAATATTTGCTTGTTACGTAAGGGTAAGGTTTTGTAAGCAAAGTATTCAGAATAAAATTATATACATCATCACTTAGACGATTTGGCTTATTGTAGCACCATGGAACTTTACTAGGCAGAGCGGTAATGTTATCTTAAATTTACATAAAACAGTGATAGGCATTTTATGATTTTCTATACTCGCGAGTAAAGTGAAAAAAATTCTGCTAGTGCAACCTAGACACACATACATCACACTACACTTGTTACTTTGTTTACACTTCTACATCGAAAGCCAAATGAGTTGCTAATGCTGCTTCTAACACAAAATAACAATATGATAGTAAGTGTTTGAGCACCACTGGAATAACGCCAACAAACTAGTCCAATTAAATGCCTTCAATGTCTGATAGCTTCTCAAAGAAAACATATTTCATGGTGTACACACCAGTTAACAAGTTCCCTGACATGATATGCCGAGTGTACCGTTTTCGGTACACGGAAACAGGTTTATTTATTTAGTTTTTAACAAAAATAACTTTCATTTTTATAATACACCAAACATTACTTAAATGTAAACTACAAAACGAACAGCTAAAGACTGAAATTTCTATCGGAAAGTAATTTTTCGACGCATGTACCAATATCGGTACACGACTCGAAACTTATTGTAGACAGAATAACTTCAATTACTTTTAGATGAAATCATCTTTAGTTAGAAAAACTAGCGTTCAAATGCATTTTTGCGTGTACCGAAAAAGGTGTACGTGGGATATAACGTTTTAACAAATATTTAAATAAATACAACTCTGCGGGTGTTTAGGTAAATCGAATTAAATTGTACGGTTTTAAAGCTATAACCTAATAAAACAAAGGGTGTTTGTTTTACAATCTCCTTTTAGTTTCATATTCAAAACCGCGGTATTAATTGTTATGTTCACATTAGATATTCTGTGCCTATATAAGATGTGTCTTCTGGCTTGGCTCTTGTTGTATTCTCTGGTCTCAAATTCAAAAAAAAAAGGTTGGTGGAAAAAGTTTCAAGTCGAATGAAAAGATTATCTCTGCCACAGTATTCCAGTCTGAGATTTAAAAAAAATCTTCTTCTTTTTTTCTAGTTTTGGAGAAATTTTAGCGATTTCAAACAAAAAAAAAATTATTCGTGATTTATTAAACATATTTTTAAAATTTTATTACATATATTAGTATACAAATGGAAAAATTTAACAAAATATTATTTTGGCGAATTTTTACATCGATTTTGGCGATAATAGGCGAAAAAGCTCATCACAGCCCTTCGGTACATCCAACTGAAGGGTTTGGTAACAGTGACTATATCCCTCAGAGAACTGATAAATGAAATTTTGTTACTAGGACAGAATGTGTACTGTGTGTAAAGTGTGTCAAGATAAATACATCAACTTAAATATGTTTTTTAAAAAAAATATAGCATGCGATAAAAAAGTTTTCCCATACATTTTTTACGTATTCTGCACAGATTTTCGGACTTTTTTTTATTAAATATGGTTACAGTTTCCACACCCTTCTATCTTAGGGAAACAAATCTGGTGGAATAGGAAGACAATTAAGCATACGAAACAAACTGTGTTCACACTTTTATTTTTTCAAAAGTATTTGTGAACATTTTGATAACATTTTAAAAAAGGGACTTAATGTATGGAAAAATTTGTTTATTGCATGCTATATTTTTTCCAAAAACATATTAAACTCGACGTATTTATCTTCACACACAACTAAATGTATGAGAAAACTTTTTTATCGCATGCTATATATTTCAAAAATTTATTTGTTGCGACAAAAAATACACTATCCTGAAAAACAAAAACTAATTATTAAAAAAAAAAATTATGATTTTGTAAAGATTTATTAACTTCCTCTGGTACTTGAAAACTATGGGTTACTTAAACTTCCTACCACCTTGAAGCATTAAACACATAGACAACAGCGGCTACACAGCTACACGACTACAAATGACGTTGGCTACAATAGTCGCCGTGTAGTCAGCTACTGAATTATATTGAAGACGACAGCTACATACATCAAAACTATGAAATGTTGTAGAAATACATATTTTTCCTTTACAAAAAAAAAACCTTTTTCAAAAAATACTTTTATTATATCAAAACAAATAAATATATTTGCTCAAAACCTTTTTATTGTAAATGAATTTGTATTTTTAATTTTGTGACATTTTCTTTAGTTGAATAAAAAGGAATTGTCGCAAAGAAAAATAGAAATTAGCCTAAGTTAGCTACAGCCACAACGGCGGTCGAGTAGCCATGTAGCTATGATGTCGTCAAAATATTCGTCTTCATATAAACGTGTGTATTTTAATTTTGACAGGTTGTAGTCTGTAGCCTGCTGTCGTCTATGTGTGTAATGCTTTAATTTGTTATACAATTACATAATTTTTAATTGTAATTATTTAACTTTATAATACAATCTCTCCTTTTTGGAAACATATTGCTGGCCTAACCCAACCAAATAGAGATTAAACACTTCCATACTGTGTATTAAAAGCAACTCCTGTTTACAAATTAAATTAATTGACTTAAATTTGATGGGTTTGTTCGTTCGGTCATAGAAGGAACAAATATAAAACGGAAGTAAATTATGGCCACATTAAAAGTCATTTAGATAATTTTTGTTACCTTTGTTTTCTTTTGTCTTTTTCGCCTTCTACTCTTTAAATCACATTACAAATTAACTTTGGCAATTTGCCCAAATATAAAAAAAAAGAAAACTAATTCATACCCAACAATAATGGCAGTTAATCTAAAGATTATCACAAAAACTTAGTAACTTCTAACTAAGCAGACGACAGCAAAAAAAATAAACACAGATTTATAGTAAAATTCAAATGAAAAGGAAAGAAAGAGAAAGGGAAAAGGAAGAAGATTGATTGTACAAGAAATTTTGTTGCTCATAGTTAAATAAGAACCAAGGATGTCAAGTGAACAACATGTTTACAAATTAACTTCAGGCATAACATCTAAATGAAAATGAATTTGTTTCAACCATTATCGTCCTCAGTCAAGCTAATCATCTTTTTATAATTGTTGCTTTTAATGGTCGAATAGGTTTAATTTTTATGCTGGGAAAAAAGTTAATTTAAATTGAGAGGGTTAAATTTGTTGCTTTTTTTTAAGGCTTAATAACATTTAGGATTTAATGAAATAATTTAAAAAAAATACTCAGTCGTAGTTAAGTTTTTCTTAACGACTTTTTAACGTAAGGATTTTTTAATGGATAATTTTCTTTAAAAGTTGCTAGATTATTAAATCTCCATCTTTCTAGATTAGGTTGAGAAGGATTGTGCCAGTAATGACACATCCACTCGGAGATCCGCAAATTTTGAATCAAAGCGCCTAGCGCTTTACAAATGGCTGAGTTTTTTCCAAAATATTTTGATTGTGCCCCACTGTGCATTGTTATATGGAAACAAAGCAATGTGTGATGTTGCGGGCACCACTGCTAGTTCTTTATAAAAAGAACAAATTATACAATTAAGTAGGAAGAAAATTTAAATTGTTCTGTTGTTACATTCCGCTAAGGTTTGCGCATTATTAAACGGTGAAATTTAAATAGTGTGAAAATGTATTTTTAACTATGATTAACTTGAATAATAAAGATGCCAAAATTTCTTTTTTTTTTGAAACATACAAAGCAAACAAACAAAGAAACAAAAATTAACGCCAAGCCCAAAAACTTATATTTTATATTCGTAGATACCTATCTACTCGCCGCTCATATGCTTAAGCTGAAATAAGGAAAAAGGAAATTAAGTTTTCGTTGAACACGCAAACCAGTCAGAGGAGGAATTTTGCTTAAAATTTTTTTTTGGGATTTCCCATTTTTATTGTGTAAAATGGGTGAGGCTATATTTGGCATATAAGTTGTACATTAAATGCAGAGTCATATAAATATTTGTAGAGTTGATTTCATATACATACATATGCTGTCATTATCGGTTGCATGTGATTGTGTAAATATTGCTTGAAAACAAACATCAACTAAAAGGGGAGTCTATAACTTCTAGTATCACTTAAAGTAATAAATTCTTTATTTTTTTTTTTTTTTTGTTCCTTCTTTTTTGCACAATTGCAAGGAAGGCTGGCCAGCAGTTGCATTTAAACAACAATGACAGAGACAATGGCGTCAAAATGTTGGGCGTCCAATAATAACAATCATTATTAAAATCATCATCACATATCACACTCAAAAACAAAAATAAATGTAATTATTGTCATCATCATGCTTTGTGAGACAGAAGGGTAAATTTTATACTCGATAAAATTAAAAAGGCCTTGTCATTTTAGGCCTTCTATAAAGCATGCCAAGACCTTCTCTCTACGAACCTCATTTTTCTGTACCTTCACCAGAAAGCCTTTTGGAAGGCCATAACTCTTCCTTAGAAATGGTTTACTTCACATTCCTACTCTAATTCCCTTCTCTTAGAAGGGAAGAGTGCTGTTCTATTTTTATATCACTCAATATGAATGGCAAATAGATAATTTTGTATTTTTAGAATATTTTTTCTCGTTTATAAAAAACAAAAGTTCATTTAATGGCCGATTATAGGGGTGATCCATTTCGAGGTACTTTTTTATATATTTTAATAGCCTTTAATAGCCTTTTTTTGACAGATCACATGTGAGTCGTGTCATGCTGGCATTTCATAATGGAAAGACTTACGCCTGAATCGCTTCGCTCTATGGGCTCTTGAAAAGTTCCAAGAAGACCTGACGTTTTCGAGGCGAATTTTGTTTAGCAATGAGGCCCATTTTTGGCTCAATGGGTATGTAAACAAACAAAATTGCCGCATTTGGTACGAAGAGCAACCTGAAGAGATTCAAGAGCTGCCACTTCATCGAGAAAAAACAATGGTTTGGTGTGGAGGAATCATCGTTCCATAGTTCTTTAAAAATGATGCCGGTGAGAACGTAATCGTCAATGGCGACCGTTATCTTGCTATGATAACCGACTACTTGATGCCTGAAATTGAAGCTCGTGATCTCGGCGACATTTTGTTTCAGCCAGATGGCGCCACTTCCCACACATCGCATCAATCAATGGATTTATTGAGAGAACATTTCGGTGAGCACATAATTTCAGATTTTGGTCGATTGGCCACCAAAATCGTGTGATATCAAACCGTTAGACTTTTTTCTGTGGCGATATGTAAAGTCTAAAGTTTATGCGGACAAATCCGCTTCGATTCAGGCCTTGGAGGAAAACATCACGCGTGTCATACGCCAGTTACCAGTCGAAATGCTCGAACGAGTCATCGAAAATTGGATTCAACGGATGGACCATCTGCGACGTAGCAACGGCCAACATTTGATAGATATTATCTTCAAAAAATAAATACCAAAGAATGTTCTTTCAAATGATAATAAACATTCTCCGTTAAATTTGAATTTTCTGTGTTTTTTCTTTAAAAAAGTAGGGAACCTCGAAATGAATCACCCCTATAATTGACTGCTACTTGTCATTTAATTACTTCGATAAACTGATTAACAATGCGCTAGTCGGTCAGTCAGAGGGTTAAGGGTTCGATTTCCAAAAAAATGAAGAAATTACAAAAGTTCATAAAATAATTTTAAAATCTATACATATAATAAAACAGTAACTCATTTCCTGTCTGTCTGTGTATCTGCGTTCGCATCACGTAAAAACTACTGGAATTTCCTCAATAAATATCTTTTTTCCAAGAGAAAGTCTAGAAAAAGCAGTAAAAGATCGTCGATTTGTTCTATCGATTTAAAGGTATTGCATACTTTAAGCATATTTTAATTGTGAAAGCGGGATATTTTAAACACGGTTGCGCAACAGATGGCGCTGTTTTAAAATGATGACAAAATTTGAATTACTTACTGTCAAATAGCCAATTGAATAAAATTGAATTTTATTCGAATTTTTACTTTGTGAAATTATATTGTTATTAAAATATTTGAAACACCTTTTACAGAGCTTTACAATAATTTGTAGAATTTTATCTAGGGATGGGTACTGTCAGAACGCACACAACGTGTGTGGCCACAGCTAGTACTTAATAAAATTAGAAAAAAAAATATGGTGTAAAAACATATTTTCTTAGTTTTTGCTACGAAAATCATTCTTAAAGGCATTAAATTGAAGGCTAATTTTCGAGAGTGGAAAGGCTGCTTCGCAATGACAACCAGTGTAAAAAATCTGGAGTAGCCTACACTCAACATCACCATACCTCATGGAAATAGATATTTTTTAGGATTATATTACAAAGGACTAAAAGTGCAAAGTAAATTAGAATTAAAAAAAAATAATTATTTTCATTTTGGGGTGTGAAGTAAATTACCCCTTGGCTCCTCCGGATTTCCCCGAAAACTATACAGCTCCTCATATTTATCTACCAAAGGTACACATTAAATTTAATTTTAATATGTCACGCGGTATGTCTTCTAGAGCCTTCATAAAAATAGTGGTATACACGGTTTGGGGGCCCCTTCCCCAAAAACTATACCGCTCTTCATCTCCATATACCAAAGGCACATACTGAATTTCATTTTTTTATGTCGGTATGACCTGTAAAGTCTTCACCAAAATAGTGGCGTACATATCATCGCTAAAGTAAATAGTGAAAATGGATTCAGGAGACCTGAAAACTTATAAATCCGTTAAAATCCCGACATCAATTGTTCCCCTATTACTGGTACTTTACCTATACTAAGTATAGTAAAGTAAAAAAATATGAAATGCAACTAAAAGGCATTGTGCCTACTAAAGAAGGAGTAAATAGCCCTTCTAGAAGGCCTTCACACACCTCCGTTTTACCACTGCGTATACATGTCAGTATGTAATTGTGTGTATGCATTTATTGCACTTTTTAACCAGCAGTTTCGAAAATAGCATTTCTTTTTTCATTGAATGTTTTAATTACTTGATTGAGTTTTACTACTTTTTCGTCATTTTATACTTTAAACTGCTTCGTAATGCAAAAAGAGGTAATCAGTCATTTCACCTGGAAATGGTTTAAAAAAAAAGCCAGTTGTTTGGTGTATGTAAATCACCAGAACTACTGGGTATTGACAATTTAAAATTCACATACATAAGTACATATCGCAATATAAATTATAAGCAGTCACAACTAAAAATTTATCTAATCATCTTTTAAATCATATTTTTGTTTCGTAAACCAGCTTACAGTTCAAATCTCTAAGGACCACGAAAATTTGGTTTCTATCTTGGCCTTCTTTAACTAGAAAAATACCGTTACTGCGGAACTCAATTTGATTATAATCACCGCTATCGCGTATAATTATTCCCATGAAAAACTCCCAAATTTTCTATCGTGAATGATTCCAATAACAAATTTACTTGTATTTTACGGTAGAAATCATTCACGATAGATTTTGGGAGTTTTTTCTTGGGGTGAATATTACAACTCTGCTTTTAAAATTGTTTTTTTATTTTATTTTCCGGAACATTTGTAAATTTCTGAGTTGTGACTATTTGTGATTTAGGGTGCGATATGTGTGTATTTTTGCAAAAAGGAATTTCTTTACAAGTCGATATTTCTGTTTTTCTTCCTCTATCTATTTTATCATCTTCGCCTTAAGCAACTATATGACCTCTAGGATTCATAAATAAGCAATCACGAGACATGAACGTGAGCTAAATTATGTTGATTGTTTAGCTGTCTGAGGTTCTGACAGAAAAACACACACACACACACTCGTGCTCGTACACCCCATTATTTGCATACAATGACTAAGAAGAGTTCTTTTTGTAGAAATTTGCTGACAAAGGACTAATGATGATTTTTTATTGAAAAGAAAAGAAGAAAAAATAGACAATTTATTTCATATGTTTTGCTTGTATGCATAAGGTTGCCAGATTAAATTACCACAGAGCCCTATTAATAAAGATAATAAATGAGATAGAAAATTAGTGTGTTTTTTCAATCAACGAGAGCTCATGATTATTGTAGCAAGAGCTGTTTTATAGGCCAAGTTCAAGTCTGGCTCGAAAAGCTTCTTTATGGTGCTTTATAATTTCTTAAAATAGTAACATTTTATTATTATAAACATGTTGAAATATTACAGTCAGGAGAAGTAACTAAGAACTTAGTCTATGAATCTACATAATCACCCCTATCGCCAATAATTATTCCCATGAAAAAACTCCCAAAATTTTTATCGTGAATGATTCCAATAACAAATTTACTTGTAATTATTTTACGGTACAAATCATTCACGATAGAAAATTTGGGAGTTTTTCATGGGAATAATTATTCGCGATAGGGGTGAATAAACCTCGATTTCCTGCAAAGTATTTCAGTTCGTTAAATATTTCGCGGTGACCATATTAATGCTTATTCGCCAAATCCACCTATACCTTTTGCTCCTTGAGTATTCTATTTTAGACCTAAATGCACTGTTTCGACATTCTGCGCATCATCTTTTTTCCATTTAGATTTTGTATTGTCAGCTGCCACAAGCGTTGATTAAAAATGGTGCATGATCACAAAATCACCACAAATCACACGTAGGTACCTATTGACAAAAACTTACCGATTTTTATGCCACGTTTGACTTTTCGCAAACATTGTAAATATTGTTATTTTCATGTCCCTTTTAAGCGTCTTGTTTCACCGCACTCGTAATAGTCCAGCAAACGTACCTGTAGCTTTGGATATCCTATGTTGGATATCAGACGCTGTGGCGCCATCGAGGGTAAAGATGCTTCATAAATAATCAATTTCTTATACGTCATCCACAGGTTTTTCCGCCTGCCGGATAGCTACATGCCTGCCTGTAACTGGAAGCATTTATCTTCAATTCTCCCGGACTTCTCCACAGGTTGCAGACAATAAAACTCCCAATAGATTTATTGAGCCGTTACGAATGAAATAAGCGGTTTCAGGGGGATAGTAAAGGATTTTTTTCTTCTTTTTTAGAATACTCTTTATTCAATATCGATATTGAATGATCGATACGACCACGACTTAAACTATTGAAAGTTCGATGATATCGTTTCACACCAGCTATCGATAGTATGATACGAAATAAACGTTATTATCCACATCGTAGATCATATAATGAAGCAAATAAATTGAAGCTGCGGATCGACTTGACTGAGGCTAAGTAAACGATTTTCTACTCAACAGCAGCCAGTGTCAACATCAGCCAGTATTTTTTTTCCCAGGCAAGAACTCTTACAACAGCTGCGCTATTACAACAACTGTTACAAAAACTGCTGTTTTGGCTTTATTTTCCCCTCCCCCTAAAGTAAATTTAACTCAGTCATCAGCATTTATTGTGGGCCTTACAGATTACCGATTCTAAGTTGCAGTTACAGACCTCTTTCTTGTCGCTGAATCCTTCGTAAATACAAGCCTTTGTCTCAGAGTAAGATTCCCAAGGCATCTATATTTAATAGGCGTCTGGTTGTGGGTTTCAAGCCATTGCTAAATATTCACATAAAATGCCTAGTCCAACGGGTTAAAATTTCAGCATATCAGGTTTGACATGGCCAACTGAATAAAGAATTTAGTCAAATTAAAACAAATCAAAAGAGTCTTTCTTCTCTTGAAAGAAAATTTCGCCCATGTCATCCTCTTAAATTTTATTTTTTTAACAAAAATTGGTTGATCATGGCTCCCTCTATTGACCATAACGGCAACACTTTTCTCATTATCGCAACAAATGTAACAATGATGCCTAGGCGATAAAATCTAAACAGTCAATTTCAGTATGATCGACTCCTCAATGATGATATTCAAATTGTTTGTTCTCCAAATGCAACAATTATTGCCATTGGCAATGGGTAAAATTGTCATATTCAGCCAAACGATAATCAGCTTATTGGGCAAACCGAAAAACGTTTCGGATGATTATGAGGCTTCACAGTTTATGAACTAATTGAACTAACCAAACCGATCGGTCTTTATGCTAACATTTTCTAGAAAAGACGGCGCGAAATGTTCAGTCCCAGGGAACGGTGAGGAGTTAATATTGATGGTTATTACGTACACTCTGGGCAACAGTCATGTCGTTTTCTGTTGAGCGCATTCGACGAGAAGGTGAATTGGTTATTTTGTCCAATAAAGATACTTGATCTTCATGACATAGAAAAACAAGGGAGGCAGAAGGCAAAACAAGACATTTAAAATAAGATGCCTTTAGTAGGGAGAGTGAAATATTAAGGGAATAATTTTTTAAATATTCTTCTTTTAAATAGAGTTGTGCCAAGGCATTTTAAATAAGGTGGCTCCTGTAGGGAGGGAGAAATATTAACGGAACAATTTTTTAATTATTTTTATTTTTTTGTTATGAAGTTTAGCCGTTAAACTACCATTTTAGGCGAAAGAGAATAAGTTTAACTGTTAAACTCCATATAAAAAATATAAACATGTCTTAAAAATCATAGTGCAAATCTCCTCTTTACTTCCAATTTTCCGTGTAAATTTTCAATATTTTTTTTTTCCAAACGTAAATGGTCCGCTTTGCAAATGTTGAACATTAAACTAGTTAATAATCAACTCATCAACATCATCTTAACCAACTTATCGATATCATTCTAACTTTAAAAATCGCACAACCGGTAGTTCAAACTCTTAACGTTAGATGTCTCTCCATTGCTTCGACAACTACTTAAAGCCGTTTCACACTATCTTGCTGAAACCAAATGTCGCCGAGATCACGAGCTTCAATTTCAGGCATCAAATAGTCGGTTATCATGGCACGATAACGGTCGCATTGACGGTTACGTTCGCACCGGCATAATTTTTAAAGAAATATGGTCCGATGATTTCACCGACCCACAAACCACACCAAACCGTTGTTTTTTCTGCATGAAGTGGCAGCTCTTGAATCTCTTCAGCTTGCTCTTCGTCCCAAATGCGGCAATTTTGTTTGTTTACATACTTATTGAGCCAGAAATGGGCCTCACCGCTAATCAAAATTTGCCTCGAAAACGTCGGATCTTCTTGGAACTTTTCAAGAGGCCATAGAGCGAAGCGATTTAGTCGTAAGTATTTACATTATGAAATTCCAAACAATACTAAACAAAAATAACATGATAGCATGACACGACTCACACGTGATCTGTCAAAAAAAGGCTATTGAAAAATGGATCACCCTTTACAAGTAATAATACTTCGCAATAAAATCCTACCCTGATCTAAATGTTGTTTGAAATTTCTTAAAAGAAAACATTA
Organism: Phasia obesa; assembly: GCA_949628195.1. NCBI lineage: Eukaryota > Metazoa > Arthropoda > Insecta > Diptera > Tachinidae > Phasia > Phasia obesa. The sequence goes on from OX451217.1 coordinate 24,233,393, forward strand.
AAAACTTATAATGTAAACCCTGACATTTTCCTGAAAAGTATTAATATTTACATGTATTATAGTGTAAAAAGGCCTTTACCGCTAAAACCATCTTATAAAAACGGCGGAGGCAAGGTTGTACCCCCCTTATTGCAACACTGCAAAAAAAAATTATAAATTTGCCCATTTCATATGTTTGCTATTATTTTTCATAATTTTTATTTTAATATTTCTTTTTTTCGAAACAACCATTTTGCAGAAATTCAACAACAATTACATATCTGACCATCGCACAGTGGCTGAAAATCGTTTTTCGTTGGCCAAAATTCTGTAACTTTTGAACCGATCAAAATATTGAAATAATTTTTTTTTAATGGATAGATATTTAGCTCAGCTTGATTCAGTTTTAATTACATTAAAATTGATTGAGGACTTTTTAAGGTATACGAGGTCAAAGTTGAACATTTTAATTTTTTTAACTTTCAGAGTGAAATATGGGTTTATTCTATGTGTAACATAGTAAAATATCCCTCTAAGATCCAAAAAAGTATATATATTCTTGATCAGTGATGAAATCTAAGACGATATAGCTATGTCCGTCTGTCCATACGTCCGTCTGTCCATCTGGCCGTCCGTCCATTCGCCTGTCTGTATGAACACGAATCAGTCTAAACGAAAAGAGCTAGACCCTTGAAATTTGGTACATATATATCTTGAAGGATAGGGCAGGCTAAGTTCGTAAATGGGCCAAATCGGACCAGGGCGAAAAAAATTCCCCTAAGAAGAACTAAACCGACCCCTGAAAAACCACACATTTTTACAAGTTTTTTTGTAAATTTGTTAAGCAAATGAAACATTTTTATGTCAAAGAAGGTTCAAGGTCTTTACCCTAGAGCCAGAAAATCATAAAAATTTATTTTTGGACCCCGCCCCCTTTTTGTGGTCGTTTATATAGCATATTATATGAAAAATAGTGTCAATAATTAACAAATTGTATTACCTAAGCCTAGATTGCATAAAAAATAAATTTTTAAGCTTTCATGACGAATGGAAAATGTACTCGGATCTTCTGCGCTACCTTCAATTCACATACCGACCAAAACCCCCCCCCCCCCCCCCAAAAAAATTTTTTTTTTTTTGGTTAAGCAACTAGAAAATATAATTTTTATTCATTTGACTTAAATATTAATTGCAAATATTCCATATTTTGTTCTGTGCTATTTCTGTTCTTTAGTAGTTTTTTGGCTTCTTCATCTAAATCCCGATGGTCCACTTTGCATTGATTTCGAATACTGGATATGAACGGATCTGACGTTGCCAATAATATATTAAATAGATCTTTATTTGTTGAATTCCGTGATATTTTTCTAGTATTGTGCTCTCTATAAAATATGTAATCCTTGTTCCTTTTTTCCTGAGCCTCCTCTGATAGATCTCCAAGTGGCACCAAATGATATTTAATGACATCTTCACCATGATAAAGGATTTTGTGAACTGTTGCAGACATATTTCTCCATGGGTAGTTGTATATATTTTTGCAGTTTCCTTAGCATAATCTCCAAATTTTCTACAGTCAATTTCTTCATTGCACGCAAGTACTTCTAGTATTATTTTAAATCTGAAAATAAGGTTGAAATCCACTCCTGTTATTTCAGATGCTGTTTCTGGATCTGAAAAGAATCTTCTTGCGGTATTGCCATCATTTGTATTGCCTGACCCTTGTTTTGGCTGATCTATAATCAGTCCACGTTTGCGATATTCATCTTGAACATGTTTCTTTTTTGAACTTCTTAACTCTTTGTTGGTCACGTTGTTTCTTATTGATCCTGAAGACCCGAAATCCAAATCATAACTGATTTTTAGTATGTGTTCCATAAGTCGTATTCTTGCGTATAGTGGTTATAATCCAAATTCATATGCATCGGTATTATCTAATGATTTTGCTGGGACTTGGTTTAATTGGGTTGATGTTGCTTGGCATATAATGCAGCTGGATGCAGCCTTCGTGTTAGTCAAAGCCTGACCCACTTTTCCATCTATCATTGCCAGGACTAACTGGTAGCTCACTTCAATTTGCTGACCATCTAACTGTATTTGTAATGGCTGTAGTGCTGTAATTTGGGCCTTGATATCACTAATATCTTTATTAATAACATCATTTGTTTCTTTTTTGAATTGAAATTTGATTGGCCTGCAGTATTTCGTAGAAGATGGTGTCTCATTTTTCCAAATATCCATTGTTTGTGTTGTACTAGTCGAAGGCTCTGAATCTTCCAAAATATTTTTCAATCGCAATGGTACAAATGATACCATGAACATATCTGAGTCAGAAATATGTTCACATACAGCTTGTTTATATTGTTTTTGTCCCGAAGAACCATCACATCCCCATTTACAAAAAAGAATTAACTCTGTGTTTCCGTATTTCTTCAACTCATTTCCTGTTATTGATTGCAGCAAGCGTGCGGCTGTGTGATCAAGTAGAGATTGTAGTTGTACCTCTGCCGAAATTGGTGTGATTGTAATAGCGTCCTTTGATGGCAAACAGTCCATTTTAGCAGCGGTTATGTGATGATATGCTGGATATATATTTGAGCCTTTTTCAATCGCACGCTGTCTGAGTTTAATATATTGCTGTTTTGTTAATTTCAAATCCAGAAATAATGCTAATACCTCCTCATTTGTGTACTGTATTGCATCATTCGGAGTTGGTATACTTTTAAGAATCCGTTTTGTTCTCGGTGGACTAGCTTTAACAACTTTTTCAATGATATCCACTTTTGTAAATTGGTTCTGTGATCGTAATTGATGTAGGAAAGATTCTTTTATTTTTGTAGAACCAAAGGCATCGTTAATATCTTTAAGCTTCCGCCTCTTAGATCTATCGCTGCAATTGTCCACTAATGATTTGCGTGGTCTTCCAGCCTTATCTTGCTGTTTCTGCAGCGACAGTAAGTTGACCTTCTAACCACTTTGCACTTTTTATATAAAATTTGTAGCGTTTTTTAGTGCTTTGACGAAATTATATAATTGCTCTTGCATTTCGGTGCTACACGAATTTAAGTTTAATTTAATTTTAACGTAACTAAGAACATCTTCCTGATTTTTGTTTCTAAAATACACTTCGGCCAGTTCTTTATAACTGAAGCTCTCCATTTTCTTTTGAATATTTTTATTTGCGTTTGTTATGTTTTATCCGTACACTTAAAGGATTAAGTTATTACTGAGTAATCCCTTAACGAATCCGTACTTTTATAAATTTTTAGATACATGTTCTTCACACACTGATCTTTAATTTCGTAGCAGGTAGCGCTTAAATTGAACAAAACTGCACTCATGCGTCAATATGGGGTTGTTTTTTAACTTTAGTGGTTTAATGTCGCAATTATTGTTATAAAATTGTTTATGACTTTGGTTGACCCTAACATTTGATAACAGGTAAATTTAGAAAGAGATCATATGCTTCCTGTAGAGCCCATTGTGATAATTTTATTACTTATTTTTTGCTGAACAAAACAAAGCCATTAAACCCTTTCGAAGGTATTATATTTATTTTTTTTAGTTATACGTAGCCTAAACTAAAAAAAATAAACTTTTAGGCAAAAAAGTGAAAATTTAATACACCATTGTATATGAATTTTTTTCGAGTAATTTCATTAAAATGAAAAAAGTGTTCTACAGGCGGCTCGTGGCGGGTGCAAAAGTATATATAGCCTTAAAGAGGACACTTTCACCTTTCTCGTGGTTGTATACGTTTCTTGTTCCCTTTTGTTCCCTAGAAGTTCTATTCCACTAAAGTTTAAATTTGAGGAAAATATAGTAGTTTCATAAATATTTCATAACGCCCCTAATATTAAACGCTAGAGCTGTGTCTACTTAGTACAACTAAAGACGATAATCCTACCAACATTATAAAAAAAAACCGCAGACCATTATCGATGATAGCTTGCGAGTAGTAACCATTTAATTTTGATAAAAAACCAAAGAAAAACACCTTTTTCTGAAATTAAAAAAAAAGTTAAGTTTGACAACATGCCACGCCCACAATTATCAATATTTTAACATAATTTTTTGGCTACCTTAATTTGGATATATTAACTACAAAATGACGTAAAAATTTTAAAAATCGGTGACAAAAAAAAAATTTACTTTTGGCCAACGAAAAACGATTTTCAGCCACTGTGCATCGTCATTAATACTACTCATGTTTATTGCTTTAATTGCCTGTTTTTCCTTTTATTGAATTGGCACACAACCTCTTGATTGCATTAAACCTTTTGGTTAAATCGATAATTTGTATATTTCTTTGTAATTTGTTTGCCCTTTTTCTAAATTTCTTTGCCCTTGTCTACAAGTTAACTCGCATACAATAGCCTCTCTTCGTACCACAAAAGCTTAGGTCAACCAATAAGCCAAGTCAACTAGGTACATACGAATATGTATGTACGTCTGTATGTAGGTAGTGGTTGCAAATGTTCTTGTTGAACATTAAAGAAAATGTACGGAAACCTTGCAATTCATAAAATACACTTGACCAACTTTGTAAGCAACAAAAAAAAAATTGTGTACAAAAAAAGTCTAAAAAACGAAAAATAACACAAAAACATATTACACAGGGCAACAAAAATTTTTTTTTTTCTGTTGCGCACTGTGGCACATTTTTTGAGAAGGCGGCCAAAAATCATTCTTCAGATCAATATGTTTTATTCAACCATAAAATTCACAAAAAGAAAAGGTAGAAATCAAAGATTAGCAAGTTTTCGCACCACTACGCCAAATACACGGAGGGCGTTTTTGCTAGGCAATGACAGATGGCACTCCATTCCCAATATCTAAGAACCCGCTACAGCAGACCAATAATCTACTTAGCAGGAACAAAAACTGATTAACAAAACTAACGCAAGACAAAATAACAATAGACTTGAATCTGACGGTGGCAACATCTACGGCACACAAAAAAGGAAGACGCGAAAACAGTTGCGACAAATCGTGTAAAAAGGAGATACTTTGTGGAAGCCATATGCTCCCGAGAGGTATAATGAAAAAAAGTAAAATTGACAAAATAAAGCAATGATACATCTGGAAAATGACCTTTACGCTATTGCTGGCATATACATACGTTACTCTTTTGTCCAAAGAATTTCCATTTTAATAAATGAGGGAAAACTTCATTAATACACCGCACCGTTTATTTTCATAGACGAGAGGTCATGGGCTTGGTGGTATAGACCTTTGACTTTAATTAGCCCCACGAAAAATATTGTGTTCAAAATCATACAATCTAGGGACCCTATTCTGATCACCGAAACGAAAAAGAACGCGATCAGGAAATGTTAATTAAAATACTTATTTCACAGGCTGTATGCCATTTAGCACTTCTTCGTTAAAGCACATATAGTTCGCATCAACGTCATCCAATTTAGGCAAAAAAAAAAAATAAAGACAATCACCCCTATCGCAAATAAGAACTCCCAAATTTATCTATCATGAATGATTCCAATAACAATTTACTTGTATTTCACGGTAGAAATCATTCACGATAGAAATTTTGGGAGTTTTTTCATTGGAATAAATATTCGCGTTAGGGGTGAAATATTTGTTTGTATATTATTTTTCTTCCAACACGAATTTAACCAGTCCTTAATTGTCACTGCTTCCGGAGTATATGGGCGCACCAAACCCTGGGGTTGGTAAAACCTATATCTAAAGGAACAGGTCTGTGTAGGTGTTTTCAGGACTGACCAGTCTCCAAACGACTGGAGCCACGAGAACCGGTAGACCCACAGAGAGCCGGCCATCTCTTTGACCGGTTTTTGGTAAGATCCCTTTGGGTTACACGCTGTAACTGTGGTTTCGACCAAGGTTTTGCCGGAATGCTGCATGGTTGATTAAGTGTGCTGTTGCACTCTCAACAGAAGACACCAATAGCGTGTCAGTAATTTGATGGTCTCCAAAAACCCTAGAATTTGGCTCCAGTTTTTTTTTATCTTCTATAAAGTGCTACTTATTGTGGATGGAGTACAGTAAGAGCGATAGTCCTAAAGTTCATTCAGTAAAGTAAATCCTGACAACATTTATGTTTCTTTATTTGTGCGCGGTCACATATTTACGTTATATAGAGGTACCCATCTCTGGGTAAGTAATTGTTGTAGGTTTCATATAAAACTCTTTTATTGTAGAGTTCAGTAAATAGTGTCTTAAATTTACCGATAATAACAATAATAAAAGGTGCTGCCAAGTATAGTTTATTATAATTAAATCGGTGAAGGTTCTCCGTAGTAGTTTTTACGTGATGCGAACACAGACAGACAAACATTCTAAAAATATATCATGTATAGACATGGCCCTGATACACTTATATTATATGTATAGCCTAGCTGTGCCCGCCACTTCGTCAGCGTCCTTTAATATTTAATTCGATTTTGCCCTGAAAGCAATCCATACCAAAGACCCTTACGATTTTAGTTTTTTTTTTTTTTAAGAGAAGTAACACTCAGGCAATTAATGCCTACATTAACTGTGTTACTTCCTTTAGAAAGAGATAGTAGTAGATAAGACAGATGGTTAGTGTGATAGTAAAGCTTCGCAAGCAATTCTGGTGTTGTTTAGGCGAATTAGTTTGAAGCTAGCATAGCCAATTAATAATTATTCGTCGGCGGTTTAGTGCTGTGTAGTAATACCGGCGTTTTTAGTTCCGCCTTAAGATATGCTACGTATCAGTTTATGAATTTTTTTACTTTATGAGAAGTAAAGTATTCATATCCGGTTACTTCAACTGCGTATTTTCACTGCTTTTTCTCCACCTTCTAAGATATTTTTGCGGAAAAAAGTATCCTATATTAAGACTAGGATACTAAGGTACTTCCTCACAAAATTTTGTTAATATCCGTCTAGTAGTTTTTACGTGATGCGAACGTAAACAAAATCAGACAGACAGATGGATATGAGTTACTATTTTCTTATATGTATAGATTATAAAAAAATTCCATTTTAATAAAGATTAGTTTTTCGTCTTTTTCCCGAGGTAGTCAACTTTCAGTGTCGCCAAGCAATTCAAGAAGATATGGTCTACTAAAATTTGATATTTAAGTAACTCTATTCAGCTGCTTGGGAGTGTTATTTTAAATATTTAATTAAACTTCTACGAGCATATTAAAAGTAATTTTTTTATGGTTTAGTTTTTTTATCATTTCAAAAGTTCTTAATAATAATAATATTTTTTTATTAATGTTAAAGCAGTTATAGCAACATTCTCGTAAATTGCAAAGTTTATTGTTAATGCAATCATTTTCTATTTTCCTTACAATCTCAAGATCTGCTACTTATGTTTGATATTTTTTTTTATTATTTTTTACTACAAGTGTGTGTTAGTATTCCCCGTGGTTAAATTAAAAAGGCCTTCTCACTTCAGGCCTTCTATAAGACTTACTTAGACGCAGTTGTGGGGTCATTTTTGCTTAGAACTTCTCAACCTACGACCCTCATTTTTCTGTGCCTTCCAAATAAGGCCTGTACACATTCCTATTTCTCTTCGCTTAGAAGGAAAGCATGACAAAAACATAATTTTCTATTTTTAGATTTCTCATTTATAAAAACAAAAGTTTATTTAATTTGCCTTTTTATAAGTTGAATACTGCTTGTCATTTAAATGCCCTGATAGACTGATTGGTAGGGGGCTAATCTATCAGTCTGATACTCGTAGAAATCGCAGAGTACCGCCTTATCATGTTTACCCAACAAAGTTTAGTTTGATACTAGATCAGTATTAACTTAAAAACGAATGTTGGGAGAAACCAAATAAATAAAACGGAGCTTTCATTGCTAACCGAAGGTTGGCTGAAGCAACAACAAATATAAGGTGGTAAATATTAAAGTAGAAATATTAAACAAGTGGGAAGCTTTGGGTAGTGGTAGACTTCGTTCTCACCAACTGACAATTGATGATTGAAACAGTTTTTCTCGTAGTATAGATGATGCTTACAACTAATTACTACCCTAAGTAGATAGATACGAAGAGTGCTGATGACGGACGTAGCTGTCTAAAAATTACATTTCATTCTGCTGGAGTCTAAAATAAAATTTTTCCAATTTTTCTTTAATATTTATCACCTAATTTGTAATTTTAATTATCCTTTCTTAGAGAGAATAAAACGAACTTGAAAACTTGAATTTAAATTTCATATGTACATACATATGTAGAAAGAAAAATTTAAATATTTTAATTAAAAATTAAAATAAATTTATAAAATTAGAAAACAAACATTTCTTAGTTCTTGCTACGAAAAGCCTTCTAAAAGGCATTAACTTAAAGGCGTTCTTGCAGACAATTTTCGGAATACCTTCTGGAGCGTTTGGGAAGATGGCCTACTCTGCAAAGACAACCTGTGTAAAAAAGATATGAGAATGGATTTCGACTAGAAGACCTTGTGTCTCTAAGAAGAAGGACTAAAGAGGACTTTTAGAAGGCATTCATACTCCTTCTCTTTACCACTGGCTTGTTAAACTAAAAACATGAAAGAGAATGAATATATTGTACCTATAGGGCATGAAATTTCCTTCTCAAAACTTTTTTTATCTGTAATTGATGCAGATAAAATAAAATTTGTAAAAATTATTCGAGAAAATTTTTCATTTGAATTTTCTGTTATATTTCATTTTTTTTTTATTTAAATTTTTTATTTTGTTTTTTGAATACCGCACATGTATATGAGTAAGTGATTATTTTTGCTTCTGCATCAGAAAATACAAGTAAGTATGTGGAGACAGGGTGATGAAATAAATCTTATATTACAGGTCATACGTTAATTTATGTTGTCATACCTTTCGGTGAAGACCTTCGTCACTGGCTGTTGTTTTGATACGTTTGGCGAGCGCTTTCGATGTGAAGAAGTTGTATTACCTGCTTTAGTATAAATAGTAATGGGTTTAGGTAATTGTTCATTATGGTGGTGTTTATTTAAATGGTCTTGTAAGTGTAAGGTAAGTGTGTCCGTCTGCACGTGTTTTTCGTTTGTTAGAATGTTTTAGAAGTTTTAGTGGTGTGAAAATTGTATCTGAGGTTGTGTTTACCTGTTCGTTAATAATATCTCCGTTAAAAGTACGCGTTTTGTAGATTTCCATGTTTTCAAGAATGTCTAGCCTTCGTCCTTTTTTGCTAGGATGCAGCAATGTCGTACATTCATCTATTTTCCTTGGTGTATGCTCGTGAGTTTCAAGGTATAGTGCAAAGTTGGAGTCCTCTCTTTTTCGTTTGTACGAGCGCATGTGTTCTGTATATCTTGTTTTTAGTGTTCGTCCCATTTGTCCTATATATGTATGGTTGCAGGTGCAAGTAAGTCTGTATAATCCGCTGTTGTTAAATTTGTCGGTTGTTTCTGTTGATGTCTTGAGATTATGACGTAGAGAGTTGATGGTTTTCAATGCTATAAATATTTAATTTTAATAATTAATAATTTATGTATTTATATACTAGCAGTCAAATTTAAATCAACGCGTCAAGCGTTGTCTATCTGTCAAAAGAAAATCTCATGTACTTACAAAATATACTAAGCAAACCAAAAAACGTTTAGCAATTGATAATCCGGTATTGACATTTAAGTTCTTTTCAGATTTATCTGGCGATTTTATGTATATTTTGCGTTTCTATTTCTTTGATATAATAAGTTAACATTACTGTTCCTGGCAGAATATTGGCTCTATTATTTACCCTCTTTCTTTATTAGACATAAAATAAAAAACATTAACAATAACATCATGCTAGGGTTATCCCAAGTCCACATTAGACATAAAATGATAAACATTAACACTAACATCATGTTAGTGCTAAGTGTAGACTGACTGCCCATGTTAATGTTTTTCCGTGGCTTAAAATGATTGTTTAAACATTTCCTTTAAAAGATGTTTTATAACATGACAATGTTGTTGTTGTTGTTATATTTTAGTTTTTATTTTCACAGTATCATTTTCAAATAGCGACATCTGTTGCTCAAACGTACTACTACTATCTGCTGTGCAATAAGCATTCAAACAACATTGTTGGAAAACAAAAAATTATGTTCAAACAGAAAATGAGATAAACACGTATTCGCCACCTATAACAATATGCACGTCATGTTTTGTACAATTTGAGGGTTAGTAGAGGCTAGGGGGTGTAAAGTATTTTATTGCAGCATTAAAATATTTGAAGATGACCACCTTTATAAGCGAAGCGTTAAAAAATGGTTAAGAGCATTTAAAAGGATGCTGTATCGCAACTCTCGTACATTTCATTGTTTCTGCCTTACAGTTTTGCTGCTTAGTATGCACTACTAAATGTAAAAAATTCGTTGTTTTTTGAAAACTTATTTGTTATACAAAATGCATTTACTTAGGCAACATTTATGTGTTTACTACAATATTAAGAGCTGTCGAAATAGAATACAAAAGAGTAATTTTTAGAATTTTTTGTCCGTTTGTGTTCGCATCACGTAAAAACTATTGGTAGAATTTTAATAAAATTTTGTGAGGAGGTACCTTAGTATCGTAATTCAAAAATAGGATACTTTTTTCCCTCAATAATATTTCATTTCCAAGAGAAAATATAGAAAAGGTACTGAAAGTACGCAATTTTATCGTTTCAATGGTACTGCTAACTTGGCAGCACCTTTTATTTTTGTCAGCTTGAAATTTTAAACACTATTTACATAACTCTACAATAATTTTTATAGATTAACATAAATTTTAGAATTTCATATAAAGCCTTTGTTCCTGAGTAAGTATCCAGGGATGGATACCTCTATATAAAGTAAATATATAACTAAAGCACTACAAAAGTAAGAGACTTAAAATTTGGTGCGGATTGCTTTCAAAGCAAAATTGAACAAAATCTTGTAAAGATACCCACGACGTGGCGGGAAAAATTAGTTCTAAATAATCGAAATTACGTTCGCTTAAAAAGGAAAAAAAATGCAATGTTTTTTTGCCGTTTCTCAGGGGTATGACCCATGGCTTTTGACTTAGATATGAGAACTTATATATGTATATCATCATTTTAAATACATTAAATAAACAAAAATATGCAAAAATATTCTAAAGTGGCACACCCACCGGTATTTCGAAAAAAAAATATATTTTTACCGTAAATCTTAACTCAGAAAAAATGTTTTTGCTGTGACACCCTGCTGGCAGCAGTAACACTAAAAAAAATAACTAGAAAAATTTATTCTATAGTAATTGTACTTGTGTTACATTTCAAGTGTATTAAGAGTATCCTTGAACTATTTCACGTATTTTCTTCTTTTCTTTGTATTTATTTACATGAATATGGTGAATATGATAGAAAAAACATATACGAGTGGATTATTGCTTAAGAAAAATTGTTAGAATTCTCTAAGAAATTCATGACAAAAGAAATTTGTAAATTTTCTTAATCAATTATTGATATGACACAGATTGATAGAAAATTTAAATTAAAAAAAAAACGATATTGTACCTGCGGTCTTGCCGGACAAAAATCTTATTTGTGTTGGCAAAAAATTATACATAAATTTTTATTGCTTTCTTTAATCAAGTAATTTTATTTAGAAAAGAAGAAAATTTGTTGCCGCTAAGCTTGTAGTCCGCTGGCTGATATTTTAATGTATTTACTGCAGAGCATATAGCGCATTCGAGAAAACCTCTTTTTCATGCATTTGGGGTCGTATATATGTAGGTAATGGTTCGCGCTCTTACTCTCTTACTTTTATAGTGCTTCAGATATGGTTTATGTGTTTACTTTATATAAAGATGCCCATCCCTGGGTAATTACCTAGGAACATAGGTTTTATATAAAATTCTAAAATTTACATGCAATTCTTAAATTATTGTAGAGTTCTTTAAATATTGTTAAAAATTTCCCTCTGACAAAAATAAAAGGTGCTGCCAAGTTTGCAGTAACATTGAATAGGCAAAATTGCGTACTTTCACTACTTTTTCTCTTGGAAAATATATATTTTTACAGGAAAAATTATTTTAGAGAGCTGTAAATAGTGTTGAAAATTTCCAGCTGACAAAATAAAAGATGCTGCCAAGTTTGTAGTACCACTGAATCGGCAAAATTGCGTTCTTTCACTACTTTTTCTCTATTTTCTCTTGGAAATGATAAATTTTTAAGTGAAAAAAGTATCTTATATTTAATTTAGGATACTAAGGTACCTCCTCACAACATTTTATTGAAATTCATCCAGTAGTTTTTACGCGATGCGAACACAGACACCCAGGCAGACAAAAGTTATAAAAATTGTTGTTTTGTATTCCATTTCTGTTGTTAATATTTTATCCTAAAGGTATGCAACTCATTTGTCTGCAATAAAATGTCAATAACATGACTAACAAAACGTATGTTTTAACATTTTTTATCTTTCATATAAGGGGTGGTCCTTTTCGAGGTTCCCTACTTTTTGAAAGAAAAAAAAAACACAGAAAATTCAAATTTAATGGAGAATATTTATTATCATTTGAAAGAACACTCTTTGGCATTTATTTTTTGAAGATTATGTCTATCAAATGTTGGCCGTTGCTACATCGCAGATGGTGCATCCGTTGTGTCCAATTTTCGATGACTCGTTCGAGCATTTCGACTGGTAACTGGCGAATGACACGCTTGATGTTTTCCTCCAAGGCCTGAATCGAAGCGGGTTTGTCCGTATAAACTTTAGATTGTACATATCCACACAGGAAAAAGTCTAACGGTGTGATATCACACGATCTTAGTGGCCAATCGACCGGCCCAAAACGTGAAATTATGTGCTCACCGAAATGTTCTCTCAATAAATCCATTGATTGATGCAATGTTTTTGAAGCGGCGCCGTCTTGCTGAAACCAAATGTCGCCGAGATCACGAGCTTCTATTTCAGGTATCAAATAGTCGGTTATCATGGCACGATAACGGTCGACATTGACGGTTACGTTCGCACCGGCATCATTTTTAAAGAAATATGGACCGATGATTCCACCGGCCCACAAATCACACCAAACCGTTGTTTTTCTGGATGAATTGGCAGCTCTTGAATCTCTTCAGGTTGCTCTTCGTCCCAAATGCGGCAATTTTGTTTGTTTACATACCCATTGAGCCAGAAATGGGCCTCTTCGCTAAACAAAATTTGCCTCAAAAACGTCGGATCTTCTTGGAACTTTTCAAGAGCCCATAGAGCGAAGCGATTCAGGCGTAACTTTAATGGAGAATATTTCCATTATGAAATATCAAACAATACTAAACAAAAATAACATGACAGCATGACACGACTCACTGGTGATCTGTCAAAAAAAGGCTATTAAAAAAGGATCTTTACTTGAATCACCATTTATTTAACATTATTTTTACTGTTTTAACGCCCATTCTGCGAAAATTTGCATTGTCTACCTATTTTGGTTTCAAAGATAGAGACAGTTGGCTGACAACCCTAAAAATTATGTTAATGTAATATTTTTAAGTACAGTGGGTTTATTTTAATCCCTTTTAATATTAAAGATGAGAAAGAAATGCTGTGAAAATATTAATTTTGTTCGTTTAACAAATTTTGTATTAATATTCAACGGATTTTAATTTAAATCTGTTGGACATTTTTAATCAAATACAAAAGAAAAAATATTTATTATAAATATTTGTTGCTTACAAGTATAAACCACCTAGATCAACTCATAACCTACCGCAACGTGTATATATGTACATTCATATATGTGTACACATGTATATGAGCTCCAAGCAAACTTTACATTCAAATACTCATGCCACACGCACAAATTAAACAGCATTTAGCAGTAGCAACACAACAATGTTACAAATAGAAAACATAAGAACATTACCCCACAGCAACAAGAAACAGATACAAATTTAATAGTCACAGCAACCCCAGCCAACGTCCATTCGTAATATGCAAAAATTTAGCAGAAGAGATACAACAAAAGTAAAGGGTTGCCACAGTCTAGTGAAAAAAGTTTTCCAGAAAAAAATACGTTTTATTGATAAGTTCGCCTCAAACCTTAACCAATAATACCAAAAATGAACACACAAAAATATTAAAAATTGTTGCCATTCACTACCCCTTTCAGACGTCTCGAATAGAAATTTGCTCCGATGTGGCAACTTGTCACTTACTAAATGAAGTTAAATTATATAAACAATTTCAACTGTAGTACAGTCTATATATACTTATGTTACCTCATGTTCTCATTTCTAATAATTTTCATTATATTTGCCACGCCTACTGCCCCAATCTAGTCTGTGTTTTGTTAGACTATGCACCGTAGTATGAGTGTGCACTTGTGGAAAGTTTTAAAACACTACCAATTTCAAATGTTCAGGTAAACAATAATTTTTAATTTTGTATGGGAGATACCACGCCCACTATTCCAATCCAGCCTATTTGGCTAAACTATGTATATTAATAAGGGAATTACTGGTGCAAAATTTCGAAGATCTAACTATTATAGTTTCCTAACTACTTAAAAAAGTGGGCGTGGTCAATTTTTCTTTCCTTAAAAGTTGAGTTATGATGAAGATTTTGAAAAAAAATTTGGCCAAATCGTTGCAGCCGTTCTTAAGTGATGCCAACGTGATTACCAACGAACGACATTTGATAATAATATCGTCTTAATTCATTTGATGAACGATCTGGCAACTTCTTTTGTAGAGATATATTACAAGGTGTTAAAATACAAATTACAAAACTTTATATTACTCTCACTTCGTTATAAATATAAATGAAATAATGTTTTATTCATTATTCTTTGCGTATATTTTGGGTTGGGTTGTTAAAAACAGAGATGGAAAATTCATTAGTTTTGTATCTTTCATTACTTTTTGCCAGATGAAAATAAAGCAACTCCCCCGCGAAAAAAAAGTCAAAAATGTAATCCTTTTTAAGGAAAATAAAGAAATCTCCCAGTTTTTTTTTAAATTAATTTGCAAGCCCCTGTTCACTACAGCTAACCGTAACGGCTGATTGATAAAACGTTAATGCGTAATCAACACCCTAAAAAACATGCCTTCATACTCAAACGATCAAATTTGTTGATATAGATATTCATATTTGCTGTTGATTTTAAATCAATCGAACCATGTGATTTTTGCTGGCTCTCCATATGGTATGTAAGAGAGAGGGAGAAAATGTATGAAATTTCAGTAACAGTGAGTTTACATTAGACAATGCTGTCAGGACAATAGCAGTACATACACACTTTTCCACTAATACATGCATACTTTCTCAATGGTCTACAACTACTGTCATGAATTTTTTGAAGACAGTAAATAGGACAATGATTTGACGTATGTCGACAACAACTCAAATTTTTGTGTACAAAAAAATTCAAAAAGAAAAAATCAAAAAATTTAAATCTTAACTATTGTCTGGACGCCTATACTACGAAGACAATTGTCAGCATTTTTGACAACTAATATGTATTCTTTTATTGTCATGGCATTACTGTCAAATGTAAACACTAGATAAGCGCAAAAGTTTGTTTGTCGGGCATTTTTTTTATTGCAGTTGCGAAGTGTTTTAAATCAGCTTTGTTTAAATAAATCTATCGCGTTGATTTTATTCATAGCCAACCGATTTTTTTTATCGAATGATCAAATGTGCATAAAATATGTTCGATTGCTAATCTCACATTTGGAATAAAAGCAGCGTTCGCCAGATCAATGATGATTTTAATCAACACTGAGTTTTGTTTGATGATTAAATGAGAATAAGAATTTTTTTGTACGATGAAAACGAGTAAAATGTGATGTTGCAGTACTCTGGTTTACTATGATTTGCACAAATCATTACTTCTTAATATTATTTCGGTCTCTAATGATTAATAATACCCTTAATCAATTTAGAGAACTTCAATGGAAAAATTTCATATATTTTTATTATAATTTTTTATCAAAATTAATTTTTCATACATATTTGCAAATATAAAACCGTCTTTAAAAAAATTTCTGAGTAAATGATTTGCTAAATCTGCTAATGTTACATCCTTACATAACAGCATGTAGAATCCTGATTAAATTATATTTTAATTTTATTGAAATTTCAATCGATATCGAATGCTGTATTATTGTGCTCCCAGTATTTTTAATATAAAATAAAATTGTTATTTTGGCAAACAAAAAGTCTCATTCTAAAACTTCAGTTTTCCATCCCTGATGAGTACATACATTTTATGACTGTGATACGCTTTAACACTCCAACCCTTGCTACCTACTCCTTTACATGTAATATCATTGTTTAACACTTCAAAAGGGTGTGGCATTTTTGGGTGAATTGGACAAATTGTACGTGCTTTTTTATTAAACCCCATTTTTATGATTGTGTAAACATAGTTACGAGGGCAAATCAATAAGTTTTTGCATAAAAATAGAAGAAGTTTTTTTGGCTCACAAATGAGGGTTTCTAGAATGCTCCTTTAAAAAGACTTCTGTTGTGGAGATCAACACCAACACCTTTGGCGACTTGTGTTTTTAATCGAACTATTTCTTTAAACTTGGATGCTGGAGACGGCTTTAATTCGAACCTTTAGTATTGTGCTTATGGCATCGACACTGTAAAGCGTGTTCCCGAGTATTCGCTTGATGAAGGAACGTGGTTTTAGTATGTAATTTTTGCAGACGGAGTCTTTTTAATTAGGGCTAATAGGCGTGAGGGTATGGTTCACCGAAACTGAGTGTACTGGACAATAGTTGGACGTATACTTCCTAGTGTCGGTTGCCCGCAACATTCCCTTAGTTAGGTTTTGACTGCTTGAAGGATGGCTTACCCAATATAAAGACAGGAGTTGCGAGCAAACTCGAGACACCGTTGACCTCCAGTGTTAATGTAGACTTACATGCGCATATGGGGCACTGAGTGGCTGCACATTTATTCTAATTTTGATAAAATCAAATCCGACAGGAATTACAAAGATGCACCGTAGCAGGAGGTTAGTTCGGTCTCTAAGGGACATCAGTTTTTATTGGCCAAAAGCGATGGCCGAAAATACCTTGCCAGAATGTGGACGGTTAATTGTCGAAAGGTACTCCTGAGGCAATTGTCCCTCAACAAAAAGTCCAATATCTTAAACTGGATTACTGCGTTAGTGAATGATCATCACAACTTCAAGTAACATCTGGTCAAGATAAAAATAGAAGATACCTGCAGACTGCAGTTGCTGGAAGATGCTGAGATGCTAGCGCACTTTGTGTGAAAATGTCCAGTACTGGCTGATATTAGGCTTAGAACCACGAGTAGACCCATATTTAATGTGGAGGATATTGGCAAATGATAGCAGTTACCTGAGATTATGGAGGAAGGAGGTTACATGAAGTCACTTTAGTCGAGAGTAAAGGATAGTGACTCAATGAAGGTAAGTTAGCCGCCAATTACCAATTGGGTATAAGAAATCATTGAGGAGCGAAGAGATTATTATTCCGAGTCACTACAAATACATCTATATAACTTCCAGTTATCTGTCCATCTGTCAAACGGCTATATCTCTCGAAGGTATTCGTGAAACAGATTAACGTCAGTACCTGGCAGTGTTGGCCCTCACCCGACGATGGTCTTACCACCGAGTGAAATTTAAGCGTAGACTAGCGCCCCAATTGTGTAGTACAGCAACACTCCACGATATGACGTTGCCGCCAGTACCGCAATTTATGTGTGATACAGTCACAATGAGTAGCGATTTATATGATATGGCAAGCCTCTTGCTTAGGGGTTTGGAGACTATCCAAACTCCGTTCTGTTGAGAGTGCAACAGCACACTTGATCGACCGTGCACCATACCTACATAAATCGATCTTAAACCACAACCACCACGTGTACCCTCGAAGGGGACCTCACCAACAACCGGTCACAGAGAGGATAGGCTCTCTGTGGGGCTACCGATTCCCGTGCTACCAGTCCTTTGGGCACTGGTCGGGCCTCGAAGAGAACCCGTGTGTTTTAACACACAGACCTTTTCTTCCAGATTTATGCTCTAGGAACCCTAGCGTCTGGTGCCACTATTTTCCCCAAGTGAACCGCGTCAAAGCATTTGCAATCTTCTGCAGTGACAATTGGAACCCCCGGGGGGAAACTCTCGAAGGTATATTTCTATGGCCGCTAAACAACAAATAATACAAATTTTCTAAAGTGAAAAATAACCAGTGTCGTTATACTAGACTAGCTGTGCCCGCCACTTCGTCAGCGTCCTTGCAATATTTTGTTCGATGTTGCTTTGAAAGCAATCTATATCAAAGACCCTTACTTTTTTAGTGCTTCAGTTATGGTTTATGTATTTAGTACCAAAATATGACGCCATAAACTGTGCTGTATCAGTTATGGTTTATGTATTTACTTTTTAAAACAGCGCCATCTGTTGCGCTAAAATAAGCCGCATTAAAGTAAGCATGGCCGGTTAGTGCTTCAGTTACAGTTTATGTATTTACTTTACCACTAATTAACTACTTTTAATTTAACTGCTTTTTCTCCACTTCCCTTGGAAATAAATATTTTATTGTTGAAAGAAAGTATCCTATATTGGAATCAAAATACTTTGGTACCTCCTTACAAAATTTTATTAAAATCCCTCCAGTAGCTTTTACGTGATGCGAACACAGACAGACAGGAAATGAGCCACTGTTTTATTATATGTGTGGATATAGGCGTTTTTAAATAAATTTTAATAAATCCTAAAAGTATACTTTTAATAATATGCTTTAAATAACATAAAATCACATTCACAGTTGCCAAAAAAAAAGTATAAAATCGTTATATTACGCAATAAATCGTCATAATCTTTAAAAAAAATCGTCAAAAAAGTTATCAGTGTAAAATGTTTCCCCTTTTTAAATATTTTATAAGGCATTTTTATTTGATGCAAAGTTAAATGTTATACGGTGGTACAAAACTCGTACTTAAGAGATTTGTTCTTAATTTCTTCGCTTATTTGCAAGCACTATTGATTTATTTTTATACGCTTCACCAAAGGTGGAAAGGGTTCCCTGTTTTTAAATAGTCACTGTAGATAATTACTGCACATCCCAATAGCCATACCCTTACCAACCAGTCTTTTTCGATGTCTTTACTTTTTTCATTTGTATAATAAATACTGGTTTAATCGAAAGTTTTGTGTCGCTTAATTTCCAGGCGGCTTTGGAACTAATTTCCCCTTTCATCTAATATAATTTTTTTAAAGCCATTTGGATTTACCCTCGTATTTTTGCAACCAGTCCTTCATTGAGCACTAAATACAAGTACTTGCATTACAATGTTAAATAATTTAACAATTAAATGAAATATTTTATGGTTTCACTTCACATGGTATTCATTTATTGCATAAAGTGTTTTAAGGTGGAATGAATGTTGGTTGTTAAGTGGGGAAACTTCTCTGTCATCCTTTAAATAGTATGGCAGTATTGTTGTAAACATACAAACATATTTCAGTGATTGGTTTGCTCATAGCAACAGTTATTCCCATTTTTTTTTAAGGGGAGAAAAAAATGCTCTCCATCTTTTAACTTAAGGAGTGTTGCTTCAATTTTTACAGTTAGTAATTAGCTTCAGGAGAGTGAGGTTAAGCCAGAAATTAAATAATTGAATGTGTAAAATTGTATTTTAAGGGTGATTGTATGCGGCTGTATCTACTTGAATGGTAATAAGTAGATACCAAAAATTTTCACAGAGGGTGTGTTGCTAATATAATGTTAAAAATGTAGGGAATTTTAATTTTTTAATCAATCCTAAAAGTTTGCTTTTATTAATATGCTTTAGGTAAGATTAGGTTAGGCTTAACAGGCAGCTGTGTTCCACTGATCATTAGGGGCCAATTTACTGATCCCTTTTGTGTTACCTACGAAGGAGAAGAGAAAAAGATAAAAAGATGAAATTAAAAGAAGAGCTTTGAGCGAAGAGAAAAAGTTTAAATAGAATAAGTATGTAAGGGAAAAGTGGAGGAGCTGCCATAAAAGACTCAATGGCTGGGACGTACGATCAGAGCAGTAACTATCTTTAGGAATATAACTAAGCAAATTACCTGATTAATTTAATTTTTACTTTACCATACGTAGTATAAGGTAAAGTATAGTAATCATAAAAAAGTCGAGATCGGGATTTCGACGGTTTATACGTTTTGAGGGCTCCTGAATCCATTTTAGCTATTTTCGCAATGATGTCTGTGGGTGAGTGTGTATGCCACTATTTTTTTTGGACTTTGCAAAGGTCATACCGTATGACATATTAAAATAATAAAGAGTATGGAAATAAAGAGCTGTATAGTTTTTGGACATAATCCGGAGAGGGCAAGGGGTAGTTTACTTACTCCCAAATTTTGTGAACGCTTTACAGGTCATACCGTCTGACTTATTAAAACGAAATGAAGTATGTACCTTTGGTATATGGAGATGAAGAGCTGTATTAATTTTGGGCATAATCGGGAAGGGACAAAGGGTAGTTTACTTACTCCCAAATTTTGTGAACGCTTTACAGGTCATACCGTATGACATATCAACATGAAATTCAGTATGTGCCTTTGTTATATGGAAATGAAGAGCTGTATTAATTTTGGGCATAACCGGGAAGGGGCAAGAGGTAGTTTACTTAACACACCAAACCGAAAATAATTAATTTGTTGATTCGAATATGCTTTGAACTTACATATCGTCACCTAAAATGCAAAAGGCCGTAACTACACTTTTTAGTTTTTTACAGGAGAAGGAATACACGTTATAAATTAAAGACTACTTAAAACTTAATATCCACATTTTAGATTCAAACTTAGAAAACAAACATAACACACATTGAAAGATAATCAAAGCCAACTTTGTTTTGATTTTTTTTTTTTTTTGGAAAAGTGCAGTTCCGGCTTTTTGGCTTAGTTGACGTTGCAGTTACGGCCTTTTGTTTTTCACCAATAAAGTCGTTATTTTTGGACGTATACATGTAAAATTTGCTGTGTAGATGTGTTTCGGTTAAGTTCGTCATAATCAATCAAAAAGTAAATTTTGAATTTTTGAGTAGTTACGGCCTTTTGCATTTTAGGTGACGATATATTCTTTATGTAATATATCCAGAAAAATATCATCTTTTGTCATTGGGTATGATAAAGTTGAGTGTCGGCCACTCCAGATATTTTTGTTTTATTATTGGACCAGGTCCCAGGGGATGCCCCTACTTATGCAATATATTGTGCCAGAACTAGGAAATTTGGTTATGGGAGGGAGGATAGATGGAGTATTGTTTGTGGACATTAGACTTAAACTTTCTCATATTGAAGTTGACAGAAAAGACATCCTCAGGGATGTCGAATTTTCCCTATAATGCGTAATGCAATTGTATACAAAGGATCGTTATGATTATGGATGTTAAAAATTTCGCAAAATCCTTTAATAAATGTTGTGGGCACTACTTGCATCCATTTTTTGATCGCAGAAACTGAGTACTGTTGGGTGTTGAAGCAGAATGTGCTTTCAAATATTTAAGCACTTGGCTTCTGAATTTATGTAGTCCAGAAAATATTGATGCTGTTTACATGTTACGTAACGATGTTTTACCTCACAACGGATTGTGTGTGATATATTTCGATTACAAAAATAAATGTAACAAATGTGTAAACCCCATAAAGCTGGTATTTTATTTAAGAACAACCCTCTTGTGCGTTTTATTTAAGTTTCTGAATTTGTGTTCAGATTTAAAAAAATTTTTGCTATCAAGCCAAACAAAAAAAAACACAGAATACGACAAATACACCTTTTACCATTTTGCCATTTAAAATTCACAGTTTAATTAAAAGCCAACAGAGTTTATGGCTTCGCGACTGTAAAACAACACACTAAAAACAACATTTTAAATAAGACAAACCTTAAAATTTTAAGTTGGAGCAAAATTGTAGTTTTATGCTTAAAGTTAATCGCTCTTAAACAAAAAAGCTTGTA
This sequence comes from Phasia obesa, assembly GCA_949628195.1. NCBI lineage: Eukaryota > Metazoa > Arthropoda > Insecta > Diptera > Tachinidae > Phasia > Phasia obesa. Next base: position 24,255,267 of record OX451217.1, read on the forward strand.
AATTGCAGCTGGTCAGTTGCACACACAATCTAAACTGGCCAAATTAAATGTTGTTGTTTATTATATTTGTGTTTGAGTTTTCTGTGTATGAGAGTGAATACAACTGGACTGGATATGGATATTTAAAGTGTCCAAATAAAAGCAGGGATTTTTAGGAAAATAAAAAGAAACAGTTTTTGTTGGAATTTTTTTTTTTTAAAGGCAGGTGTAATAATGTTGCAAAAATTATTTTGTAGCAAAAAAAAACAACACACACAAGCAACCAGCTGTATAAGTTTTGCTTTTATTCATATATACTTTTGATAACTGGCTTAAATATAAATCGTGATACAATTGTATTTTTAATTTTGCATTAAAATGTATTGCTTTCATGTTGAACGAACTCGTTTAAAAGAAAGGTGTTTTCTCATTTTTAAGGTTAATTAAGGCAATATTTTTAAAAGTTAAATAATAAAAAAGCTGAAATAATTTCCTTTGCAAAAAACTGAAACATAAAATTACTTTGCACAGTGGGGTATTATGCAAAAAAAATGGAAATAAATCTGGGTTTCTGAAAAGTTTGTACGATTATATATTAGAACTTCACATGGCTATAGTAGAATATTTTACCTTATAATGCCTAAGAGGACAGCGCCATGACGTTTCAAGATAGGGCACCTTAGAAAAATTAAAATCGTTATAAATTTTTCAAAATTTTTAACGATTGTTATTCTCAAGACTAAAATAAAATTCGTAATATTAATAAAAAAAAATATGCTAATAAAATAATTAAACTAATAACTAGATATCCCCGGTACCCTTCGCTACACCCATCCACAAAAAATCCAATAAACACCTTTAACGCGAAAACGCACGCTATTCTCAAGTCAAAAATGTTGCTAGACTATACGTATTAACGATCACAATTTTTTACTTTCAATGGGATGTGCCACTCCCGGTATTCTTATCCAGTCTGTATTTTACTAGACTATGCACTTTAGTACGAGAGTTATTCGTGCAAAGTTTCAAGACTACACCTGATGTAGTTCTCTGAGTATGCGATAATAATTTTTCACTGTGTATAGGAGGTACCACGCCCTCCATTCAAATTCAGTCTGTGTTTCTCCAAGGCGCTACCTATTGCAGTTCTCTAGATACAGGATAATAATTTTTTACTTTGTATGGGAGGTACCACGTTCACTGTCTCAATTCATTCTGTATTTTTGGCAGACTATGCGCCTTAGCACAAAGGCTACTCTTCCAACGTTTCAAGGCGATATCTATTGCAGTTCGCCAGGAACATGATAATAATTTTTTACTTTGTATGGGCGGTACCATGCCAACTATTACGGCTATAACTCATGAACCAATGCCCATACAGAGACCGTTTATACATAAAAGCCTTGGTATTGACGTCACCTCACCATTCATATAAACTTTGCAGAAACAAAATCGGTGCACACATTCCAGAGAACATCAATTACTAACACAATGCAACTTATTTTTATATATGTATATAGATAAGAAAGATTTATACTAAAAGTTTCTTTTTGGATGTTTATGCATTAAAGCATCATGACGCCGCACATTGGGGTATTTTGGCAATCTAGCCGGACATTGCTTTTTTGTAGGTTAGATTGGCTCTGAAAATTTAATAAGTGCCCCTTGATTAATGCAACTTGGCAGAAAAATCTGTTGCTGTCATAGGCTGTTAAAATAAGAAAAATCGGACCAAGGAGAAAAAAGTTCCCCTTAAAAGAACTAATCCTACCGCGGAAAAATACAATTTTAGTTTAAGTTTTCCCATACTTTTGTTTAGTAAATGCAACTTTTATAGTCAGCAAATGTTTAAAAACCTAAACTTGGACTTAGGAGATTCTAAAATGACATTTTTCGCCCCGCCTCCTTTTGGGGGTGGTGACATAAAATATTATTTGTAATAATATTTTATTATTGCAAATAATATTTATATTAATACCATAAAAATAAATTTTTTAACTTTTTTTTAGGCAGGTAGAGGTATCCCTCCAATCCGCCCGCCCCCGAAAAAACCCATGTGCATTTTGAAAATTTTTTTTTTTTGCTAATTTCCAAAAATATTCCTTTTTAAGCTTTTATTTCGAAGAGAAGAATATTAATAAAATTAATTTTTGTAATTTATTACTTTATAGTATGTAATTTAGCTAAGAATAATTAATTTATCCATAACTAGCTGTGCCCGCCACTTCGTCAGTGTCCTTATTTTGCATTCAAAGTAATTACGAAATTACGCGAAATTTTTAGGCTCTTACTTTTATAGTGCTTCAGATATGGCTTATGTAATTACTTTATATAAAGGTACCCAGCCCTGGGTAATAACTCAGAAACATAGGCTTTATATAAAATTCTAAAATTTGTATAAAACTCCGAAATTATTGTTGAGTACTGTAAATAGTGTTTTAAATTACCCGCTGACAAAAATAAAAGTTGCTGCCAAGTTAGCAGTGCCATTGAATCAGTAAAATTGCGTTCTTTACGGGAATAAAATATCCTATATTTGAAACACGATACTAAGGTACCTCTCCACGTAAATCACGTAAAAAATACTGCATGAATTTGAAACAAAATTTTGTGAGGAGGTGCCTTAGTATCTTTACGGTCCTATGCTCCTTATAGGAACAATAGTATCTCAGTTTAAATATAGAATACTTATTTTCCGCAAAAATATCTCATTCCCAAGAGTTATTAGAGAAAAAGTAGTGAAAGTATGCCGATTTTAATCGATTTAATGGTACTGTAAACTTGGCAGCACCTTTTTTTTTTGGTACACCGTAGATTTTCGTCACTATTTACAGAACTCTAAAATAATAGAATTTTATATAAAACCTATGTTGCAACTTGTGAAGATCCTGTGCACTTAGCCAGAGATGGGTATTTCTTTATATAGTCAATATATAAACGATATATACTGCACTATAAAGGTAAGAAAGAGTCTTGAAATTTGGTATGGATAACTTCCAAAACAAAAGGCAAATTCAAATCAAATATTGTCTGGATGGTGGCGACTTTAATTATTTCTTCTCTTTGTGTTACGAAGAGTGGCTTTTAATGTTTCTTCTGTTTCATCGTCAATATATTCGCCAAGCAGGGTTGAAACTGTTGTATATTATTAAAGAATCCGTCTATTGGAAAGTCTGGAGTCGTACCAAAAACTTGAAAAAAAATTTAACAAACCAATCAAACTTCTACTAAAATTACTTGGCGCACAATCGACAGCGAAAGAAAGAAGGCACTAATGTCTCTCGGATATCGAGGGACATATCGCTTCGACTAGGCATCTTAATGATGAAATATTTGATTGAACGTATGTCGGAGCGTATGTAAACTTAATGTGGTGAGAGCTGCTTATGCTGAGAAGCTGTGAATGTGTGTTCAACACCTTCTCTGCGACTGCCCAGCTCTGCTAGAATGCAGGGCCCACTATTTGGGCTAATGATTTTTTCAGCTCCTAAAATTTCTTGGAATGTGTCCCTGACTAACTAGCCTGCAAGTTTTTGCGAGAAGCTGCAGTTGATTCTTTCGGACTGGAGTTACTAAAGTTCTATAGGGAACTGAGTTGGTAACGCCCCTTTAACACTATAATACTGAATATTAAGATTTTCATTGGATTTTGTAAGATAGAAATCCAATAAGAATTGTGTGATTGTCAAAAAATTTCACACTATCACACTTCAAATAAACTGAAAAATATCAGCAAAGGAACAAGCCGAGACGAGACATTGAACGGTATCGGCTGAGCAATTTTATGTGGACGGCAGAGGTGCCGGGTCTTTAGTTTGTTTGGCCGTTCAAGTTTTCGGTTAATAAAAAAATAATACGAACATTCAACAATTTCTAGGCATGGCAGAAACAAAGTGGATATGTAGGCGTTAAGACTGATGGCAATTTAAGGCAGGTGCAGGACAAAGAAAAAATATTATCGGCGGCGGCGAAATAAAGTCTGCGACCCACTCAGCTTGGTTCTTTGATTTAAAAAAACACAACCCTGATAAAATGAAAAATGTTATCGTTTAGAAAATTTTCTAAAAATGGTTTGGTATTATGGGATGACATTTTGATAACATACTGCTTTCACACTATCACACTTTCTCATTGGATTTAAGTATTTGACAAGTCTTAATACTCAGTATAATAGTGTGAAAGAGGCTTCAATGGTAGCCGAGGCATCACAATGGGCCTTAATGGCCTGCGAGTGAACAAATTTTGTACGGGCTGCCTGGTTAACCTAACCAAACTACCAAATCTTAAATACAGAGGAAACAATTTATAATTATGGTTTAAATGGACCAAAGTGGCAAGTTTTTAATCCCCATAATACCCATTTTAAATTGTATATAATTGTTTCTATTAAACTTTATGCCTTTATTTTAAGTAAACATTCTTTTTGGTATAATTAACCTACTTTATATACTTTTTCTACGAGCGGTACCAACCCAGCCAGGAAAATGTAAATTTAATGATTTTACTAAAAACCAAAATTTTGCAATCTTTTTTTATACTCTTTACCTAAAGAAGAAAAAACATAAAGTTAACAACATTTTTGGGTTTATGACAAAATCATAAAAATAAGTTTATGATTAAAAGCGTAATAATATCTTTATTGTCTTTAAATTTTAAGACATTTAATGCGATTTTTTTCCAATATGAAGTTGTAAAGTTTTTCGCAAACTAATACATAGATATTTATTTATGCACTTTTTTGCGTTGCAGAAGTAGCATACTTGACTGTGAACTTTTTTTTTAATCCTTGAAAAAAAAAAAGAAATGCGATTTGAAAGCCAGCGTAGCCAGTAATTTGAAAGAATAAAATCATTAAAAAGAATCAAATTAAACTACTAGATTTTTAAATGTGCTCTTAAAGCTGGTTCAAATTATGCAGCAATTCTATATAGAAGAAAATATATATATATATATATATATATATATATATATATATATATATATATATATATATATATATATAGAAGAGGAAAGAAGCATGGTAAGGGGTACAGACTTGCGCGGTTTTGCAGTTCGTTGTATGTTGTCGTCCTTTATATTAAACAAAAACAAATAGGGTTAATCTCCTTAACCCTTAACCAATAAAGTGTGATAATATTAAATTAATCAGTCAAGTGCTAGTCGGAATTATATACTTAGGGTTCCGTACCTGGTTCACATATAACCTTAAAAGCACAAATTTAATTATTTTATGTCATTTATGGGGCACCTTTTAATATATAATTTTATGTTTATATTACTTTTTCTTATAGTGTCTACTAAATAAAAAATCAGTCAAGTGCTAGTCTGACTTACACACGTACGGTTCCGTACTATGTTCATTACAACTTTAAAAATACAAATTGTTTTTTTACGTCTTATGGGGCACCCTTTAGTTTTTAATTATTTTTTATACCAGAGCACAGTACAAAATACCCTGTCCAAATATCAAGTGTCTGCCTATAACGTTTAAAAAAGAAAGCCAAATTCCTCAAATTCGCGACATCTGGGGAACACCCTTTTATTATTATTAAATTTATTTTCGTATCTTGTTGTTACAGTATATATTGCAAAGTATAATCTGTGTAAATTTTAAGTGTCTATTACTGTTCAAATATAAGGACTATCTATGAAAATATCAGGAGCCTACCTATTGCGGTTCAAAAAATAAGACAGTATAAATGGCGATGGCAACACATCAAGATCCTACCTACTACGGTACGAAAAATAAGACCGTATACGTCTAAATCACGTCACTGTCGGGGCACTCTTTAATGTTATTATTTGTTATAGTGACCATGGCAATTCCCTTTCTATGAATACATCAAGTGTCTACCTTTAAGGATTCCAAAAATAAGGCAATATACGTGAAAAACATTTCACTGTTGGGGGCACCCTTTAATTTCTATTGTTTTTTGTAGTGTCCCTAATAATGCACCGTATGTGAAAATTTCAAGAGGCAACCTATTATGGTTCAAAACTTAGGCCATATACTAACATACAAATCGCGTCATCGGAACACCCTTTAATTTTTAGGTTAATTTTTTTAGACTTGTTGATAAAGCGAACTAAGTTTTAATTACTGTTTGTAAATTTTAAGTGTATGCCTCCTACTGTTCAAGAAATAAACATATATTCGTGAATACCACCTCTCTATCTGAACAACCTATAAGTTTTAGTATTTGTTGCTATAGCGGCAACAACTATACATCATCTGTGAAAATTTCAAGAGTCTACCTATTACGGTTCCAGAGATAAAAGGCGCGGACAGATGGACAAACGGCCAGACGGACAGACATTGTAGCGAAAACAAGAGGGTTACGTTTTTACCCTTCGGATACGGAACCCTAAAAAAGTTTAAAATATGAAACACATAAACGCCACAATCACGTCTACTTTAACTTTTGATTATATTTAGAATTTTTATTAGGTTAGGTAAGGTGGAGTTGTGTCAGAAATGGCACATCCCTTCAGCTATCTAAAACTAAATAGAAAAGAGAGACCTATATGCATCCTGCTATCTATCCCTCAGCCACTCGAGTTCCTTGATGTAGCCAACAACATCTTCTAGTTTACACCGAACGATGTCCCATAGTCCACCGAGAAATCTTGCACGGCGTTGTAATAACGGGCAGTGACCCATAATGTGCACTACAGCACATCATACAAAAATCGGATGTACAGTGACCATACCTACCACAACTCTGAGAACTTTTCTGTCTAAACCCAGAAGCAGCTTAGACTTTGCCGCGTGGTTTGAGCCAAATTGCCTGTGAGACTCTGTAATCCTCCCTAACTTCCCAGTACCGAATAGTTCTTTTTACTATCCAAACGGATAGAAGCCTATAGTAGTGATTAATCGGTGGCTTCACTGAGTCTACTGTATCTATGTTAGATACAGTAGACCAATCCAGCGAATTCGTCAGCGATTATGTTGCCCTTAATAATTTGAATTTTTTTTATAGGGGACATCAGTTGACATACTCGAGGTAAATTTAAAGTGTCTGCCTGTTACGGTTCAAAAAATAAGACCATTTGAGTGAATATCAAGTAATTATTGGAACACCCTTTAATTTTTAGTAATTTATCTTACAGTGTTCTATTGATATGGTGTTCTGTGAAAACATCAGCAGTCTACCTATTACGATTCAAAACTGAACCCATATACATACGTAAAGATCATTTCGGGGCACTCTTTAATTTTTAGTTCTAATTTTTATACTTGTTCTTATAGCGATCTATATTTGCTCAAAACCTTATGGTTTTGAAATTTTATTCTGTTAAATAAAATTGTCGCAAACAAAAATAGAAATTAGACTAAGTTGGCTACAACCACAACAATGGTCGTGTGTGTAGCCATGTAGCTATGATGTCATCAAAATAATCGTCTTCCTATAAACCTATGGATTTTAATTTTGACAGAGCTGATAGTCTGTGCAGCTAATGCTTTTAAATCTGTATTTAGTCTTAGAATTAATTCTGGAGATTAAATAAACTAATAATAATAATAATTTTGACAGCTTGTAGCCGGTAGCCTGATGTTGTCTATGTATTTGATACTTTAGAATCTGGGTCGAATTTTTTTTAAACGGTTCGTTTTCAAATCGATTTCCATCACATTAATCTATATATATTAGGAGTTCCAATATTGTAGAAGTAAAATGGTATTATTTGATATTTGCGAATACGCAAACACTGTCAGTTATAACCGGAGTACGAAAATAAACAAAACGAAACGTTTGCTTTTGTTTCCTTTAGTTCTTTGCAGTGAGTAAGACAAAAACAAAAACAATGAGCACGATTGTGCCATTTACTTTTGTATTGTGTTAATTCAGGTATAAAAGAAAATAATGTGAATAAAACAAAAAAAAAAATTATTTGAGAAAAACCCTTTCGCAAACGTTTGTTAAATGATTTGGTCATTATGGTGAAGAATGTATGAAAGCGTTATACAACTTTGAAAGATATTGAAAGACATAATTTTTTGTTTTATTGTTGATTATTTAGTATAAGAAGAAAAACAAAATAAAACGCAATTCAAGAAAATCAATCATAAACAAAATCAGCATTCGAAAATTGAACGAAGTAGATCCATCTCTCAAAAAATACCTTTCTGCTTCTTTATGTTTGCAATTGCAGGATTATAATGATGTATTAAAGCAAGCAGATGAGTACAAACTAAATGGATTAGCTGTTGTCATTCCTTTCAGTGAAGACCGTCGGCACTGGCTGTTTGTTTGGTACGTTTCGCACTCGCCAACCCTGACCAAACAAACAGCCAGTCTCGACGGTCTTCACTGAAAGGAATGACAACATGTTTGGTACGTTTCGCACTCGCCAACCCTAACCAAATAAACAGCCAGTCTCGACGGTCTTCACCGGAAGCTATTCCAGGTATGACTACAGTATTTGATTTACTGGCAAAACAAATCCAAACACTTCAGTACCAATTGTTTTGTTTGCGGTCTTTGTTTATTAAAAAAGTATTTGTTTGGGGAGTCCTGACGTACAAAAGGATTAAAAAGTTTGTATCTTTGCATGAAACGTTTGCGAAAAGTTTTTTTTTTTTTTTTTGTTTTGATACACTGGTTACAACTAGTTCACTTTTTTGCACTTACTTACATTACAACTGTTAATCTTTTAAATGACTGGTCGAAAGAAATTACTTACATACATTTACCTACCATTGAAATATATGTATGTATGTATGTATGTATGTATGTATGAATGTATGTATGTATGTAGGTATATTTTTTCAATTCTTCCTTTTTCTTCTTCTCTTACTTCTACTTTATTTACTGCAACTGATATGTAAATCAACGTAGCCAAATGAATGCTTGTTATTATAGTTTAGTTTATTTCATTAGAGATTTCCTCTCGTTTAATCCCTATAAATACGCGAATGAACAAAATTTTATTATTGCATAAGCAGATGGTTCTATAGCAACATTTGCAGGCAGCCACCACCGCAACATAGAAATAGAAAAGTTTTTGAAATACGAGTACGAACATTTCAAATGCTCAACTACATGTCATTGAACTTTGAATGCAATACAAGTGGCGAATGCTCGCATACACTTTGCAATTGCACAAATAAATAATTAAATATTTAATACTTGAAAATTTAAACAGCATTGAAATCAATTACTATTCACTTAGATGAAATTATGTAGAGGTTTTTGGGCCATGCACCCACCTATTAAAATATATGAGAAAGCTTCTAATTTTAATATATATTTATTTAGTGACACTTTGAACTGCTGTTGGTAACTAATTGGAAACGCTTAATAAAATACAAAAAAAAAACGGTTGCTTTTTCTTTTTTAGGTTTCCGTACCCAGGGGGTAAAAACGTAACCCTATTGTTTTCGCTATAATGTGTGTTCGTCTGTCAATGCCTTCTATCTCTGAAACCGTAAAATGTAGACTCTTAAAACTTTAACACAAGTAATATTACTAAGGCCGCTGTAACAAATACTAAAACTTATAGGGTGTTCCGAAAGTGACGTGATATTCCCGTATATGTCTGATTGGTAGAGAGCTAGTCTATCAGTCTGGGGGTTACAGTTACGATTCGCGCCATAGACTGTGGGTGTTTACCGCAACCAAGCCAGGTGCTCTTCACATAGGGTTGGCTTTAAAAAAACGTAACTGTGAGAAATTTGCGAATAATTTGTATATTTGAGAGTCAAATATACAAATTATACGCATGAGTCATTATATTAAATCGAGCCTTGTGTTACACAATAATTGTTTTTATTTCTGACAAGAAGCATTGGGACTTTGTTTAATTTACTGATAATTTCAAACAAGAAAATGGTCAGACAGGAGCTCTGTTACCTTTGAGCCAAGTTCTAAAAGTGCCATTCTTATGGATAAATAACCGTCGATCTTACAGGCAAAAGTCAATGGCAACCTCATCCATGCTAGAAATTTTTTTCGGACAATAGCAAGAGGTTTAATAATTTATCTGATATTGCGTAGCTAAGCTTCGCTAAAATCTATAACTTTCCCTGATAAGGTCTTAAATTTTCATGAACTGTGTGTCATCTGTGAGTGGACTTGGTACACACCACAGGCCAGCTCTCTCTGTTGGCTTTTAATTCATGATGATAATTTTGGTAATGAACGATCTGCCTTCTATACATGTAATGAAAAAGTAACTCATTTTCCGTCTGTCTGTCTTTGTTAGCATCACGTTAAAACTACTGGATGGATTTTAACAAAATTTTGTGAGGAGGTACCTTAGCATCCTGATTCCAATAGAGGATACTTTTTTTCCACAAAAATATCTTATTTCCAAGAGAAAGTGGAGAAAAAGCAGTAAAAGTAAGCAGTTATTTTAGTAAGGATGAGACCCTTTATATAAATACTATTTGTGCCCGCCACGTTGTGGGCATCCTGACAATATTTTGCTCGATTTTGCTTTGAAAGTATTTCACACCAATTGTAAGTCTCTTACTTTTTTTTATAGTGCTTCAGTTATGGTTTATGTATTTACTTTATATAAAAGTACCCATCCCTTTAAAAAATTCTAAAATTTAAAAAAAAATTTTACAAATTATTGTAAAGCTCCGAACATCTCTTAGTTTAGAATATTTTAATAATAATGTAATTCCACAAATACAAATCATATAAAAATTTTATTCAATTGGCGCCATCTGTTGCGCAATTTTTTTTTAAATATCCCACTTTAAAATATAAAAGGTGCGCAGCAGTGTTTAAAATATCCCACTTTTAAACCTAAAATTACAGTACCTTTAAACCGGTAATTGCGTAATTTCACTGCTTTTTCTTCACTTTCTCTTGGAAATGAGATCCTATATTGGAATCAGGATGCTAAGGTACCTCCTCACAACATTTTGTTAAAATCCATCCAGTAATTTTTAAGTGATGCGAACGCAAAAGAAAAGCAGACAGACAGACGGAAATGAGTTACTATTTTATTATATGTATAGATGTATAGATAAAGTAATTACGTAACCATAACTGAAGCACTAACCGATATGCATAGTTGATCTGTAAGAATTAGATTTAAACCAAGTAAAAGATGCGTTAAAATTAGAGGGGGTAAAAAGTAAAGACTATGTGAATGTCAAGTCTCTCCATATTACTGTACAAAAGTTAAACTATTTTCACCAGCATCCGTCTTTTATGGGCAACCCATTCAAGCCTATATCTATAACGGTTTCATAGATCAAATAACATCAATTATTAGGACACCCTTTAATTTACAATTTTAAATTAAAGACCTGTTGTTATAGAGGACTTGGCCACAAAGATTCTTTGTAAATTTCAACTATATGTCTATAACGGTTCAAAAGTTTGGCCATATATATCAAATTACATAAACTATTGGGGCACCCTTTACAGTATAATTCCAAATATTTATACTTGTTATTATACCAGATAAAGTAGTGGACATTCTGCCTAATTTTCAAGTGTTTGTGTACATAATTTATGGGGACACCCTTTAGTTTCTAAATTCAAATTGTATACTTGCTATAGTGGACTTTGCAATACAGGTTCCTTGTAAATTTCAGTTGTCTTTCTATAACAGTTCAAAAGCCAGGCCACATACATAGAATTATATTAACTATTGGGACACCCTTTTAATTCCAAATTCAAATTTTATAGTTTTTGTTAAAGCGGACTTAGCAATACAGGTTCTTTGTAAATTTCAGCAGTCTGTGTACAACTGTTCAAAAGTATGGCCATATATATCAAATTAAATGATTTATTGGAGCACCCTTTAATTTAAAATTTTCAATATTTATACATTTTTTTATAATGGTTATAGTAATCGACATTCTGTCAAATTTTCAAGGTTTTGTCTATAACGGTTCAAAAGATATGTCCAAATAGGTCAAATTACGTCACCTATGGGGACACCCTTTAAATTTATTTTTTTTTTTTACTAATTTCTGCTCTTGGGAGCTATAGCGACACGCAATTTTTTAAAATTTTAATTTGGAGCCCTTTACGGTTCTTAATACACGTAAAAAACAGGTATGTTGTATGGGGACACCCTTTAATTTTTAATATAATGAACTTAAAATCGCTTTAGAAATGGCTGAGTTCTGCGGTTACATACATAAAAAAGCAACATTCAGACGAACTGATAACCTCCTTCTTTTTTTTAAGTTGGTTAAAAATGGAGTAAAATCGATATTAAATTATGGATTATCGATAAATATCGATACTGGTTATTAACCACAGTTTTTCATCACTTTGATGCCTAGATAAAGGCATACTGCAATTGTAAGAGAAACAGTAATTTGTTATAATTAAACTGCATTGATACGTTGTAAACATACGTTTAGGAAGTAATTTTGGTATCTAGCGTACCTGATAAAGCAACAAGTCAATATTCAGGAAATTTATTTATTTTGTAAAGAAAATATGCTTTTAAACAAATAACTACATTTTTCACACATACAGACACTCGAAAGGAAATTAAATTAAATAAATTAAACGAAGCCTAAACAAATTTAATTTTCAAAAGAAAATCATAATTTACTAAACACTTTATTCAAACCTCGAATAAAAATCATTAAAACGGGTTATTTATAATGTTGTTGACTGACCACATAAGCACTTGTTTTGCAAAAAAAAATAATAAAAAAATATAAAACAATAAATTTATTATGTGCATTCGAAAATGTTTTGCATGCCAGTGATTTAATTTAAAGGTTAATGACTTAAATTGGGTGTTAACTTACAAAAAAAACTTATTGCACAACAATTCTGCATTTTTTGAACATTTTTTTTAATATTAAATTTAAAATAATAAAAGTTATATATTTACGCTACATACCGTTTGATTCATTTTGTATTAAATCCAATTATTAAAAAGATATTAAAATTCGCATACCAACTTTCAATACGGAAATATAATAAACTAGCTGTGCCCTGCCCACACACGTTGTATATGTCCGTTTAATATTTTGTTCGATTTTGCTTTGAAAGTAACCCACACCAAATTTTAAGACTCTTACGTATTTACTTTATATAAAGGTACCCATCCCTGGATAAAATTCTAAAAATTATTGTAAAGCTCTGTAAAAGACAGCCAGGAAATGAGTTACTCATTGTTTTAAAACAGCGCCATCTGTTGCGGAAATAAGCTATTTTTGCGGAATAAAAGTATTCTATGTTGGAATCAAGATACTAAGGTACCTCCTCACAAAATTTTGTTAAAATCCATCCATTAGTTTTTACGTGATGCGAACACAAAGAGAAAGACAGACAGTCAGGAAATGAGTTACTGTTTTATTTATAATATGGATGGATAAATTTTAAAATATTTTTTTTTTCTCAAAATTGAATTGTTGAAACAATTTAAAAAATAAAATTTTAAAACCAAAAATATCTAAAACTGCATACTGCGCTTCTAAAACTTTTAAACATTTTTTCGAGAAATAAAATTTTGAAAAAAAAAATATAGCATGCTATAAAAAAATATTCCATACATTTAGTACATAATCTGCAATGATTTTTGGACTTTTTTCAGAAATATGGTTACTGTTTCGAAACCTTTCCATTTCAGGGAATCAAACCTGGTGGAAAAGAATAACAGCATGCTATACTAAAAAACGGTTGTCACATTTTTTCAAATTGAACATTTTTAGAACCTTTTTAATATGTAACTTGGAGGGATCGAAACCCTTCCACCAAAGAGAATCAAATCTGGTGGAAAATGAAAACAATATATCCTACGAACAAACTGAGGTCACATTTTTTTCTAATTTAAATTTGTAGAATTTTTTATAACATTTTAAAGGCTGGTAAATTTTAAAGGCCGATGTTGATTTTGAATAAAACACAAATTATTTAGGAAATTATTGTAATTTCTTTTTATTTTATAATATTGGTATGGTTCAATTATGTATGGAACAAAATATAGGCCAAATGGCCGCCGCGACCTCGGCGGCACACCTCCATCCGATGTTCCATGACGCTGAGGCATAATTGAGGTTCTATGCCTTTTCAATTGGGCACTCAATAGTACTCAATACTTCCGTTTACATACTAGCAGAGAAAATTTATCGTTGTAGTTGTCAAATATTTTTATAAATTTATTTCTAAAAATACTACCGTAAAAGTATCGATTAACTACTTTTGTGTATTGAGTACCCAAAAAAATGATCGAGTATCGAGTACTCGGTACCCATTACTCAATACTTTACCAGCACTACTTGACGGCCATTGAATTTGTCTTAAAACATTAACTTGATAAACATTAACACTAACATTATGTTAATGTTAAGTTAACATGGTTGTTAAAACATTTGTTATCATAACTCTCTTATAACATCACATCGGCCGAACAACGGAATTAATTAGTGCATATTTTTATAGGTGGCGAATACGAGTTTATCTCATTTTCTGTTCGAACATAATTTTCTGTTTTCCAACAATGTTGTTTGAATACTTATTGCACAGCAGATAGTAGTAGTACGATTAATCAACAGATGGCGCTGTTTAAAAATAAAATTGTCAAACTAAAATATAACAACAACATTGTCACGTTTTAAAACAGCTTTTATAACAAATATTTTACCACCAATATTAAGACGTGGAAAAAACCTTAACATGGGCAGTCTACACTTAACACTAAAAATCAAACTGTTAAACTAAAAACAACAGTTGATGGCAAACATTGTTGTGTTCACAAATTTTCTAAAAATGCTGTTTAAACAAGAACATGGTTTTCACGACACATTATCATGTGCCCACATTATATTGTTTAATGGCTCAACAAATCAGTGGCTCGTCAAGATGTGGTGTAATAAATATTACCAGTCAGTTTAACAAGCACAAGTTTGGTAAGAATATGTTGATAAGAAAGCTTCAACATTGTTATAATAACACTGAGCAACAGCGATATGTATGGTCCAAATTAGTGCTTGCAATTTCTACTACTTTCAATTACTCGATACAACTCAATACTTTTCAAATCGGTACTCAATACTTCCGTTTACATACTAGCAGAGAAAATTTAACGTTGTAGTTGTCAAATATTTTTATAAATTTATTTCTAAAAATACTACCGTAAAAGTATCGATTAACTACTTTTGTGTATTGAGTACCCAAAAAAATGATCGAGTACTCGGTACGCATTACTCAGTACTTTGCCAGCACTACTTGACCTCCATTGAATTTGTCGTACAAAAGAGCCATTGTTTCGTGGCACCGTCCTGTTGAAACTACATATCGTCCACATCCATATCTTCTAATTCGGGCCATAAAAAAAGTTCGTTATCATCTCACGATAGCGAACACCACTCACAGTAACTGCCTGATTTTGGAAGAAATACTAACAAACTGTTATCACACATTATACAAATGGGAGTTGAGAAAATTTTTAAAAAATTTTAAAAATGTTTTACTGTAAATTTCATTAGGAAATCTCATTTATCGCATGCTATATTTTTTCAAGAACATATTTAACTCGACGTATTTACCTGCATACACCCGATTTATTGTATCTTCAATGTATATGAAATAACGAAAAGTACTCATATCTTAAGTCTGAAAAGAAAAAGTCCAGCCAGTGCTAGAAAACAAATGTTATGTTTCAAGGTTCCTGTTATCATTTGCGGGTATCCCTCATACCATAACCATGATCGCTTAGGATGTTACGGCATAGAGGATTTGAGTGCGTTTTAAGTTTCCTTAAATTCATTGCTGTACTAATTCGCTAATTCTGCTTTAGCTAATAGCACGTTTAGATTTTTGTGAATGTTCGAGATTTTAAAATACTAGAGTGATACTGTAATCATTCGTAAAGTCTTATTTTGGCGACTTTGCATTTTTTCTAATTTTCTAATACTGCTCTCAACTTCATTTATGTAAAATTTTCTTCTATTTGACTTCTCCAGGTTAAGCGTCGATCTAGACGTATGCCAAGTTATTTGACCTCCTTGTGTTGAGGTATAGTTTGGTTATTTATACGAACATGAGAACGTGAGTCTCTACACAGTGTGAGTACATTTATTCTCCATTCTTTCAACCACAATTCCAAAGAAAGTATATACTTGTGGGCTTTCATAAATGTTTAGAAAAGCAGTGTCGTCAGCAAATGTCCAAGTGTGGCTTCGATGGCATATCTGATGTGTTCAACAAATATAAAATGGGTCCCCAAATACTGCCTTGGGGAACTTGGGCTTTAATTAGCGAGCTTATAAAATCTCCTTTAAGTATAAACTTATGATCAGTTAAATAACTTTTTTAGAACTTTTTGAGCAAATTTTACTTTAACTTGTTTACCGTTAAATACATTTCTTGTGACGTCATTAGTCCAACATGCTCTTATTAATTATAAAATATAAAATGTGATATTTACTTGTATTCTTATATGTTGTAATAAAACTAATTTTATTTTGTATTTTTTGTTTATTTTTAGGTAATTTTCAACTTAATGTTTTGTCTCGAAAGATTTCGTAAGTAAACAAACAAAAATTGTAATTATTAATCTGAGTTCTTAAGGTACTCCGGCAAGACAACCTCTTAAAGAGTTTTTGGTATTCTTCCAAAATATTCAAAATAACAGTTCAATTTAAGTCTTACCACTGAGAGAAAACAATTCGTCTTTACATAGGGCGACAATAAGTAGCAATTTTTGTTCATGGCTGGCAGGACCATGCTCATACCCCTTGTAAAGGAGTTGGAGACTATCTAAACTTCTGACATGCTATTGGTTCCGCTATTGAGAGTGAAACCTTACACCGGACTAAATCTCCTTAGTATGTTACTCCCGAAGGGTTTCACCAATAACCAGTCACAGAGATTTGGGGCAATTCCTGTGGCTTTGCCGATTCCCGTGGTTCTTATCTTCCAGTTTCAAACACTTGCTAGCCGCGGGGACTGGTGCCTCCATATACCCCGGGAACATTGGTGTCGAGATGTTAGAAGTCAACAAGTCAAAAAAATGCCTCCTTATTTAGCCATAGCTCGATATAGTTATACCAGGCCAACCATTAGCTATTAGGTTGTTCAGAAAGTAATTTCGTTTTTATCAAAGAGATGTCATTAGTTGCATTTCCCGATATCCATCCCTACACTTAACCCCAAAAGTTAAATAGTGATGTAGTTTTTTTCGGCATCCTATCAAATATGAAAAATTTAAGTGAGCATTTTCGTCATATTTTGCTTTTCTATTGCCGTTTATAGGATGTTTTAAGTGAACGCCACTGTCAGAATTGGTTTTCGAAATTTCGTTTTGGGAATTTCGATTTGAAAGATGTACCACGTCCAGACGGCCAATGAAAGCTGAGGACTGCAAGATAAAGGCACTGGTACGTGCAAATCGTTTCGTGAATGGTCAAATCGTCGATAAATTCAACTTCTCAGCAATTTACGACGATTTGCGAAATTTCGAAACTTGCTTTTCGACGAAAACCATTTCTGGCACTGGCGTTCACTCAAAACATCCTATCCGTAAACAGCATATAATTTTTTGAAAATTTTGACGAAAATGCTCACTTAAATATTTCATATTTAATACGATGCCAAAAAAATACTTAATATTTGAAATGTAAATTGTCGAAATGTGAAATAATTTTGCGACATCTCTCTGAAAAAAAAAAAACGATATTATTTTCCGAATGACCCAATACTTGGACAGACCACAGACTCTCGCAGGAAGAGAAACAGAAACAGGCCTGACGGCCATTAAAAAAAATAACGATGACTTAAATTTTTTGTCAACCTAGACCAGCTTTGCAATTTTATTTCAAAGTTATTTAAAAAGAAAAATTAATTATGTCTAGTTTGGGGACAATCTATCGCTGATAAAGAAAATCTTTGTTATTTAATCTTTTTTTTTAGATTAGCAATCGCTAACGTTTACGTTTTTTTAACCATTATGTCATATTTAAATTAAAAAAAATATTTAGCACATTTTTGAGTAGACAATTCTGCACCGAAAATATTATAATTAAGAAAAAAAATGTTCTATTTTTCTGTAAACAAAACAAACAGCATAGATCTCACAATTTAAAAAAGAAAAAAAAACAAAGAAAAAAGTTAATAACATGGCAAACAGTGCCAAGTTGGCATTACACACTTACATCTCTGGAAAAGTGCAACAATAAGAAAGTGATACAGACGTAGGTACATGAATATTTACTATTGCTATTATAAAAGCATGCAACGGAACAATACAATCAACAAACACTTATCGTAGTAGTAGTGGTAGTAGTAGTAAGTAGTAGCGGTAGTAGTAGTAGAGGCAGTAGTAGTAGTAGTAGTACTACAGCCAAATTATACACATTCACTCTACAACTTTTTACTATAATTTCGTTTTGGAATGTTTTCAAAAAAAACTAGAAGAGAGCGGAATATAATGGAAATGTTTGAAAGAAATTGTGGTAGTAAATTATAGAAATTTTGCAAAATATTGCTAAATAAAGCATAGGAACCAATTATAATAGACCTGAGAAAAGAAACATCATATTATCACGTTCAACGAACTTTAAACTGTTGTTTTACTAGGCTTTTGAAGTGTCTTCTTTGTTGAGAGCACAAGGAAGTTGTAAAAATACATATTCTTGCTTGAAAACTTGTGCAAAAAAATAAATTTGATGTTACTACATGAAGGCTTTCCACATAACATGCGTCACAACGCAATTTCGCGGATGCTTATCCATGAAGATTTTACAACTCTAAGGGGTAATTGAAGTAAGGGCCGAATTACACCATGCAACTTTTGTCGCTGCAATTCTTCATTAGTAGGCGCTTGCGAAGGAAGAGAGGAATTAAAAGGAGTAAACAAATGTATAGATCCATACAAATTGCCGCAATAAAAATTGCACGATATAAACATAAATGCAATTTCAGAGAAAAAAAAAAACGAGAAAGATTGCAGCGACAAAAGTTGTAATTCGGCACTAAGTATGCAATGGAATCGTTCGAGGTAATATTTTATCCATTTCTCGGCGTCGAGCCGATAACAAAACAATTATTTTATTTAATTCGAAATGTCCTGACCAGGTAAATCAATATAAGTTCAATATTCTTATATTCATCCTAAAGGTATGCTCTATTTTTGTATTCTTAGAGTGGAGTATAAATTAGAAGACAATTTAGAACAGTAATTTACACTATGAAAGCAAGATGTTTATTGCCTCGGTAACTGCAACTAGAATAAGGGAATAATAATAATCAAATCTAACATAATCATACCAAAATAAGCCATTTGTGGATTGGAAAATATACACGTCATTGACGAGAAGCAAATTCATCCACAGAGTGTGACAGTTTGGTGGGTGTGCCGATTTTAAAGTGTTTTTAAAAAGGCTTCTGTTTCAATCATTGACGAGCGCTACAGAGCCATGATTATGGATTTGTATGGCCTGAAATGAACAATATGAATTTGCATAATCTTTGGTTTAGCACTAAGTTCGGTAGTCGTACTACACTGTGGAACAAATTCAAGTTAGCAAAAGTTAGGTCGATTTTGAGAGTGAGGGGTGAAAATAGAGGCTAAATTAGTAGACCCGTATCGCGGCGTTTGTTTATGTTAGTTCGAATTTTTTTTCGAAGGTCGTTTAAAAGAAAATTCGAACTAACATAAAAAAACGCCGCGATAGGGGTCTTCTAATTTAGCCTCTATTTTCACTCCTCACTCTCAGAATCGATCTAACTTTTGCTAACTTGAATTTGTTTCTCAGTGCTATCGTAGCGTAGAAGGGCATATTTTCTAGGGGGGCCAGAATGTCTTTTCTACGCCAATGATTGAAGCTTCGGCGATATATTGGGGGGTGCCGATAACACACCGTCTTCATGAGCCATTGCTTTGGTTGCACATGAACAAAACGTCAGCAGAATAGGGAACAAAAATTTGGCTTATTTTCTTCTATGTCGACAAAACGTATCGATGTGTTTGTTTCAACTAAACATAATTTTCTGTTTGTCGTCAATGTTGTTTGAATGCTTATCAGCACAGCAAATAGGATTTGCACGCTTAATCAATAGATGGCGTTCTTTAACACGTTCGCGACGTGAACGCTATACCAATAATTTTCATAGTGATGCAAAATGACGTGAATAGTATTCACGTTTATGTTTGCAGCTCCCTGAAATTTTTAGCATCCACGAACGTTTTAAAAGTCAAACTTTCATACTAAAAACAACATTTGATGGCAGACATCGTTGTGCGAACAAATATTCTAAAAACGCTATTTGACCAAGAACATGACATCGACAACAATGGTCTGCACGAGTCGTTCTAATGTGCGCACATAAAACTGTTCAATGCTTGAAAAGACCGATTCGAATAATTCATTAACGACACCAGAATAACATGGTGTTTCATGGGAATATTTATTATTTCTAGCAAAGCCAGAGTATAATAAGAGAATTTAGATAAGTTCATTTTATTTAGTTTCTAAAAACATACTTCTATTTGGACCACCCTTATGTGTTACAAACTCCCTTTATTTTTGACATAACGATTTATCACCGAAAACCAGAGCCAAAACAAAAATGTTACTTAATATCTGAGAACTCTATTATCACTGCTTTGCCGCAGAAAAATCTGTTTTTTTTGTCGCCCTGTGTTATTATTTTAATAAAACACAGTTACATTAAAATTTGCATTAAAATCGCTTTCGCCAAGTTGTATTTTTTCTGTAAGACTTCAAAGGTACATTTTGTAACTCTGTTCACTAAAAAATCTACATTTTTGCTTCTATCTACAATGTTCCACCATCTTCCCTTTCATTTCATACGCATGGAAGTGTAAATAATGTAGAATAATTTTATATACATTCATACATACTACAAATATAAATACATACATATATGTACGTTTAGAATCCAAGAAAAATCAATACGCTGAGATGTTGTCGTAAATCTATGAGGATAAAAAATACGAGTAAAATAGTAAATTGTAAAACGACTATTGCAATGCTGTTGCAGATGGTAAATGAAATGGAATACAAAACAACAATTTTTGGCAGTCTGTCTGTATGTGTCCGCATCACTTAAAAACTACTGAATGAATTTTAAAAACAATTTTATGAGGAGATACCTTAATGTCTTGATTCAAATATAGGGTACCTTTTTCAGCAAAAGTATCTCGTTTCCAAGAAGAAAAAAAAGATATAAAATAGTGAAAGTACGCAATTTTGACGATTCAATGGTACTGCAAACTTGGCAGCACTTATTATTTTTTTCAGCGGGGAAATTTTTAGCACTATTTGCAGAACTCTACAACAATTTTAAAATCTACTCATTTATAAATAAAATCAAATGTCGGTCGTTGGTAATCGCATCACTTAAAAACGGCTAATCTTCATCATAACCTAACTTAGGTTTTTACGGAAAGAATACTTAACCACGCCCACTTTTTAAGTAGCTAGAAAACTATAATAATTAGATCTTTGAGATTTTCCACCAGTAGCTCCCTTATTAATATATTAATATATAATAATTAAAATGGTGGGCGTGATACCTCCTATGGAAAGTGAAAAATTATTGTGTAGCTGGAGAACTACACCTGGTAGAGTCTTAAAACTTTGCACAAGTAATCTTGATGGTAATGTACATAGTCTAACAAAATACAGAGTGGATTGGGATAGTAGGTGTGGTACCTTACATACAAAGTGAAAAGTTGTTGTCGTGTTCTAGAAGAACTACAATAGCTAGAGTTTTTTTGCACAAGTAACCCTTAGACTAATGTACATAGTCCACCAAAATATACAGGGGTGTCATAGAAAACGATATTATTGGAATTGGATTTGAAACCGACAAAAAAATCTTGTTGGTGTCATGCAATCCAATGTTATCGGTTTTGTGTTCGAACTTGAATTTTTATCGGTTTTAGGTGTCACAGAAACCAATGTTCTCGGTTTGTTATTGGAAATAAACCAAGCAGCAAACAGCTGTCGGTTTTTTATTTTTGTAAACAAATTAAAAAAGTTCACGGCCATTTTCATTTAATTCTGTTTTTTTTTGGATATTTAAAAAAAATGTAAGTACGGATGTATGTTAATTGAATTTATTTATTTAAAAAAGACAATTTTTTTATAAATTTTTATTCTTCAAAAGGGGAAAGCATAAAAACTTTACACAAAACTCCATAATTATAGAGTTTATGGAAAAATATCCAGATATAGCGCGCGGATTTACAAAGCGGGATAAGCCGGCTGTGGATGATCTTTGGAAACAATTGACAGAGTCACTAAACAGCGCAGGTCCACCGCAAAAAGATGTGAGTGGTTGGAAAAAGGTACGTAAAAGCTGTGTAGCAAACATTACTCTTGTAAAATTGTGCTGCTTAAACCTTTGCAGACATAGACTGAATGGAAAAGCGATGTTAAAAGAAAACTCGCCCAAAATAAAGCAGAGTCCAGAGCAACCGGTGGTGGACCGTTTTCGAAGCATCAGCTAACGAGCAGCGACGAAGCAGTTATACGCATTTGCAGCATTGCGCATTCGGTGGAAGGTGTTTCTGGCATTGATATCGGTTTCAATGACAGCATCGGTGGTGGGAATGAGGAGGAAATGCCGTCAACGTCATCAAAACGTCCACCGTCTCCACTGTTGTCAAAAAGTACCCCTAAAAGACTCAAAACAGAAACCACGGCTGAGCGAATAAAAAAGTTTTTAGACGACGACAGTGAAAGAAAAGCGGAACTAAGTGGAAAGTTGGACGAACTTATTAAAATTGAAAAAGAAAATGCCAGCAGCTTACGACGGGTTTATAGGGCGTTAGAAAAGGGACAAGAGTCCATAACTAATGCAGTGGAGGAATTTAAAAATGAATTTGTGCGGGTGAACAATGGAATTTTAAAAACAATGTAGGAAAAAAATGAGATAAAAAAAAAACAATTGGATCTCGAGATACAAATTTTTGAATACCAAAAAAAAAAAAAAAACATGTGATTTTTTAATTATTTTTCAACAAAGTGCCCTAGTTATTAAGTTTTTTGTTACAAACATACAACGTACCTTTTTTTTTACAAAATTGTAAGACTGAATTTTTAATTTGCCTTTGTTTTTTTAATAAATGTTGTTTTATTTTTGAACATGACTTGTTTTTTTAATTTTGATACAAGGTATTAGCTATTTCATTTCTAATCCTCTGACCTTCGCTTTGCAAAGATGTGTTTGATGGCAATAATACATCATCTTCAGTGTCATTTTGTGGTAAAATTATGTCAGTTTCATTGTTTTGTACATTGTAGTTTCTACATATATTGTGCAGAGCACAGCAAGTATTGATGATTTTAACGACCTTCTCTGGATGATAATGTAAGGTGCTCATCAAGTAGCGAAACCGGCTTTTTAGCACGCCTATTGTTCTTTCCACAATATTACGAGCCGATGAATGAGCCATGTTGAATTTATATTCTTTAGAGTTGTAGGATGGATCTCTGTACGGCGTTAGTAAAAAAGGCTCAATTCCATACCCACCATCGCCCAATAGTATGGAAGATCGTTCTCCTGACTCATACATCTGAAGAAAATGATGTCTGGCTCTACTAATGTTCCATATAAATGCATCATGACTGGAGCCGGGATACCGTGCATCTACTGCTCGTATTTTCATATCATGATCACAGATCTGAATATAAATATATCAAAAGGAATACAATATTACTTTGATAAGTTCAGTTTGTAACTTATAAATTACTTACAATCATGGTATTCATACTGAAATATCCCTTGCGGTTATAAAATAAATGCTCGTTACATCTGGGCTTTATGATTTTTACATGAGTCCCATCGATGCAACCAACGACTGAAGGAATTTTGTATTTATTGTAAAAATAGTCCCTTGATTTGTGCTTTTCGGTAGTTTCCATTTCCAGTTGCACCCATTGTGGACAAATAAACCGCTCTATAGCATTTAGCACATCATCTAAAATAGTTGACACTACCCAAGCATATGCTAGAGTCGTTACCAACAGCTCTTTGATACTACCCTTCTGCTAAAAACCGCAAAGAAGCTGCAAGTTGCAGTAAAGGCGGAATCTTAGAATCAAGGGGATTGCTATAGTCACGTAAAATTTTTCTTTTTACCTTTTCTGAACGCTCTTCCTCTAATAGTAAAAATGCAAGAACAGCAGCGGCCATTTCATTTATTTACTTATAAGTTTCTTTTATTTCGTCAATTTAATTAATTAAACACAAAATTTTTATATTTTATATTGATAAAACCACTAATTTTTAATATTTTTAATAAACACAGTTTGTATTTGACAAAAAAAATAAAACTAAAATGTAAACATTTACATAAACATTCAAAACAGCTGATTCGAACATCGGTTTTATTTGCATTCGAAAATAACAAAACCGACTTGGTTTCATGACACCAAATGAAACCAATATTGTTTTGCAAAACCGACAATTAGTAAAACCGACTTGGATTCTATGACACCCCTGATAGACTGTATTAGGATAGCGGGAGTGATACCTCACATAAAAAGTAAAATATTATTATAGTGTTATAACGTTTTCGAGTTAAAAGTTCGCCATTCTTTTCTTCCGAGTGTTTATTGTATATTTTATGGAAGGGTGTAGCGAAGCATACCAGGAATAGCTAGTTTTACATATATTTTAGAATTTTATAAAAAGTACCTTTATATAAAGTAAATACATAAACAGATGCACTATAGAAATAAGAGTCCTAAAATTTGGTGTGTATTATTTTCAAAACAAAAAGTGTTATATAGAGTTCAAAGTATATTCGAATCGAAAAAATTATTATTTTCGGTTTGAGGTGTCAAGCCAACTACGCCTTGCCCCTCCCTATTGTGTCCAAAAACTATACATATTCATATACCAAAGGTTCATACTGTAGAGCCTTCACAAAAATAGTGGCATACACATCGCGAAAATAGTCAAAATGGATTCAGGAGACCTGAAAACGTAAAGATCCGTTGAAATTGTGACATTGATTTTTTTACGATTACTATACTTTACCTATACTAGGTATGGTAAAATAAAAAGAAATCTAGTTTGACAAAAAATTATTGTAAAAAAGTTGATTAAAATAATTAAAAACTATAAATCCTTGTTTCAGCTTACAGCTTGATTTTGGAATTTCTAAAGTTTAACTTTAAGACGGATAAGACGTGGATTCAATATTTGGCGTGAAATCCCAAACAAACTGAGGCCACATATTGTGACTGTCAATATGCTAAAAAAAAATTACAGTTTTATTTTTTAAATTTTTTAGAAATTTACTCAAATTCAGCTTGGATAATATATTGTCTTCCCTTTCATCAGGTTTGATGCCTGAGATGGATGGATGGTTTAGAAACAGTAACCATATTTCTAAAAAAAAAAAACAATCATAAACTCATTGCAGAACATACTAAATATATGGGAATGCTTTTTTATCGCATGCTATATTTTTTATGAAAATGTATTTAACTCCACTTATTTATCTTCTTTATATTTAAAGGTTTTAAATATTTTTAGATAGAAAATTAATTAATTTATGGATTGATTTACTGTTGTAATTGAATCCATTAAAAAATTAATTTAACTATTTTTTTTTTTTGTTATTAAAATGCTACTTTTTATACTAAAGTTAATTTTTTATGTTAATCATATCTGTTTAAAATAAACATATTTATCATATGCTATAACCAAAAACTAAAAGACTTTAAAAACCAAGTATGCGCCTTGTATAAAATAAGCTGTGAGCCACTCTATGATTATAAATATATTTTAAAAGTTTTATCAAAGTTTTATATTGTTTTTAAACATGTGATGTAGTATAAACTAAGTTCACTACGCCCCTTGTATTATCTAACGACTTTTAAAAGAAAAGAAAAAAGTTTCATATAATCGTGACTATTAAATTTAAGTCAAGTGTTTAAGATGTGGAGTTAGCTAAAGTTTAATACGAATAAAACTCCCGTAAGATACTATGTTTGCAATATTTGCAATATTAAGTTTATGATGACAAAAGAAATTAAAAGTTTTTGCAAATATGTACTTTTTTGTTTGGAAAAGCTAAGTAAAAATTATTTCATTAAAAGTAAGAGAGTGAAATATGCATTTTGCTCGTTTTCATTTAAAAATGTAAGTGTTGTTTTTACTTTTATTTATCAAAACCAGTTATTAGGAATTCTTTATTTTTGTATTTTCTTTTTGCTGCGTAGCAAAACGCAAACTGGCAACATTGCTATAACTTACCGTCGTTTTGACGAACCATTTACCTTCAGTCTACATTAGACATAAAATGATAAACATTAACACTAACATTATGTTAATGTTAAGTTAACATGGTTGTTAAAACATTTGTTATCATAACTCTCTTATAACATCACATCGGCCGAACAACGGAATTAATTAGTGCATATTTTTATAGGTGGCGAATACGAGTTTATCTCATTTTCTGTTCGAACATAATTTTCTGTTTTCCAACAACGTTGTTTGAATGCTTATTGCACAGCAGATAGTAGTAGTAGTACGATTAATCAATACATGGCGCTGTTTAAAAATAAAATTGTCAAACTAAAATATAACAACAACATTGTCACGTTTTAAAAAAGCTTTTATAACAAATGTTTTACCACCCATGTTAAGACGTGAAAAAAACCTTAACATGGGCAGTCTACACTTAACACTAAAAATCAAACTGTTAAACTAAAAACAACAGTTGATGGCAAACATTGTTGTGTTCACAAATTTTCTAAAAATGCTGTTTAAACAAGAACATGGTTTTCACGACACATTATCATGTGCCCACATTATATTGTTTAATGGCTCAACAAATCAGTGGCTCGTCAAGATGTGGTGTAATGAATATTACCAGTCAGTTTAACAAGAACAAGTTTGGTAAGAATATGTTGATAAAAAAGCTTCAAGATTGTTATAATAACACTGAGCAACAGCGATATGTATGGTCCAAATTAGTGCTTGCAATTTCTACTACTTTCAATTACTCGATACAACTCAATACTTTTCAAATCGGTACTCAATAGTACTCAATACTTTCGTTTACATACTAGCAGAGGAAATTTATCGTCGTAGTTGTCAAATATTTTTATAAATTTATTTCTAAAAATACTACCGTAAAAGTATCGATTAACTACTTTTGTGTATTGAGTACCCAAAAAACTGATCGAATATCGAGTACTCGGTACCCACTACTCAATACTTTGCCAGCACTAGTCCAAATGATGATTGGTGGTCCTAATACAAGAATGTTTTTAAAAATTTCATAAAAACTAAATTTTATTTCTTTTGGTTTATTATATATTATTATATTATATATTATATTATATATTATATAGAAATAATAATAAAAATAAAAATATTCCTATTATTTATCGAACACGATTTCATTTATGTAATTGCCGCGGCTGGCCTCTCAATAGCTTATCTTATCAGTCCAATTTCCCAAGAATTTGTTAACGATATTAGCCTTAAGGGTGTCGATCGTTACTGGATTATTCGCATAGCATCGTTCTTTAAAGGTACTGCACAAATAAAAGTCTAAAGTCGTCAAATCAGAACCGAGGCGGCCAATTAACATCGCCAAGACAACTGACAACACGTTTACCGAACTTAGTGCTTAGAAGATTGATAGTTTGCTGATTTTTATTCGCCGATATTCAACCACATATTGGATAAATACGAGTGCAATTCCATCTCCATTAAGTCGCTGAAAAAAATAAATTTTTAGTATCAAAATTATTTAAAACAATAAAATTTGCATATAATTGCCAGCTAGCCGTTCCTTTTCTCAGCATACATACATATGTCGAGTGTCATAAGTTTTCTAATAAACATTTTGCTCCAATTTTATTTTGTGTGGAAAAATCATAAACACAGAAAAAACGTAGAAACCAGTTAATATTGTTTGTTGGTTGATAAATAGAAAAAAAAAAAAAACTATAAACTAGATTTTTCAAAAATGTACGTATGTAAAAGTACATTAAAGCATGTAAAGCGTAAGTCAGACTAGGCAAATAATTGGCGAATTAA
Source organism: Phasia obesa (assembly GCA_949628195.1). Classification (NCBI taxonomy): domain Eukaryota; kingdom Metazoa; phylum Arthropoda; class Insecta; order Diptera; family Tachinidae; genus Phasia; species Phasia obesa. The sequence continues at coordinate 24,283,220 of OX451217.1, forward strand.
GTGTAAGCACTATTGTTGGCAACTTTTTATTAAATCTATATATGTATGAGTTAATAAATGTTGTCAACAATAGTATAATAATAAATGACAATTTACTCATATAATATATTAAGCATGGTATGTATTACATTTAATATTAAAAATAAAATATCAGGTGTTTTGAGATGCATGAGAACTATATCGATAATTATGGTTTGACAACTGTTCAGTAAGTTTTGCCAGGACATCATTTAAATCGTTTAACGGCAAAACAACACTTTTAAATTGTGGAAATTTACTGAAAAAATAAATCTGTTCGGTAAATTTATAATGGCACCTCCTCCCATTTTACGGTGAACAAGCAATTCCAGCACTTATTGATCGTTTTGGACTCGATTGATAAGACGTGCATACCGAAGATAGTATTGCTGCTGTAGCGCGAAGTATTGAAGAAGACGCCGAAATGTCGATTCATCGTCGTTCGTTGTTGGCCTTTGTCCTTCGACTACGTGGTAAATTTTACGTAATGATCTTGGCTTATGTGCCTATAAAATACAGTTCGTGCAAGAATTAAAGCCAAGCTATCATCGTTTCGTATTTTTGCTGATTGAGCTTATTTGAAACTGGCCGAAGATGAGCATTTTTATCAAACAATTATTTGTAGTGATGAAGCTCATTTCTGGTTAACTGGCTAGTTACGTCAATAAGCAAAATTTCCGTATTTGGAGCGAAGAAAATTCTCAAGCCGTTAACGAATCACCTTTACATTTATTATCATTTGAAAGAACATTCTTTGGCATTTATTTTTTGAAGATTATGTCCATGAAATGTTGGCCGTTGCTACGTCTCAGATGGTCCATCCGTTGAGTCCAATTTTCAATGACTCAAATGCGGCAGTTTTGTTTGTTTACATACCTATTGAGCTAGAAATGGGCCTCATCGCTAAATAAAATTTGCCTCGAAAACTTCTGATCAGCTTGGAACTTTTCAAGAGCCCATAGAGCGAAGCGATTCCGGCGTAAGTCTTTTCATTATGAAATGCTAAGCAATACTAAACAAAAATAACATGACAGCATGACACGACTCACACGTGATCTGTCAAAAAAAAAAGGCTATTGAAAAAAGTATCATTACTTGATTCACCCTTTATTATCATTTTAAGTTTTTAGGCAGCTAAAAAACCATCCGATACTATATTTTAATGAATATTTGTTAACATTGCAAAGCATTGTTTAGTATATACGTATACGTACGGCTATTTTACCAAATATTTGCCTAGTCTAAACTAAGCTTAACATAGATACAGAGACATTATCTAAATATCTACATATGTACATTCAAACATGCAAAATATTATTGTTGCACGTTGTTATTAAGCACATGATAAAAATAATATTAAACAACATCTACAGTGGAGCTGGCTCAAACTAGTATTTTTCTTAATTGCTATTTTTATGTATTTTAAGAATTCAATTTAAAAATAAAATTGACGTAAAACTTTATAAAACTATTTGGCAGCTGAGTAAACACTAAGACTATCGTTATTTGTTAAGCCCAGTGTTAATTTTTTAAAATTAATTTATTACAATATTGAGATTAGAAATTACCTTTTGTTACTTATAAACATTAATATTAAAAGTGTATAAGTAACAAAAGCTTTGTAAATTTTGTATTGTTGTTGTCTTCGGTGCTCAAAATATTAATCCAATCACCGCAAAATGTTACGCTTGCACCAGCCAGTTGTGTAGTTTAAGGTATTGTTTTCGTGTTTGTACGTACAGCAGTTTGCAGTAGTATGTTTGTGGGAAAATGGAAAGTTAAAATATATTGTCTGCAACATTTGAAAAGTGTCTTGTCAATTATGTCGTCCACTGTACATTTGTATGTACTTATGAATAGGATCGTAATGTAAATCATTCATACAAACGTAATAAAAGCTTAATTTTATCTTAAATAATTTTAGCTTTACAATCTGCTGAGTCTGTACATTAAGTAGAGTAGGTAATTTTCTAATAGCCCGACTAAAATGCTCGTTCTACTTATAACGAAATGACCTTCAACTCTTTGCAAAACTATTTTCATATAACAATTTAAATATATTTTTTATTTTTTGCTTTGTAGCGAAAAAAATCATAAAGATTTGTTTTTTTTTACCTACAAATTATTTACATAAATTACAAAGAAATGATTATAAAGAAATGTTTTTTGAATTTTCTCTTTGATTGTAATGTAAATGAAATTATTTTTTTTTTTTTCATATTTATTTATTGTAACTTGAAATTATATGAATTAACAATAAGTGCTCAAATCTTAGGACTAAAAGTTAAAGTAAAAAATAGAAAAATACAATTAAAATGAAATTAATGAAAAAAACTTTATATGAAAGAGTGTGATCCGTATAATAACTCGTAAAAGTGGTTTTACACGACGTGTATTTGTCATATGACTTGTCACTTTTCCATGTGTAAATTCTATACACGTCGTGTAAACCCTTTTAAACATAACATGTCTGTTTTCCATGTGTACAATACATATGACATTTTTCATTTAGAACGTGTTCTATTTTGATGTGACAAAGCATCTGACATCCTGTAATGCCAAATTGATATTTTGTTATTTTATGCGCTAAAATAAGCTAGGTTTGCATGAGCTGTGGTTGCAAATAAAAAACTGTGTGCCGGCAAAATTATATATTGTATTATCTATTTTGGCAAACACACGAAATGGGTTATCAAACTAACAAGTCATATGACAAATACACGTCGTCTAAAACCATTTTAATGAACGAGTTTTGAACTTATGTTTAAATTTTATTTAAAGTCAAAATAACAGCTGATAATGTTTTGCTCTTTTTTGTCTAAACATAATTTTAAATGTGCTTTATAAAAAATTATATTGAATATTTAAATATTATTAGTCGAACTATTTATTAGCATGCAAATGAACGTGTGATTTCAGGCTTAAGTTCATTTTATTATCTCTACGTTGAGAGAATATTTTATACATATTATGGTATAATCACAAGTGGGACGAACATCGTACTACGCACAGTACAACGAAAATTTCGTTGCGTAAATTTTGTCGACTACAACACATTGAGTACGAACAAAATTTAAAGAAGTGACAAAACTTTATGATTTCTCTGGACATTTCTACATCCTTTGGTACCAGGGGGCAAATTACGGCATTCGATATCGTTCGAAATTTGAATAGAAAATAAATGGAAATTTCGATCGATATCGAATGACGCAATTTGGCCCCAGATTATATAGTAGTAACATTCATTGTTTTTCACTTTCTCAATGATAGTTTCACTGTTATGCATTTTTATATAAATTATAATATTAAACCAAATTTTATAAATTAATTTATTTGTAAATAAATTTTTGTTTACATTTAGCAGCTGATAGAGAGATAGATATTTCAACAGAAAAAAAAAATAAATTAAAAGAGAAGAAATATTAACAAAAATAAACTCAAAACCAAATAATCTAATTAAAAAAATATATTTTAATTGTATGCTAGAAATAAAGAAGAAAACAATTCTTTAAATAAAAAGTAAATTTAATTACTAAGAAACTTTGATATAAAAAGAAAAACGAGCACTCTGCTTCCATTATTGGTCGTTCGTCGGTATATGAAATATAAATAAACCAATCGCAGAGTACGTTATGCACAACGAATGTCGTCGACGCACTGATTGTGTGCATTTTCATAAACATAAATGTATTTTATTTTTTTCAACGAATATTCGCAACGAAAAATTCGTCGTTCGTCTTAGTTGTTTCAGAGGCAGGTTTCAGAGTTTTTTTATTTATGAGCATAGAAAATTCAACATTTATGATATTTATAAAATTTTCTATTTTTTTAACGGTCATAAACCAACAACAAAAAATTCTTTGCCTACGATCACACATGAATGAGTGTAACAGTCTTTTTTTACTTTACCATACGTAGTATAAGGTAAAGTATAGTAATCATGAAAAAAATCGAGGTCGGGATTTCGACGGATTTATACGTTTAGAGGTCTCCTGAATCCATTTTGGCTATTTTCGTGATGATGTCTGTGGGTGGGTGGCTGTGTATGCCACTATTTTTGTGGAGTTTGTACAGGTCATACCGTTTGACATATCAAAATGAAATTTAGTATGTGCCTTTATTATGTGGAAATGAAGAGCTGTATAGTTTTTGGGTAGTTTCCTTACCCCCCAAATTTTATGAACGCTCTACAGGTCCGACCATATGACATATTAAAACCAAATTTAGTATGTACCTTTGTTTTATGGGGATGAAGAGCTGTATAAATTTTGGCCATAATCGGGAAGGGGCAAGGGGTAGTTTACCTAACACCCCAAACCGAAAATAAATAATTTTTCAATTCGAATATACTTTATACGTTTATTCTTTATGTAATATATGAACGGTGAAAAACAAAGAATATCCATATTATTCATATGCGATAAGTAATGAATTAGCTCATTCTCATTAATGCTCTTTTACATAATTTTTTGTAATATTTTTTTATTTACGAACGTTTTCATTTATGAAGTTTCTCATAAATGAGATTTCTAAAACACTTTGTTACTGCATACGCCTGCAGTTGCACATTACAAAATATGTGCATACACATACATACATTTATGCGAATGCTTAATGCGAACATTTTTCTACGACCTTTTCATTTATGAAAAATTAACAAAACTGTAAATTTTCATATACGAACACTTTCGTGAAAAACAAAATATTTTCTCATTTATTCACTTTTGAATAGAAAATAAATTATCTCACTCATAAATGAACAAACAAAAAATATTTTCTAGTCTCTTACACATGCATGTGATTAATTTTGGGAAATATGACAAAATTTTATTTTAGACACTAAGAAAATGTAATGCATTTTCCGGATTGATATATCCGTCTGCAGCATTCTTCACATCTATCTACTTTGTGTGGTGTTTTAGTTGCAAACATCATCTATTTAATCAATCAAACTCAGACAAAGTAATACGATAAAAATTGTATTCAACCACCTAAAGCTTCCATCTTGTTCGGTATTTTTCTTAAATATATTTGTTGTTGCGACCGCCAAACTTTGGTTAGCAACGAGAGCAACTTTTTGTTAATTTGTTTTTCCCCAACATTCTTTTTTAGTTGATACTAATCAACAATAGTATCAAACCAAACTTCCTTCTTGTACAGAGCCCTGCTATTTTTGATATGATGAATATTTAAAATTTATTAGTAGAACTATTTATTAACATAGAAATGTAATTTTGAAGTCAAGCTTAAGTTCGTTTTATTCTCTCTAAGTTAAAAGAATGTTTTTTTATTACAAATATTGTGATAAATTTTAAAGAAATGTGACGCTTTTTTTAGATCGCTATATCCGTCTTCAGCATTCGTAGCATCTATCTACTTTGGGTGGTATTAAGTTCATCATCTATTAGGAATACGAGAAATATTTAATTCAGTCATCTATCGTCAGTTGGTGAGGCGAAGTCCACCATCACCCAAAGCTTCCCTCTTGTTCGGTACTTATCTTTAATATTTCCACCTTATATTTGTTGTTGCTTCGACCAACCTTCGGTTAGCAATAAGAGCAACTTTTTGTTAATTTGTTTTGTCCCAACAATCCTTTTTAGTTGATACTAATCTATTATCAAACCAAACTTTGCTAGGTAAATATCTGTACGTGGTGCTCTGCAATTTTTAATATTGATAATTTGAAACATCCGATGATATTTTAAAGTCATGCTTAAGATCGTTTTATTCTATCTAAGTTAAAAGAATATTTTTTTTATTACAAAAATTTTGATAAATTTTAAAGACATGTAATGCATTTTCTAGAACGCTACATCCGTCTTCAGCAGCGACGAAAAGAACGCAAATAAAAAAATTAAAATTTCTTCTGAAAAAGCGGGCATGTCTAGTGCAAACTTAGCTGCTAAGATACATAATTATATCAAGTATCTGAAAACGAATACGTGACATAGGTCTGTAAGGAAAAAATCTAGCTGACATTAATAAATCATGGAATAAGGCAAAAATTATTGCGAACAATAAATGGAGTTGGAAATATCTTCTTAAAGCGCTATGTTCTCTCGAGGAATAAATAAAGAAAAAAAATTTCCTGTACCTTTTGAGTGCTTTCTTTTTTGTAATTTTTTTTTTCTGATACATTTTAGTATATTTTATTTTATTCATTTAGTTATCACATGAGACATCACTAAAAATATTTTTTGTTTTTACTAGCTTACTAGCCTTTAGTTTATTTTAAGACTTCAATGGCTCTTTGAGGAAAGCTAGCTTTATGAGTAAAAATATATCTCGTGTCTATTTTTAAAAAAAATGTTCTTAAGATGTTTTATGAGCTGACCAAATACATTAACTTTTTGAAACATTGCCAAATGCACAAGGCATTAAGTGTCCTTTTATGTAGACTTTTATACATAAATACAAAATAAACAGTAAAAAACTAGTAAACAACAAAATACCAGTGTGATAAGTATATTTTAGCAAAAAAAAAAAACATTTGTTTAAAATTGAAAGTGTTATATTAATATGTAACTTAAAATTTTTCAATAAAATATTATATGAAATTTTATAATCAAGCTTAAGTTCGTTTTTATTCTTTCTAAGAAAGAATTAATTAAATTTCAAATTAGGTGATAATATTAATATTGCGAAAATTTAATTTTTAGACACCAGCACAAGGGGAATGCGCATTTTCTAGACAGCCACGTCCTCATCAGCACTCTTGTATATAATCTACTCTAATCTAATCTACTTGTTTACTCAACAAAGTTTGGTTTGATACTAGATTAGTGTTAACTAAAAACGAATGTTGGGAGTAAAACAAATAAACAAAAAGTAACTTTCATTGCTAACCGACGGTTGGCTAAAGTAACAACAACATACATAAAAGGTGGTAAATATTAAAAGTATAAATATTCAACAAGAGGGAAGCTTAAGGTAGTGGTAGACTTCGTTCTCACCAACTGACGATTGATAATTGAATACAAGTTTTCTCGTATTCCCTTATCTGGGTTTGGTTGGTTAAATAGATGATGCTTACAGCTAAAACACTACCCTAAGTAGATTAGATACAAGAGTGCTGATGAGGACGTGACTGTCTAGAAAATGTGCATTCCGCTCGTGCTGGTGTCTTAAAATTAAATTTTCCCAATTTTTCTTTAATATTATCACCTAATTTGTAATTTAATTAATTCTTTCTTAGAGAGAATAAAAACGAACTTAAGCTTGATTGTAAATTTCATTGTATGTAATAAAATATTTTATTTAAAATTACTCATTTTTTTTTTCTCTTTACAATATAAAAAACGCAAATATGTCCAGTATTCGTTTGTTATATCCTTCAAAATCATTTAGCAATAATTTTTGCAAAAAAAAAAAAAACGACTTCAAAACAGATAGAAGGGCACCAATTCTAAACTAAAAATGTAAGAATTAATATGTAAGAATAAGATTTAAACCAAATAAAAGATGCGCCAAAATTAGAGGGAAAAAAGTAGACTATGTGAATGTCAAGCCTCTCTCTCTTACTGTTCAAAAGTTAAAAGTTCAAAGATAGGCTTACATGGATCAAATAACATCACCTATTGGGACACCCTTTAATTTACAATTTTATATTAAAGACCTATTGTTATAGAGGACTTGGCCACAAAGAATCTTTGTAAATTTCTGTCTATAACGGTTCAAAAGTTTGGCAATATAAATCAAATTACATGACTTATTGGCACACCCTTTACGTTATAATTCCAAATAATGGGTGATTTTTTTGAGGTTAGGATTTTCATGCATTAGTATTTGACAGATCACGTGAGATTTCAGACATGGTGCCAAAGAGAAAGATGCTCAGTATGCTTTGACATTTCATCATGAATAGACTTACTAACGAGCAACGCTTGCAAATCATTGAATTTTATTACCAAAATCAGTGTTCGGTTCGAAATGTTCAAATGTGACAAATTTTGTTCAGCGATGAGGCTCATTTCTGGTTGAATGGCTACGTAAATAAGCAAAATTGCCGCATTTGGAGTGAAGAGCAACCAGAAGCCGTTCAAGAACTGCCCATGCATCCCGAAAAATGCACTGTTTGGTGTGGTTTGTACGCTGGTGGAATCATTGGACCGTATTTTTTCAAAGATGCTGTTGGACGCAACGTTACGGTGAATGGCGATCGCTATCGTTCGATGCTAACAAACTTTTTGTTGCCAAAAATGGAACAACTGAACTTGGTTGACATGTGGTTTCAACAAGATGGCGCTACATGCCACACAGCTCGCGATTCTATGGCCATTTTGAGGGAAAACTTCGGAGAACAATTCATCTCAAGAAATGGACCGGTAAGTTGGAAACCAAGATCATGCGATTTGACGCCTTTAGACTATTTTTTGTGGGGCTACGTCAAGTCTAAAGTCTACAGAAATAAGCCAGCAACTATTCCAGCTTTGGAAGACAACATTTCCGAAGAAATTCGGGCTATTCCGGCCGAAATGCTCGAAAAAGTTGCCCAAAATTGGACTTTCCGAATGGACCACCTAAGACGCAGCCGCAGTCAACATTTAAATGAAATTATCTTCAAAAAGTAAATGTCATGGACCAATCTAACGTTTCAAATAAAGAACCGATGAGATTTTGCAAATTTTATGCGTTTTTTTTAAAAAAAAAGTTCTCAAGCTCTTAAAAAATCACTCGTTATTTATACTGCCTAATTTTCAAGTGTTTGTGTTTAACGATTCAAAATATAGGGCCATATAGATCAAATTACATAATTTATGGGGACACCCTTTAATTTCTAAATTAAAAATGTATACTTGCTATAGTGGACATTGCAATACAGGTTCCTTGTAAATTTCAGCTGTCTGTCTATAACAGTTCAAAAGTTTGGCCATATACATCAAATCAAATGAACTATTGGCTTACCCTTTAATTTAAAATTTTTAATATATATACATTTTATTATAACGGTCATAGTAATCGACATTCTGTCAAAGTTTCAAGGTTTTGTCTGTAAGGATTCATAAGATAGGCCCTTATAGGTCAAATTATGTCACCTATGGGAACACCCTTTAAATCTTTAATTTATTTGTTAATTTCTGCTGTTGGGAGCTATATCAACTCGCAATTTTTCAAAATTTTAATTTGGTGCCCTTTACGTTTCTTAATACACGTAAAAAACATGTATGTTGTATGGGGACACCCTTTAATTTTTAATATCATTATATACTGTTGTTAAAACGGGACCAAACTGAAGGCATAACCTTTCAAATAAAGAAAAAAATCTTAAAATCGGTTCAGAAATGGCTGAGTTCTGTGGTTACATCTCTTAATTAAGTTGATTATAACTTAACTGATTCTAATACTGTAAATTAAAAGATAAATAAAAAAAAATACAAAATACAAAATACAAATACATCTTGCTTCTTTTTTGAAGTTGGTTAAAAATAAGCGGTGTTGCCAGATATGCACATAACGTGTGGGCTATTTAACGTTGAAACTTGAATCTGTAATAAAACTACTCGTAGTTCTTTGGTATTCGGTGGTAAAGTATCGATGCTTAAAATACTTAGTATTAGAGTTGGGCCATTTCGTAAAAACAATTATATGAACTGGGTCATTCTTTTGTTCATCGTTGTTTTTTGGTGATAAAACAATACGCCTTAACACCCAGCTCACTCAATCGTTTAACGTTCTTTTTTGAATTTAAAGAGTTAAAATAAAGTACTTTTTCTCCTTATAGAATAGCATTTCTTTTCATCTATGTATAATATAATAAAAAAGTAACTTTTTTCCTGTCTGTCTGTGTTCGCATCACGTAAAAACTACTAGATAGATATTAATAAAATTTTGTGAGGAGATACCTTAGTATCTGGATTCCAATATAGGATATTTTCTGTTCGTAAAATTATCTTACTTCCAAGAGAAAATGGAGGAAAAGCAGTGAAAGTACGCCATTTTACCGATATGAATACTTTAAATATATTTTAAAGGTACAGCATATCCTGCTTTTGAAAAGCAGGATATTTTAAACACCTTTTAAAAAGAGCTTTAAAATAATTGTTAGAATTTTATATAAATTTTGGTATATTGAATATTTGAAGCAACAACAAATACAAGGTGGTAAATAATAAAGTAAAAATATTAAATAAGAGGGAAGCTTAAAGTAGTGCTAGACTTCGTTCTCACCAACTGACGATTGATGATTGAATACAGTTTGCTCGTATTCATTTATCTGAGTTTGGTTGGTTAAATAGATTATGCTTACAACTAAACACTACCCTAAGTAGATAGATACGAAGAGTGCTGATGACGGATGTAGCTGTCTAGCAAATACATTCCATTCTGCTTGTGTATAAAATTAAATTTTTCCATTTTTTCTTTAATATTTATCACCCAATTTGTAATTTTAATTATTCTTTCTTTGAGAGACTTCAAATTGTATCTGTATGTAAATTTAAGAATTTTATTCAGGGATGGGTACCTTTTATATAAAGAAAATACGAATACGTGAAGCACTATAAATTAGGAGTCTTGAAATGTTGCGTGGATTACTTTCAAGGCAAAATCGAACAAAATATTTTCACGACGCACACAACGTGTGTGGCCACAGCTAGTTAATAATTAAAATATAAAATAATGTGGTATTTGTTGCATAGTAAAACGTATAATAATGTTATTTTTCCGCCTAAAGAACGAGGACCTAAAAACGTACTAAATGCTGGATTCACTATTCTACACAATCATAAATTTAATCACAAAAAAATCTGACAGCATTATGCCATACCCAAAAAATTATTTTAAAATGGCGTGTAGGTGCCACAATGTTATACAAAAAAGATTTTGCAACTCTAATCGCATGGAAAAAAATATTTTATGATGGTTTTCAAAAGATTATCAAATTGTACAATCATGTCAAAAAGTTTGTCACACATTTATAATCCATACTATTACACCTTAGAGCGCACATGCAATTTTTGACAGATCGAACGACTGAGTATGATAATGATAATCATGGCCTTAAATGTCACCTTAAAAGATTGGGTAAATTATTAATTACAAAATTTAATTTTGTGATTGAACCTCTGATCAATTTGTATTTGTATTGTAATTTGTATTTAACTTCTCTATAGAAAATGTCAACTAAACAGAACGTAATGAATAGTGAACGAGTTAGCGAACGAGTTAGAATCGTTCACTCTGCTGAATCGTTCATTTGAACTAGGTCTTACATGTACGACTCAACTCTATTGGGTATCGAAATATTCCTTTGCATTTAAGCTGTAACAAATGCTGATGAGTTTAAAGAAAAGTTGTGTGAAGCTAAAATGGAAATTTATTCTAAATGAACAAATTAAAGTATAACTTTATAATATTTTAAAATATATGCGAATACTCTTTTAATTCACATCAAAATCTATCTAAAGTTTAAGCGTCCAAATTTTAAATGAACCGTTTTTTAATTAAAATGTTTTAAACTGAAGGCGCCTAATCTACTATTTCTCTTTGTTTTTATTTACTTTTAGTATTTTGTCTATTTGTTTTTGTTTTTTATCTCTTTTTAAATTTAAAATTCTATTTATTTTTTGTGTTTTTAACAAATCTTTTTTAATTTTATTCATTTAGAACTATCAGTGCCCGCCACGTCGTCCTGACAAGATTTTTTTTTTATTTAGCTTTGAAAGTAATCCACATCAAATTTTAAGACTCTTGCTTTTATAGTGCTTCAGATATGGTTTATGTATTTACTTTATATAGAGGTACCCATCCCTGGGTTATAACTCAAGAACATAGGCTTTATATAAAATTATAAAAATTTAATATAAAATTCTAAAATTATTGCAGAGTTGTGTAAATAGTATGTATCTAAAATTTCCCGCTGACAAAAAGAAAAGGTGCTGCCAAGTTTGCGGTACCATTGAATCGTTAAAATTGCGTATTTCCACGACTTTTTCTCTTGGAAATGAGATATTTTTACGGGAAAAAAGTATCCTATATATGAATCAACATACTAAAGTATCTCCTCACAAAATTTTATTAAAATTCATGTAGTAGTTTTTACGTAATGCTAACACAAACAGATAAATGGACAGAAAGACGTATAAAAATTACAAACGCAATGGCTTTGTTACAGTTTTATTATATACTACACAGTGCCCGCCATGTCGTGGGCGTCCTGCCAATAATCCACACCAAATTTCAAGTCTCTTACTTTTATGGTGTTTGAGTTATGGGTTATATATATTTTTTTTTATATAGAGGTACCCATCCCTTAATACAATAAAATGTATATATAAAAATGTGTATATATTTTAGAACTATTATAATGGGTGATTTTTTTGAGGTTAGGATTTTCATGCATTAGTATTTGACAGATCACGTGAGATTTCAGACATGGTGCCAAAGAGAAAGATGCTCAGTATGCTTTGACATTTCATCATGAATAGACTTACTAACGAGCAACGCTTGCAAATCATTGAATTTTATTACCAAAATCAGTGTTCGGTTCGAAATGTTCAAATGTGACAAATTTTGTTCAGCGATGAGGCTCATTTCTGGTTGAATGGCTACGTAAATAAGCAAAATTGCCGCATTTGGAGTGAAGAGCAACCAGAAGCCGTTCAAGAACTGCCCATGCATCCCGAAAAATGCACTGTTTGGTGTGGTTTGTACGCTGGTGGAATCATTGGACCGTATTTTTTCAAAGATGCTGTTGGACGCAACGTTACGGTGAATGGCGATCGCTATCGTTCGATGCTAACAAACTTTTTGTTGCCAAAAATGGAACAACTGAACTTGGTTGACATGTGGTTTCAACAAGATGGCGCTACATGCCACACAGCTCGCGATTCTATGGCCATTTTGAGGGAAAACTACGGAGAACAATGCATCTCAAGAAATGGACCGGTAAGTTGGCCACCAAGATCATGCGATTTGACGCCTTTAGACTATTTTTTGTGGGGCTACGTCAAGTCTAAAGTCTACAGAAATAAGCCAGCAACTATTCCAGCTTTGGAAGACAACATTTCCGAAGAAATTCGGGCTATTCCGGCCGAAATGCTCGAAAAAGTTGCCCAAAATTGGACTTTCCGAATGGACCACCTAAGACGCAGCCGCGGTCAACATTTAAATGAAATTATCTTCAAAAAGTAAATGTCATGGACCAATCTAACGTTTCAAATAAACAACCGATGAGATTTTGCAAATTTTATGCGTTTTTTTTAAAAAAAAAGTTCTCAAGCTCTTAAAAAATCACTCGTTATAACTATATATTATAACTATTATAGTGTTTAAAATTTCCCGCTGACAAAAATAAAAGGTGCTGCCAAGTTTGCAGTACCATTAAATCGGTAAAATTGCGTACTTTCACTACTTTTTCTTTATTTTCTCTTGGAAATGAGATATTTTTATATGAACCAAGATACTAAGGTACCTCTTCACAAAATTTTTTTTAAATGCATCCAGCAGTTTTTACATGATGCGAACACAGATAAGCAGACAGGAAAAAAATCTAAAAACTGCTGTTTTGTATTCCATTTCGATTACTATGTGCAACAAAAGTTTCAAAATTTTCAAAAAATATTTCATGTACAGATATGGTCCTGTTACAGTTTTTATTATATATATGTATGTATATATAGATATGTATACTCGTAGATATTTTAAACATTTCTTATTTTGTTGTCATATCTTCCGGTTAAGAACGACGTTTCTTATTGTTTCTTAATTTGTTTTGTTCAAGTTCTTTACGATTGATTCTCTTAAATGTAAAACCACAAAAGCTTTTTTTACTCTTAACATTTGTTGAACAATTTTTGCTTTTGCGATTTGTTGAATAATAAAGTTAAAAAGTTCTTTAGTTGTATTTTATTATTTACTCCTGTTGGGTGCGGTATAAAGTAGAGAATTCAAAATTTGTGCGTTCGTGTCATAAAAACAAAAATTATAAAATAACTGCAATAAAATATTGCGAAAAGAAATATATATTTAATATGTTTAAGTATGATTTAATGGAATAAAAAATGTTGAAAGATAAATTTTTTAAAAGGAATATGCCTGAATTCTCGTGTAATGAAAAAAGTGTGTAACATGTGGTATATTTTCATTTATTTTTTTTTTTTACTCTAAACATATTTATTTTTAATTAATAAACTAAACATATTTATTTTAAATTAATATGTTTAAATAAATTTATACAGTGTTGAATTCTGTTGATAAATTATAAGTTTATTGCTGCAAATTTAGTTAAAAAAAAAACTTTTAGGTGTTGACTAATTAAGTTCACGTATATTTTTTTTTTTCTTTTTAATAAATTAAAAAATTATCAATATTTTTCTAGTAATTAATGCCTTTTCTCTTTAAAGCACATGCGCTCTCATTCTAGTCACCACTCTCTTTGGTTCTCTTTTTGCTTTTTTTAGTCTTTGTAAATTTCTTTGACAATTTAAGGACTAGGTCAATTTTGTATCTCTCTCACTCTCTCTCTCTCTCTGTGTTTTCCTTCCGGAATTATTGATTTTCTAAATATTGTCATTTTACTAAATCCACTGATTTTTATTCACTGAACTTTATAGTTTACTATTAACGAATATTGCAGGTAAAACTTTACGACTACTACGAATTATATTAATTATAGTAAATTCGTATAGTTTTACAAAATAAACAAATTTATAAAAATTGATTTCTGGTTCTTATTTTGTGGTAGTTTTTGAAAGAACAATGTGTTTTAATTCATTTTAAAAATTTTTAAACTCTGTGAATTTAAAAAAAAAAATGATTCATTTTCTTTGTTAATATAAAAGACAAAAAACAAAACGCTATAATGATATGGACAGTTGGAAAACGTCTTTTCTTTCTCCCTTGATTTTTTTAATTTATTGCAATTTTCTCTAATACAGGCAGTACTATTTTTTGTTACTTTTGGAATGCAACTTGTTGTTTTTTACATTTTTGTTTTTTATTTATTTTTGGTAGTTTTTATCGTAAATACCAAATAAATACTATAAGAAACGCAAAACAACCAAAAAAAAAAAAAAATGACAGCTAATCAGGGTTGGAAAATTATTGAATTTGAAACTCGAAATAATCATTATCTATACATATAATAAAACTGTAATAGGACCATTTCTGTACATGAAATATTTTTGAATATTTTGTTGCTGGTGGAGTTAATTATCGAAATGGAATACAAATAGCAATTTTTAGAATTTTTGTCTGTTTGTGTTCGCATCACGTGTAAACTTTTGGGTTAATTTTAATAAAATTTTGTGAGGAAGTACCTTAGTATCTCAGTTCAAATATAGGATACTATTGTCCTGTAAAAATATCTCATTTCCAAGAGAAAATATCGAAAAAGTATTGAAAGTACACAATTGTACCCATTCAATGGCACTGCAAACTTGACAGCACCTTTTATTTTTGTCAGCGAAAAATTTGTAACTCTATTTACAGAACTCTGAAATAATTTTAGAATTTTATCCAGGGATGGGGACCTTTATCATAACCATTGGCGTAGGAGGTTATATTTTCTAAGGGGGGTGGGTAAAACCACTTTAATTGCCAAATAGTACTATGAAAATAAAAGAATACAATTTTTTTAAATTCTTAACAACCATTCTGAAGGAGCCATTACACCTCCCTAGAATAGCCTTCCTACGCTAATGACCATAACCCAAGCACTATAAAAGTAACGGTCTTAAAATTTGGTGTGGAATACTTTTAAACCAAAATCGAACAAAATATTCTCAGGACGGGCACAGCTAGTATTCAATAGAAAATACCAATTTTTGTCTGTCTGTATTGCAATCACGTAAAAACTGCTGCATGAATTTTAATGAAATTTTGTGAGGAGGTACCTTAGGGTCTCGGTTCAAAAATAGAGAAAAAGTAGTAAAAGTCTGAAATTTTATCGAATTAAACTTACTGCAAACTTGGCAGCACCTTTTATTTTTGTCCGCGGTAAATTTGTAACACTATTTAGAATTTTATCCGGGGATATGAAGAAAATATTTAAACCATAACCCAAGCAGTATAAAAGTAAAAGTCTTCAAATCAAACAAAATATTGTCAGGGTACAGCTAGTATTCAATACAAAATACCAATGTTTGTCTGTCTGTGTTCACAACACGTAAAAACTGCTGCATGAATTTTAATAAAATTTTGTGAGAAGGTATCTTAGTATCACGGTTCAAATATAGGATACTTTTATCCGGTAAGAATATCTTGAGAAAAAGTAGTGAAAGTACGTAATTTTAGCGATTTAACGGTACTGTGAACTTGGCAGCACCTTTTATTTTTGAAAATAAAATATTTTAAGCATTATTTACAGAGCTCTACAATAATTTTAGAATTTTAAATACATATAAGAATTTAGCATTTAAAGCCTTTGTTCCTGAGTAATTACTCAGGGATGGGTACTTTTATATAAGTAAAATACATAAACCATATCTAAAGCACTATTAAAGTCAGAGTCTTAAAATTTAGTGTAGATTTCTTTCAAAGCCAAATCGAACAAAATATTATCAAGACGCTGACGAAATGCCCGCCACAGCTAGTATTTTAAGAATTTTTTATAATTTTATTTATAAAAGAGCAATTTTTGTAGCAGTAACGAATATGAAGAAAGGAGACTTGTTAAAGTCCATGATAACAGCGATTGTGAGATCAAGCGGTAGTCGAAAAAGATGGATATACATATTCATACATACATATAGTCACCTAAAACGCAAAAGACCCTAACTAACAACAAATTCAACGTCGATTTTTTGTAATAATTTAGCGTTTTCTTTACAAAAAACATGGCGAAATAAACGAAAAAAATCGTTGTTGAATTTTTTGTCAATTACGGCATTTCGCGTTTTAGTTGACCAATAGTTACATATCGTCATATGGTTTCAAAAAAAGCCCTAAGTTACAAAAAAAAAAATCAAAAGCGGGCTTATGATTAATTATAATGCGCTGTATCAGTTTACATTTTCCTGCAAAATTTTAACACTTTTTAAGAAAACAAAAAAATTCAGTGGAGTTGCCAAAGTTTAATTTTTGCATATTTATAATAATTTATATTTTGGGTATTTCACTAAAATTGGGAGCCCGAGTTATCTCAATGTTGAGTTCGGCATCACTAAAAAGGATTTTTTTTTATGAAATTGGTAGGTATTTTAAAAGATCTAGAAAGAGTTGTTAGATAACTCTTGGTAGTCAGTTTTAGATTGAAAAAGTAAAATAAGTAGTATAACGAAAAAAATAAAAATGTGTCTTTAAAGTTTTTCATCCCAGACCCGTCATAATATTTGATTTTTGTTTGTTTTGTTCATGGAAAGAAAATCTGTTGGTGTTTTACTAATAGTCAGTCAGTCAGCCAGTCAGTCAGTCGTTCGTTCGTTTGTTTGCATGAGAATAATAAACTTTTTTTATCAACTTGTTTTGTTTATTCTATTAAATTTTTGTTGTTGTTTGTTTCTCATTGTATTCATCAGCAGTCGTTTGTTGATGCGAGTTCAGTCTGGCATTTATTTATTTATTTATTTTTTTTTTTTTTTTTTGAAGTAAAAAAAAATAACAATTTAGTTTTTGCGGTGATAATAAAAGTACTTACATACATACGTATAAAAAAGAAAATAATAGTTAAAATTTATAAAAAAAAAAAAATACATATTTGCTGAAAAAACATTTCCACCTTCTGTACTTAAGCGAAACTTTTTAATTGGTTTAATGGAAAAACTGTCACCTTGCTTATTTATTTTTATTATTACACAAGTGTTTTCTATTTAAATTCTATTGTTTGTAATAATATTGACAAATATTTTTCATAATATTTATTTATTTTATTTTTCTATTTCGTTTTCTATTTCTGTTGTTCTGTCCGTACTTGTTTGCCAGTGTTTTAAAAGCTTAATCTATACAGTTTTACTATACATACATATAATAACACTGTAACAGGAATATTTCTGTAAATAAACTATTTTTTGAAAATTTTGTTGCTGGTGCAGTTTGCAATCGAAATAGCAATTTTTAGAATTTATGTCTGTCTGTGTTGACATCAAGTAAAAATTTCTGGATGAATTTTAATACAATTTTATGAGGTACCTTAGCATCTCTGTTCAAATATAGGACACTTTTTTCCGCAAAAATATTTCATTTTTAACCGACTTCAAAAAAAGAAGGAGGTTATCAATTCGTCTGAATGTTGTTTTTTTTATGTTTGTGCACGCAGAACTCTGTCATTTCTGAACCGATTTTAAAAATTTTGCACTATTAGAAAGGTTATGGCTACAGATTGGTCCCGTTTTAAAAGAAGTACAAAATTTTAAAAATTAAAGGGTGTCCCCATACAACATACATGTTTTTTACGTGTATTATGAACATTATAGGTCACCAATTTAAAATTAAAAAAAAGTGCGTATCACAGTAGCTCCCAACAACAAAAAGTAATTAAAAAATAAAATTAAAAATTAAAGGGTGACCCCATAGGTGACTTAATTTCACCTTTATTCTCCTATCTTTTGAACCGTTATAGACAAACACTTGAAAGTTGCACAGAATGTTCGATACTATGTCTGTTATAATAAGTATAAATATTTAAAATTAGAAATTAAAGGGTGTCCCATTAGTTGGTTTATTTTGATATATATATGGCCAAACTTTTGAACCTTTATAGACAGACAGTTGAAATTTACAAAGTACTTGTATTGCTAAGTCCGCTAAAATAACAAGTGTAAAATATGAATTTGGAAATTAAAGGGTGTCCCAATAGTTAATGTAAAAGTAATATATATGGCCAAACTTTTCAACTGTTATAGATAGACAGTTGAAATTTACAAAGAACCTATATTGCTTAGTCCGCTATTAAAACAAGTATAAAACTTGGATCTATAAATTAAAGGGTGTCCCCATTATTGATGTTATTTGATCATTATGTCCTCATCTTTGGAACCGTTATAGACAAACACTTGAAAAATAGACAAAATGTTCACTACTATGTCTCGAATAACAACAAGTATAAATATTTAAAATTGGAAATTATAGGGTGTCCCAATAGTTGATGTAATTTGATGTATATGGACACAAAGTTAAAATTTAAAAAGAATCTGTATTACAAAGTGTTCTTTAAAAAGTATTTATATTAAAATTTGAATTTAAAGGGTGTCCCAATAGGTGACGTCATTTGATATATATGACCCTATCTTTTAAACAGTTATTGATAAACACTTAACAATTAGACAGAATGTCCATTACTATATCTGTTATAATAAGTATAATTATTTAAAATTATAAATTACAGGGTAATTTGATGTAAGTACTGGAAAAGTAATAGTCTTAAAATTTGGTGTGCATTACCTTCAAATCAAAATCGAACAAAATCGCTCACGACTTGGCGGGCACAGCTAGTCTATACATTAAATATTTTTTGAAAATTTATTTGCTAGTGGTGCAGATAGTACATATTAATATAGAGAAAAATATTACAATAGAGAAAAAGTAGTGAAAGTTCGTAATTTTACCCATTCAATGAAACTGCAAACTTGGCAGCACCTTTTATTTTTGTCAGAGGGAAATTTTTAACACTATTTATAGAACTCTACAATAATTTTAGAATTTTATAACAAGCCTTTGTTCCTGAGTAATTACCCAGGGATGGGTACCTCTATATAAAGTAAATACATACACCATATCGGAAGCACTATAAAAGTAAAGAGTCTTGAAATTTGATGTAGATTACTTTCAAAGCAAAATCAAACAAAATATTGTAAGGACGCTGAAGATGGCTGAGTGGTAATTTATTTATTTTTTTCTACGACGAACAGTGGTCAATTTTGCGAGATAGCGGTCAAAACTCTATAACTTTTGACCGGATTGGTATTTTTTTACGCAATTTGAATATTTGAATATTTTGACATTTTAAATAGGTATTTTTTTATAATTTCTTATTTTCTTCAATCGTATTTTACAACCAATACTTATTTATTATTCCTGAACGTAATTTTGGTCAGAAAATGCCAACATTTGGCCCCTGACATTTATTTAGTCTCAATATTCACAGGGACCAAAGGTTGGGTTTTTTGGAAGAAAGCTAATTCTTGTGAGGATTAAACTGAAAAAGTAACACTGAAATTCCCAACAATATCAACACCATTTGGACATATTATATACAGAACACAACATCGATAAAATTTTAAGTAAACTTTTACTATTGATTTAAAGTGCACAAATATTTTATTTAAATGTATTAATAAAAATTTATACTAAAATTAGAAACAAATTATAATCTTTAAGCTAGTATTAATTAAACAATATTAGTAAAAATTTCTTCCAAATAGCTTTGATTTTCATTTTGCAGTAGTTGTTTAGCTTCTTCATCTAACTCTAATGAGGTTGATTTCCATTTTTGTCGAATACTGGACATATATGGGTCTGATGTGCACAACAAAATATTAATAAGATCTTCATTAGTACAATATCTGGAAATTTTTCTTGTATTGTGCTCGCGAAAGGATCTGTAGTCTTTGTTCCTTTTTTCTTGCGCTTCTTCTGAGAGATCTCCAATTGGAAGCATATTGTGCTGAATTATTTGTTCCCCATGGAATTTCATCAAAATATATGCATAATAGCCACTTTCACATACAAATAACTTCTCAAAAAATATGACGTGCATTTGTACCGAATATATTACCTTGGGTCAGAAAAATTGCTGTAGCTCAAAAAGTGCAGTCCCGATGCATGGACATGAATAAAGGAATGTAGGGGAGAGTTAGGACTACAAAATAGTAAATTTGTGTTTTGACTCAGCTTGACTCACAGGAGTTGTGCTCTATGAAGTAGGAAATTTCCGAGAAATTTTACCTTTTTTAAAAAAAATAATTTAAATTGTTCTGAAAACAGTAGAACTTCAATTTTTTTTACCAGTAATAGGAAATAAGTTAAGTTACAACACAAAATTTATTTCGTCCAAAAATCCAAAACTGAAAAACAAAAAAGTTATGATCATTTAAACTTTAAAAATTAACTAAAAATATCATAAATTTACTAAATTCTGAAAATGCCCATTTTGGACCACCCTGTTCTCAGTGAAATAGTTGAAATAGAGTTCTAATTTTTTGGCTCCCGAGGTTTACTACTGTCTACTTTCATATGAGTCTAATAACTTTAAAATCGGAGAACAAAAACCAAAAGGAGTGTTGGCCACTATCTCAAAATATTGACCACAGTGCGACGTCTGACATTACAAAAAATTCCTTCAATATTATTAAGTCCTTCTTGCAAGTTTACCTTGTCCTAATATGCCTTGCAAGGTATATTTATACAAGGTAAACTCACTAGGAGGATCTTAATATTATGGGGAATATTTTGTATATTTATTTTAATATATTTAGTGTTTATTGGTTTTGACACGTTGTAGTCGGTAGGGAGCCTTTTGTTGTTTTAGTGTTTAATGCAACAGATTTCAAGAGTTCAGTTGGGAATCTATATCCTTTATAGATCTAACCCTAGAGTCGACTAGGTTCTTATTCCAGCCACACCACTCTCAGCATCCACTTTTTCTGTTAGTTTTTAGTTTTTCTTCTCAAACTAGTATATTGAAAGCAGGGTATTTTAAATATAGTTACGCAACAGATGGCGCTGTTTTAAAATAATGACAAAATATGAATTAAAAGCGGAATATTTTAAACATGGTTGCGCAATAGATGGCGCCTTTTTAAAATAATGACAAAATATGAACTACTAACTGCCAAATAGCCAATTGAATAAAATTTGTATTTGATTTCTAATTTTACTTTGTGGATTTACATTGTTATTATCTATTTTTATTTTTTTATTATTTATTTTTATTATTTATTTTTATTATTTATTTCTTTTGTTTTTTTTTATTTTTGTTTAAGCTATTAATGTTATTTTTCTTTTGTATTTTTCAGATCTATGGGCATTTTATTGCCACCAGTTTCCCAAGTGACTAATACCCGCATTAATTTAACACAACATCATCGTAAC
The DNA here is from genome assembly GCA_949628195.1 of Phasia obesa. Lineage (NCBI taxonomy): Eukaryota > Metazoa > Arthropoda > Insecta > Diptera > Tachinidae > Phasia > Phasia obesa. Next base: position 24,305,207 of record OX451217.1, read on the forward strand.
CGCAGTCTTGATAGTGCTTTACAGAGGATCCCAGAGGTAAGTAAATTCCTATACCCTGAATCAAGGCGTATTTAACCAGACGGCAGCTGACTGAACCAGTTTTAGTCTTGTTTAGTCATTTGAATAGAAACATTTTAAAATCCTACGAGTACTATGTTGAATGTCTCTAATCTCTTTTTATTAAGTACTTGTAGATCATTTTCTTGAAATAGTAACGTTCCTTATATCATCTATACACTCGTACAGATAATAAAACTGTTACAGAACCTTTTCTGTATATGAAATATTTTTTGAAAATTTTGTTGCTGGTGAGCAAGGTATATTTATCTTACTAGGTAGTGTCGTCCGCCCAGCTGATTTAGTAGTTCGACATGTCAAAAGTTGTATGTGTTCAGAAATTTTATAGTGTAGAAGTGAGAAAGCAATAAAACACATACACGCCTTCTCAATTTTCTTATATGTTTTTTGACATTTCGAACTACAAAGCAACAACAAAATGCCATGTTGTTCTTGTATTGTTGTATTTGTTGTAGGGACGCCACTACCTAGTAAAATAAATATACCTTGCTGGTGAGGTTCGTAATCGAAATGGAAAACAAAAGAACAATTTTTAGAATTTTTGTCTGTCTGTGTTCGAATCACGTTAAATCTACTAGATGAATTTTAATAAAATTTTGAGAGGAGGTACCTTAGTATCTCAGTTGCAAATATAGGATATTTTGTCCCTTAAAAATATATAATTTCCTTGAGAATACAGAGATAAAATAGTGAAAGTACACGATTTTACCGATTTAATGGTACTGCAAACTTGGCAGCACCTTTAATTTATGTCAGCGGGAAATTTAAAACACTATTTACAGAACTCTACAATATTTTTAGAATTATATATTAAATTTTTAGAATTTTATCTAAAGACTATGTTACAGGGATGTGTGTTCCAACTGTCTCTGCAAGAAATTGCAAATGCTTTGACGTGGTTCACTCGGGGAAAATAGGGGCACCAGATGCTAGGGTTCCTAGAGCATAAATCTGGAAGAAAAGGTCTGTGTGTTTAAACACACGGGTTCTCTTCGAGGCCCGACCAGTGCCCAAAGGACTGGTACCACGGGAATCGGTAGCCCCACAGAGAGCCTATCCTCTCTGTGACCGGTTGTTGGTGAGGTCTCCTTCGGTGGTACACGTGGTGGTTGTGGTTTAAGATCGATTAATGTAGGCATGGTGCAAGGTCGATCAAGTGTGCTGTTGCACTCTCAACAGACAGAGTTTGGATAGTCTCCAAACCCCTAAGCAAGAGGCTATAATATAGATCTAGGCTTGCCTTGGATAAGGCTTGCCATATTATATAAATTGCTACTCATTGTGACTGTATCACACACAAATTGCGATTGGTGGCAGTCGTAAAGTGTTGATATACTACACAATGGGGGCGCTAGTCTACGCTTGAATTTCACTCGGTGGTAAGACCACCGTGGAATTAGGCCAATGCGGCAGGTACCCACGTTAATCTTGTTCCACATCTGTTACAGAGATGTGTACCTCAAAGTAAATACAAAAAACTTATCTAAAGCACTATAAAACTTGAAGACTCTTAAAATTTTATGTGGATTACTTTCAAAGCAAAATAATAAATAAAATATTTTCAGGGCGGGCACTGCTAGTCTATACAAACAAATAATAAAATAGTAACTCATTTCCTGTCTGTCTGCCTGTCTTTCTTTTTTGTGTTCGCATCACGTAAAAACTACTAGATGAATTTTAACAAAATTTTGTGAAGAGTCACCTTAGTATCTTGATTTCAATATAGGATACTTTTTTCCGCAAAAAAATATTTTATTTCCAAGAGAGAAAAAGCAATGAAAGTACGCCGATTTTTTTTATCGATTTAAAGGTACTGCATACTTTAAGGCATATTTGATTATTGAATGCGGTATATTTTATTTATGCGGTAATGTTGCGCAACAGATGGCGCTGTTTTAAAATAATGACTCATAAAAATAACTCATTTCCTGTCTGTCTTTTACAGAGCTTTACAATAATTTGTAGAATTTTATCTAGGGATGGGTACCTTTATATAAAGTAAATAAGTGAGAGTCTTCAAATTTGGTGTGGATTAATTTCAAAAATATATAACGTCAGCAGCAGAGCTTTATTATTTCTCTAATATTCAGAGTTTTTTTTAGGAGATGTTTTTATTAGTCTTAAATTCAGTTGCTGGTGCCATGTCAGTATGGAAATTTAATATACATTTAAACCAAGATAACAAACACCTAAGAAAAATTTAAAGATTACGTGTTAATAATTGTTTTGTTTTTTATATTTTTATTTTATAAATGTTTTAAACTTTTCAAGAGTGTTTGTTGTTGTGTTCTCTGCAAATACATGTTTGTAATTAATTTTGCTTTAAGTTTTTGTGCTCTTTTAATTAAATAAAAATCATCTCTTATATTTATCTTTAGGTCGAAGTCTCTTCACCCAATGCCGAGAGTGAGAATACATTTTGTACACCATCTATTCTTGGGTCAACAATGTGCTCGAAAATTGTAACAACAGCAGCAAATGTAACAGCGGCACTTACCCCCACCCAAACACCCGCACTGACGTCATCGACAACAACAAAAGCCTCAACAGCGGCAGCAGCAATTAGTACAGCAGCTCCAACGTCATCATTATTATCATCATATTCTGGTTATGAGAAAGCTGCAAATGAAACTGTTTCAACCACAGAACCCACAAGCATTCTAACAGTACAACAACCGTCGACAGGAAGAGAGAGAGGTGGAGGAGGAGGAGCATTACAACGCAGTGATATTAATAACACAGTCATAGGTATGGAGGATGAAATGGTTTTAGCTTAGAATTTGCTTTACTTTATTATACTTTCGTTTTAGGTGGTCTAGATTTATAATTTTAATTGCAAATTATGCATACATTACTTACATACTTATGTAGTTGCATATGTTAATGGGTTTTTATTATTTATTAATATTCCGTTTTTTCTGTTTTTGACTATAGTAGAGCCATATTGTCCTAGCAGACGTTTAAGACCTAAATCATCCGACTCTAACGCATCATCGTCTTCATCTACGGTGCAACGAGCTGCATCATCAGTATCTACGGCTTCCTCTAATGCATCATCAACAAATTCATCATTTGCTAGTGGTTCCAATAACGCTTTAGCCGTTGTAAATGGTTCAGTTCATGCTAATCAAAATGTTAAAAAGCGTGAGGATCTAACCAGTTTGGGTTCTGATGATTCTGGTAAGTAAAACAAAGTCTTCTGCAAGGCATATTCATCAGGTAACCTCAGGGGAAATATTAAGGCGAACATTTTTCATTTTTTTCTTTATATGGAGTTTGATAGTTCAACTTCCATTTAAGGGAAAAAAATGTAAGTTTAACTGTGAAAATCCATATAAAAAAATTGATAATTTTCGCCTTAATATTTCCCCTCCGTAGTGAGGCTACCTGATTAATGTGCCTTGGTCTTCTGTCATTCTACTACAAGTATTGAAATGCTTGTTTACCCTACAAAAATTATTAAAAACATACATATAAAGAATAATTATCATTTCATTTATTATATTCTAGGTATCATTTGTGGCTCTGAATCGGACCAATTATCTTTAAATCGCATACGACATTCTCACGAATCTCTGGATTCAGGCGAAATGGACAATGAAGAAGAATGTATTGATATGCTTGAAACCACATCGATGGATGAAGAGTACAACATGTTACAATCAGATCTCTGTTTTTATCAATCGCCCGATACCGATTGTCGTACTCTTAGGCCTTCCAAAAAGAAGCACAGCAATGCAGTAGAAAATCAACATAATAATAATGATGATGATGATGATGATAAAACAACATCAGCTCCAAATGGAGGAGAAATTGAAGATATGGCAGCAGCTGGGGATGCCGATACTGTAAATGAACGTCAACGTTATCGCGAAATGAATATGTCACAAGCCGCCATAAATATGGAAATATGCAAAATTTCTTCAGATAGTGAAGCCACTATTTATAACGAAAATAATTCATCAGCAGATGTAGTAGACTGTCCAACACCCACTTTAAATATTGGCAACACTCAATCAGCCTCAGTCACTAGCACAGCTAGTGGTGGAGGTAGTGGTGGTGGTAACAAGACGCCTTCTACACCAAGTGAATCAACGAAAAATGATGTGCTGTTCAAGAACTTCTTTGGGGCCACTAAAAATGCTATATTCCGCACAGCTCAAAGTATAATTGAAAATCATGAAAAGAAAAATGCCTCAAAACAAACTCAAAAAGCAACAGAGGAGACCGCTAACTCAGCCGGTTGTGTGACACCTACAGAGCAAATTAAATCGCCAACGGACATTTCCAAGAAGAAAGAATTCTTTAGTTTACTAACAACACATGCAAGTAAAAAAGCAGCAGCTGCTGCTGCAGCTGCCGCCTTGTCAAATAGCTCGGCAGTTAACTCGCCAGTAACAACTCCCCTAACACCCATTGGGGATCATGTGTTAAGCATCACAGAGAAAGCGAATGAAAAATTGGCCACCTCCTCTGAATGCATGGAGAAGACGTTAAACTTACAAGTACCTAATGCCACTTCCAGCAGCAATAGTGCTTTAACTGTAACAAAGTCATCGTCAATATCGTCTCTAAACAAGCTCAAAGTACCCGGAGTAGTGAAATGTTTTATCAAAGAGCGTCCTACCATTTCGCCAGACTTAGCGAATCAACAAAAGACTGAAAAAGGGCCCAGTGGCCTGTTGAGATTTTTTGAATCCCCAGTTTTCAACATTCACTTCGCCATACATTATCTATTTTACTCCAAAGAACCAGGAGTTCTTAGTTTTATAGGCAACAAGATCTTCAGTTTCCCCGATCAGGAGGTTGATTTGTACATACCGCAACTCATTGTCATGTACATACAAATGGACGAATTGGCAGAAGTTCTAGATCCTTATTTGACCATTAGATGTCGCAAGTCGGTAGACTTTTCTCTAAAGTGCCTATGGCTATTGGAGGCCTATAATTATCAGCATGTCGATACTATGGGTAGTCGCAAATCACAGTTGGCTTTAATGAAGGAGATCTTTTCCAAGAAGGAGCGCAAGCAATTGAGTAAAGGCGATGCAAAAGAATCCCACAACTTGCAGACGGCTCAGACTGCTAATGCCATACATCAGAGTATGGTTTCACCTCTGACCAAAAAGACCCATCATAGATCACAATCAGATGCCACAGTACTCTTGGCCGACTCCAGACGTGCAAATTCTAACTTAAGTATATCAAATCGACTGTACCAACAACCCCCTTACACTACACAAACCTTGCCTCTAACACCCGCCAAATTATGTCTCGGAGATTTAACTTCCGGCCGAGCTTTCGACAATGGCTGTACTTGTTTCGAAACCGTACGCGGCCAGGTTAATGATTTGCTAGGCCAGAAAACGGTGTGTTCATGTGGTGCCCCCAAAACGGCACCTCAAAAAGAATTTATGAAAGCTCTGATTAATGTGGGAAAAAACCTTGATAATCTGCCCTCGAAAGCTGAGAAGACCTCAGCTTTGAGAATGTTTTTAAATCTTATCAATAAAAATCTTCCTGCCCGCGTTTGGTTACCGCTGTATTCAGACATTCCACATCATGTTGTGCGCATCACAGAGGAAAAGACTGCTGTTTTAAATTCGAAAGATAAGACACCCTATATAATATATGTGGAAGTGGTGGAGGTGCCAGACATCTATTCTTCATCGCTCATACTCAAAATGATGCCTTCGTTGCGCCACACCAAATCCGAAGAACATTTAGAGGGTGGTCTGACGGCTTGCCAACATTCTCAACATCATGCCACCTGTAGTCGCACCTCCAGTTGTAGCAGTCACAGTGGGTCATCGTGCAGACGTAAAAAGGAAAAATTATTGTCTGAATCATCAACTTGTATATTAGAACAACATCAACACCACCATCAACAATGTTCCTCAACGGAACAACAAACTTCTGGCGCTGCCAGTAGTTTCGGTGGATGCTTAGCTCCTCCTCAGCTCAACGAAGATGATGTTTGGTCTCAAGAAGACGATGAGATAACAGCTCAATATTTACACATGCGTAAAATGCGTTCACAAGCCGAACGTGATGCCATTTCACAGATGTCCTTAGATTCGTGTGACTCTAGGGATCAAGGTGAGTTAATTCATTTTATATTCAAATTTTTTTATATTTAGGTTTATTTTGCTTTTCATGCAGGTATGCCCGTTTTGTTCAATATTGGAGATGTACGTACCCGCCATTGTAATAATTTAAATTGTGAAAACACAAAATCGTTCAGTAATGATCCTGAAGATCCCTCAGCAGCAGCTCTAAAGGTAAAGTTTTCAACAAAATTTTAATTCTATATGAGAAATTTTATTAATAACATTTTTTTTTTTGTTTCTTCGCGGAAAAAACAGGAGCCTTGGCATGAAAAAGAAAAACTAATACGCGAATCTTCGCCATACGGACATCTGTCTAATTGGCGTCTTTTGTCGGCTATTGTCAAATGTGGAGATGATTTAAGGCAAGAATTAATGGCCACTCAATTGTTACAGGTGAGTTTGTTTTTTTTTTTTAATTAAATTAAATTTCACTTTTATTGAAATAATCATCCTTCCCACTTGACCTGACGTTCGAAATTCGATACAGTGAAGAATTTACAAAAGACAACTGTTTTAAAAATAATCGATAATACATTTTCGACAATTACTTGACAATAAACATTCGCAAAGGTGTCGTTAACTTATATTCCCAAAGCTTCATTTTTAATACTCCCATAGCAATACTTCGAAATCGATAGCTTTTTGGAACAAAACTGAGCGACATGTGAGTCATTTTCGATTCACATTTGATTGTCGACCTCGAATGTTTTCACGCAAAAAATTCGATATAAGCAGCTCGAAGGCAATATCATTAACAAAAGCCTTGGTCAAGTGGATTATTACGGTTCTCCTACTCGTATTCGAATTCGAGACTTTTGTAATAGATTAAAGATAACACATAACATTTTTCTTTAATCTATTACAAACGTGTAGAATTTGAGTACGACATCGAGAACCGTAATAAGGCTGATTATTCAGGCTTAAATTAGACACTATAATCAGCCTTTTTACGGTTCTCAAAGTCATGCTCGAATTCGAGACTTTTGTAATAGATTAAAAAAAAACAAATTTTTTCTTTAATCTATTATAAAAGTGTGGATTTCGATAACCGTAATAAAATGAATTTATCACCGCATTCGATATAGAGTAAACTATCGTATCGAATAACAAATTCGATACGTGTTGAGTAAGATAATTATGCCATTCGACACGTATCGAATCGTTATTTATATCGAATTGTAAAAGATTAATAATAAGTCAACAAGTGAAAAAGAAAACACGGTTTAAAACCATTTCCTTTCGGTTGAAATTATGATACTTTTTATTCGATATCGAGTGCCATGATATCAAAATGAAGAATTACGAGAGATTTTACTCGATATCGAATGCCTCGATTAGACTTACGGTTGGTTGTCGTTGTCGTACTTAGACAATAATAATATTGTAATAAATTAAAGAAAGCAATCAGAATTTTTCTTTAATCTATTACAATGTTATTATTGTCGAAGTACGACAACGACAACCGTAATAAGGCTGGAGTCTAATCGAGGCATACGATATCGAGTAAAATCTCTCGTAATTCTTCATTTTGATATCATGGCATTCGATATCGAATAAAAAGTATCATAATTTCAACCGAAAGGAAATGCTTTTAAACCGTGTTTTCATGTTCACTTGTTGACTTATTATTAATCTTTTACAATTCGATATAAATAACGATTCGATACATGTCGAATGGCATAATTATCTTACTCAACACGTATCGAATTTGTTATTCGATACGATAGTTTACTCTATATCGAATGTGGTGTTTAGGCCCCTAATAAATTCATTTAAAAAATAGTTCAAATAAAATTAAATTTATATAATTTCACTTTTCTTTATATTAATTGTCCATCTAAATCTTTTTTATCTTTCTGCTTGTAGATGTTCAAAATTATATGGCAAGAAGAACATGCTGATCTCTGGGTGCGACCTTACAAAATTGTCTGTCTCTCCAACGATAGCGGTCTAATTGAACCCATTTTGAATACAGTGTCATTGCATCAAATCAAAAAGAATTCCAATAAATCACTGCGCGATTATTTCATCGATGAATATGGACCCACAGATTGTGATGCTTTTGGGGTGGCGCAAAAGAATTTCGTACAAAGTTGTGCAGCATATTGTTTAATATCGTATCTGTTGCAAGTTAAAGATAGGTAAACATAAACACATTTCCTATGCACACAATGGAAGTATTAAATAATTATATTTGTATCTTTACTCTTTATTACCAGGCATAATGGCAATATATTGCTGCACTCTGATGGCCATATTATTCACATTGATTTTGGTTTTATTTTAAGCATATCACCTAAGAATTTAGGTATGTTTTTCTTTTGTATAAGTTTTGATTTTATATTTAGAATATTTTATTAATTTTCACTTCTCATTTGGTGGTTGGTTTTGTTTGTTTAGGTTTCGAACAATCCCCTTTTAAATTAACACCTGAATTTGTGGATGTCATGGGTGGTACAAATTCTGAACACTGGCGAGAGTTTAATCGTTTATTACTAGTGGGCATGATGACAGCTCGTAAGCATATGGATCGAATAATTAATTTTGTTGAAATAATGCGCAGCAGTAAGTACATTTTTTATTATTCAGTAAAAATTGAAAGTAATTTTTAAATTGGCTTAAGTTGAAGGTAAACAAGTAAGAGTGCCATATTCGGCCATGCCGAATCTTATATACCCTGCACCATAGTAATGCTAGATATTGTGTTACCCTCTTATGGGTTTTTGAAAATTAGTTGAAATTTTGTTGTAAACATTTTTTTAGTTTTTTTCTAAAACATTTTTTGGAAATTTTAGTAAACCTTTTTTCTGAAATTTTTTTTTAATTTTTGGTAATTTTTTGTAAAAATTTTTTGTAAATTTTTTTTTTTTAATTATGACTTTCCTGCAATCTATATTGCTTTAGAATGGTCAGACTAAATCAAAAAAAATCCTTTAAAAAATTTCCTCATATGAAAACACATTGAGAAAATATAGGTGGCTGTAGTTTTTTCCCACACAGCCTCCAATGGGATAGTTTGATGTTGCTAATTTGCAATCCTAAAATTTTCGAAACTATTCCTGGCAGATTGGTGGGCTTAAATTTTCTCTACCACCTCCTTTAGTGCCTTGGCAAATGAAATTTCAACACCAACACGGATAGACGGACATCGCTTAATCAACTTCTCTATTTATAAGGATCCAGAATATATATACTTTATGGGTTCGGAAATGAATATCGTAGAAATTACACACGGAATGACAAACTTATATACATAAGTGAAGGATATAAAAAGCAAAAGAGAAAGTTGTTTGAAACGCTACGGTATAGTGTACAAGTAAAAGAAAGAAAATCATATTCGCTCATTCTTAAAACTGTTAATGTAAAAACTGTAAATTCTACAAATTCCACCTGTTTTGGTCCATATTGTGTAGAGAAATCTATATAAAGAAGTCCGCCGATCCCTGTTCGACATAAAAGCTTAAAAATTATTATTTTTTGGAAATAAGCACAAAAAAAAATTTTTTTTAACTTAACATGGACGTTTGGGGGTGCGACCCGTGCCACCTATTGAGTGCCATGATACCAAAGTGAAAAATTACGAGAGATTTTATTCGATATCGAATGCGATGATTAGACCCCAGATCTTAATCTTAATATTTCAAGTGGGTTGGTTACATTCAAAACACGGCAAATTCGAAAAAAAATATTGACAGAACTCGGACGATGTCGCTGGCATCACTGCTAGTTTTGAATAAAACGGTTTAAGTCGAAACTGTAAAGAAAACGATTTAATAAAACGGCTCAGTTTTAAATTTAGCTCCCCAAATTACAAGAAAAAGAAAAACAACTTTCAGTTCATCCAGTCCAAAACCCAGTATTCTTTAGTTTATTATATTTTATGTAATAAAAATAAAGATCAAAAAGCTAATTTTTATATTTAATTTTATTTATGAACTTCTCTCTCTCTTCCAGATGCCCAATTGCCTTGTTTCAAAAATGGTTGCTCCGGAACCGTACAGAATCTCCGCAAACGTTTCCACATGAATTTAACCGAACAAGAAATGGAACGTAAGGTTGAGCAGTTGGTACAAGATTCGCTTAAGAGTCTTTCGACGAAATTATACGATGGCTATCAGTACTACACAAATGGCATATTGTGAGAAAGGTTTTTCATGAAAATTTAAACACAGCCAAAAGATAAAATCAAATTCAAACAGAAATGAGATGGGTGTTTATATTAACATATAGAAAAATCAAGATGTGTAAGCGTGTCATTAAAAAGAATGTATAAAAAAAATAAAATTAAATGTTAATCATTTTGTACAATGTGACTATGATGAAAATGATATTTTGAGTGTAAATATAGTTTTAATAATAAATATAAAATAATAATAATAATAAAAACATATATAAAAATTATTAAAAATTAAAAGTATATTATATATGTATATTTAACAGCATATAAACTTTTTTTAAATTAAGGATTTTTTATATTACTACTATTTTTTTTAAATATACATAAAACAATATCCCATTTCTGTTGTAAAAAACCTTGATATTTTTGATTTGTAAATCAAACTAGAAATAGTTTATTTCTATTTTTAAAAATATTACAATTTTTAGTATAAAGGAAACAGAAATTAAATTAAAATGAAAAAGCAAAAGCAAAATTAATATGTGTATAATTAAATAAACATAATAACTTTTCCACAAAATCAAAAAATCAAAAAAAGAAAAATATATTTATAAAATAATTCTCTTAGAACAACCTTCAAAACAATAGTAAATAAAACTTTTAAAGCCTTTAAATTTATACTAAAACAAATATCTTACAATAAATTTATGTGTCTGTCTGTATAAACATATGCGTGTAATGTTGTTTGTTAACATTAAAAATGTATGTCTAAAATATAATAAAATATATATTAAATAAAAATATTTTTTATTTTAAAAATAAAATTGTTATTTAAGATCGTAAAGATTTCTCCACATAAAAAATCAAAAAAAAAAAAAATAAATAAATAAATATAATACTTACATTCATATAAAAACATAAACTAATAGCACTGACTTTTTTTAATTAGCTAAAATAAATCATTAACCTAAATAAATTTTTAAATAAAATCAAGCCCCAGCTTGACACTTAAAGTGTCTTTTTCATTATTTTTTAACACGTTTATCTAATCAGTAAAAAAAATCAATAAAAAAAATAAAAAATAAATATTAAACTTAATTTAAATATTGTATAAAATATATAAATTTAAAAAAAATGTGCGAAAACTTACATTTAAGATTTACTTTAAAAACATTATACACATTATTATAACAAGCAACTCATTCATCATTCAAAATTAAAAACAAAAAATATTAAAAAATAAAAAATAATTTTTTTATTTGCTTAAAAAAAACAACAAAAAAGTTATACATAAGTAAAATGTTAAATCAAAACGAAGATAATGTGTTTTATTTAAAAGGTATATAACTTTACTGGTCATTCCATGCCAAATCAACCAATAAAAAATAATTTCCGACCTCAGGTTTTTCAAAATGGGAAATATTTGGTAATTTGTTTTTTTTTTCCTTTCAGGTAATGAAAAATATGAAGTTAAATTTTTTTTTCAGTTTTAGTTTCTGAGTTATACACCGCAATCATGAATAATTATTCCCATGAAAAAACTCCCAAATTGTTCTACCGTGAATGATTTCTACCGTAAAATACAAGTAAATTATTATTGGAATCATTCACGGTAGAAAAATTTGGGAGTTCTTTCATGGGAATAATTATTCGTGATTGGGCTGATAAATTTTTAAAAATTGACAAATCGGCAGATTTTTTGCGTGTTTGGAAATGGTTAAATACCTCTAACTTCAGAACCATTCAACCTAGAGAGTTCAAACTTTATATGAGATTTGTGACAAACATTTTCAAAAAATCCAGAAAAAAACTTTTTGAAAAAAATAAAAAATCGGAATCTTTCTATTTCCTTGGAAACAAATTATGCCAAATTTCATGATGACATTCCAATGGGATCATATTTTAAAAACAAAGTTACGAGTGTAGTTTAGCTACTAAATACGTGTGAGGGTCATTCCATTACAAATCAACCAATAAAAAATTATTTTCTCTTCTCAAGGTTCCCAAATTGATTCATATTTCGTTAAAAGTGTTTTCTCATCAGGGTAACAAAAAATACTAAATCTTACTGGACTATAGCTTTAAAATTGTAAATTTTTGAAAAATCCGAAAATTTTAGAATTTGCAACGTAAAGAAATATTTAAATGTACATAACTCAAGTAATATTGGTTATAGAAATCTAAACTTTATCCAACAGAAAAATAAAATTATTTTTATATAAAACCAAGATTGGAATTTTTAAATAAAAAAAAATTATTCCCTGTCTATTTACTATGCTGTGTGCAGACTTGGGGGATATCAATTACATTTTGTAATTAATTACACATGCAATTACTAATTACATGTAATTGTAATTGAAAATTTTCAATTACTAATTACAAGAAATTGTAATTGAAATAGGGACTAAAATCAATTACAAATACTTGTAATTTGTAATTGAAAAATTTCAATTACAATTACATGTAATTAGTAATTGGAAAATTAAATTACTAATTACATGTAATTGAAAATTTTAAGTAATGAATACTTTTTTTGTAATTATTGTCAAAAAATAATAACAATCCTATTTGAATAAATAAATTTGGCGCCTTAGTGTTAAAATAATACTAGCGAACAAATATAACCTTTCAACTGGTGCTGAAGATGTTAAGGGAGTATTAGACCGTAAAAAAGCCTTTAGTATTGTAGGATAGTTTTTGAGGTAATTTAGAAACGAATTTAGACCACGCAAGTAAATCTGAAGTACAAATTTCAAACTATTTTCTTTTTCACAATGTCAATGTCTACGGAATATTAAATAATAAAATGTAACGAGTGATTTTTTAAGAGCTTGAGAACTTTTTTTTTTAAAAAAACGCATAAAATTTGCAAAATCTCATCGGTTCTTTATTTGAAACGTTAGATTGGTCCATGACATTTACTTTTTGAAGATAATTTCATTTAAATGTTGACCGCGGCTGCGTCTTAGGTGGTCCATTCGGAAAGTCCAATTTTGGGCAACTTTTTCGAGCATTTCGGCCGGAATAGCCCGAATTTCTTCGGAAATGTTGTCTTCCAAAGCTGGAATAGTTGCTGGCTTATTTCTGTAGACTTTAGACTTGACGTAGCCCCACAAAAAAATAGTCTAAAGGCGTCAAATCGCATGATCTTGGTGGCCAACTTACCGGTCCATTTCTTGAGATGAATTGTTCTCCGAAGTTTTCCCTCAAAATGGCCATAGAATCGCGAGCTGTGTGGCATGTAGCGCCATCTTGTTGAAACCACATGTCAACCAAGTTCAGTTGTTCCATTTTTGGCAACAAAAAGTTTGTTAGCATCGAACGATAGCGATCGCCATTCACCGTAACGTTGCGTCCAACAGCATCTTTGAAAAAATACGGTCCAATGATTCCACCAGCGTACAAACCACACCAAACAGTGCATTTTTCGGGATGCATGGGCAGTTCTTGAACGGCTTCTGGTTACTCTTCACTCCAAATGCGGCAATTTTGCTTATTTACGTAGCCATTCAACCAGAAATGAGCCTCATCGCTGAACAAAATTTGTCACATTTGAACATTTCGAACCGAACACTGATTTTGATAATAAAATTCAATGATTTGCAAGCGTTGCTCGTTAGTAAGTCTATTCATGATGAAATGTCAAAGCATACTGAGCATCTTTCTCTTTGGCACCATGTCTGAAATCTCACGTGATCTGTCAAATACTAATGCATGAAAATCCTAACCTCAAAAAAAATTATATTTGACCGCAAAGTTTTCTACCCAAGTCCCAAGATGTTTACAGCATCACAAGTTTTGGCGAGGAAAGTAAATCGACTGTACTAAGACTTCTAGTCTTCTGTAATTCGATGTAATTTTTATATGTTGCAGAGCGGCACCAATTTTTATCAGCGAAACTCTTGTCGCTATCAAAATCCTTCTTTTTCCTCTTTATCACTAATGTCGCTGATGTCACTTAAGTCGCTGGAATTTGGTAATGCCGCAACATCTTCCCAGTTGAGACCACGCTTGGAATTCGTCGGTTTTTTACTTGCTTTTTTTTTCTTTACTAAATTTACAAAATTACTTCTACAGATTTATACTCTTATTACTAACGCCAAGTATAATTCACGAACGCTTACCACTAACACTACGTAAATTTTACGTATAGACTTCAAAAATTGTTGAAAAAAGCACGTGGGGAATTTTGTACCTTTAGGCCGCTGGATTTTTGTGTAGCAACAATAATTGGAAAAAACAAGACATAACATTTACGAGGTTTACTATTCTAGGGTTAATTTTAGATAAGATTAGCTATGCTCAAGGTTCAAGATTGCTTTTTTTATAGTGCTTTAGTTATGGTTTATGGATTTACTTTATATAAAGGTAGCCATTCCTGTCTTATTACTCAGGGGCGGCCTAAACACCGCATACGATATCGAGTAAACATTTCGATACGAGTCGAGTAAGCAAATTATGACATTCGACATATGTCGAATCGTAATTTATATAAAATTGTAATAGATTAATAATCGGCCCTACTCCCGTTTGCGTTTTAATTTTAATAGTCGTTTCTATGTCGTTGTCGTTTCGTTCCTAAATTCGTACTCTTGAAATATATTCAAACCATGAAGAAACGTTATCGAAAACAAAAAGAAAAATTAATAAAGTGTGGTAGCACTGCAATTTTTTGTGTTATTATTTATGACATTTTTCTTAATTTCTGAAAAGTTTGATATTTCTTTGTAAGTTTTAACAAAATATGGCGAGTACTGAATTTTATTTTTCAAGTTCAAGTGATGATGATGACATAATGGATATAAATATACATCGGAAGATGCTACGACAGAATGTTAAGATTTTCGCCATCCCAGATTCTAAGTACGAAACTCGATTAGTAGCGATCTAACTTTTTCATGGTCGGCGAATACCACTACATTTCCTTTCGGGTTAATTTGTTTTTCAAATTTTGATAGGTTTGACACCGCTTCCTCCAATGGTCAAAATCGCACCTCTTTATAACATCCTTCCCCTGTTGCTCTGGAATCAGAACTTCCTTTTTCTTCTTGATCTATTAAAAAAAAACATTTTAATGGATATTTTCTCCTAATTTAGTTTTACTTACTTTATGCCAACCTTCTACATCAAGAACTGGAGGCCTAAACGGATTTAATTTCTCGGCTTCAAAAGTTTTAATTTTCACTTCAAAAATCACTAAATTTAAGGGTTTTATGACCTTTCGAAAACCCTTAGCATAAGCGGGATGTTTTTCCATTTAAGAAAGTAAAATTTCGAATTTACTTAATGTACTTTTTTTTTCTTGTAGTCGTTTGTATTTCTATGCCTACAATGATGACGACAGAGAACGAATGTTTTAGTGTCTTTTCTATCTTCGTTTCAAAATAGAGAATACCAATATATTTACGACGAGTATCGTTAACGCCAACGGTAATGTTTAATTGCCGTTTTTATTTCGTTTTCAAACTACAACGCCAACGGGAATAGGGCCGAATATGTCAACAAGTGAACAAGAGAACGCGGTTTAAAAACATTTCCTTTCCAATGAAATTACGATACTTTTTATTCGATATCGATTGCCATGTTACCAAAATGTAAAATTACGATAGATTTTACTCGATATCGAATGCGGTGATTAGACACCAGGCATAGGTACCTAAAAATTATTGTAGAGCTCTGTAAATAGTGCCTAAAAATTCTCCCTCCAGTCGTAAAGTAGCTCTGAGTTGATAAACAACGTGTGCGTCATTGTCGTTTCGCTAAAGTCAATCAGTCCATCCTTACTGCTCGGCCTTCGAATGGTTTGCGTCTTACTCTCACACCGGCGGCTGTAGCTCAAGTGGTTAGCATGGTGACTACTAAAGCGTGGTCACGAGTTCAATACTCAGCCGTGGCAACATCAATTTTTCTCATATGTTTCAATTCTCTTAATGATAATGCAAATCACAGCGCCCTCTTTCGCCGGTATTGCCACATAGTTTAATATTTTCAAATTAATTTCGAATAGCAAATAAAATGAGCATTTCCTTTTATAGTGGGTGATTCAAGTAGAGATACTTTTTTCAGTAGCGTTTTTTAGACAGATCACGTGTGAGTCGTGTCATGTTATTTTTGTTTAGTATTGTTTGGCATTTTATAATGGAAGGACTTACGCCTGAACAACGTTTACAAATCGTTCAACTTTATTACGAAAATTCACGTTCTTTGAGGAATGTGTTTCGTGCACTTCGCTCAACTTATGGTCAACATAATCGGCCTACTGAGCTTACTATTCATACTATTGAGACCCAGCAGTCATTATTAAATAATATTCGACCGAATAGACCACGTCCAGCACGAAGAAGAGAATATAGCGGCCGTAGCTGAGAGTGTACACAAAGACCGTGGAAGATCGATTCGGCGCCGTTTGCAGCAACTCGGACTGACGTATGGAACGACTTGGCGTCCTTCCCAAGCGACATCGCTTTGCTCTATGGGCTCTTGAAAAGTTCCAAGAAGATCCGACGTTTTCGAGGCAAATTTTGTTTAGTAATCAGGCCCATTTCTGGCTCAATGGGTATGTAAACAAACAAAATTGCCGCATTTGCGACGAAGAGCAACCTGAAGAGATTCAAGAGCTGCCACTTCATCCAGAAAAAACAACAGTGTGGTGTGGTTTGTGAGTCGGTGGAATCATCGGTCCATATTTCTTTAAAAATTATGCCGGTGCGAACGTAACCGTCAATGGCAACCCTTGTCGTGCCTTGATAACCGACCATTTGATGCCTGAAATTGAAACTCGTGATCTCGGCGACATTTGGTTTCAGCAAGACGGCGCCACTTCCCACACATCTCATCAATCAATGGATTTATTGAGAGAACATTTCGGTGAGCACATAATTTCACGTTTTGGGCCAGTCGATTGGCCACCAATATCGTGTGATATCACACCGTTAGACTTTTTCATGTGGAGATATGTAAAGTCTAAAGTTTATGCGGACAAATCCGCTTCGATTTAGGCCTTGGAGGAAAACATCACGCGTGTCATTCGCCAGTTACCAGTTGAAATGCTCGAACGATTCAAAGAAAATTGGACTCAACGGATGGACCATCTGCGACGTAGCAACGGCCAACATTTGATAGACATAATCTTCAAAAAAATTAATGCCAAAGAATGTTCTTTCAAATGATAATAAACATTTTCCATTTAATTTGAATTTTCTGTGTGTTTTTTTTTATTTCTTTAAAAAAGTAGGGAAGAGGTCTCCATTTCCTTAAATAATTTTTAATTTAATTACGATATTAATTAAATTAAGATTTATTTAAGGCAAAGGAAATAAAATGATTTTTATTTTTAAGTTTTCGTTGCTTTTGTTATGCACAGTGCTGTGTTATATTAATTTATATGTACGTGTATGTAAATGTAAGTATAATTGTGTGTTCTTTGCTGGGTTACTACGCCAAGTAGCCGTGCCCTACATCTTTATTACGTTATTATCTCATTAAGTTATTTATTAATTAAATGTAATATGTCCCATTAACGACAATTATGTGCATTAAGGCCTCAATATATTCTTTATTAATACTTCACTTGATACCGCTTTGATTGGCTTTTATTTAAAATTATCTAGAATATAAAATTATTTAGAATATTCAAACTGTCACGTAAGTTTTTATCGCAAACAGCTTTAAATAAGTTTGGAAAACACAAAAGTGATAGTGAAGGTAGATAATTTAAAATGTTAAAATTATCAAAACATAAGTATTGAAATGATTTACGGCGGTTTATCAAAAACAACTTCATAAACTAAAAGAATATTAAATTATTGTTTTTGATGGAAATTATAGATACGAGGGAATGCCACTGGCGGCTGTTAATTATTATTTGCCAAAAAAAAAAATATGCAGTGGCCTACATAAAGAATAAAAGTTCAAAGTATACTTTGAAACGAAAAAATTATTATTTATTAAAGCAACTATAAGATAATTATTGCAACCATATATTGTTACGGAGAACGTAAGATGGTTCCTGTGACCATACCATAACCATGTTTTTATTACTGCGTGTGATAAAAACATGGTTATGGTATGCAAAACATGGTTATGGTATGCAAAATTTAGGAAAATAGAATAGTGTAAAAGCAAATTGTACTGAGTAGAAGAGAAAACACGGATCGAAATTTGAAAAGCGAATGGTAACTTTTTAAACCATTTGAAAAAATTAATGCCCCTTCTTCTTCTTTAATTATGCCGTTCAGCCTAGAACGGCAGTATGATGAAAAAAAGGCTTCTGGAGACAATAAGTCCATAGTGAAGCCTTTACTTAATTTATGTTATATTTATTTATATTTTATAGTTTTCGTTATTTTAGTTTTCGTTAGTTTGTAAAATTTTCTTTTATTTCTTTTAAATTAGTTTATATGTATTTTATTTAATATTTTCATTATACTTATATTTTAAGTTTCTTTTCATTTATTGATTTTCATTATTTAAGGTTATACACGATAACCAGAACGATTGCACATGGCTAATTAATGCAACCACCAATTAACTGTACTAAAGTACAGCTAATCGTGGAAGCCAATCACCCAGTGCGAGAGTGAGACGTAAACCACTCGAAGGCCTAGCAACAAAAACGGCCTGATTGACTTTAAACGATAACGACAATGACGCGCGCACGTGTTCCTCCACCCAGAGCTACTTTACGAATCCCAATTAATGCCCCTATTGTGGTTGACAACTTTTGAATCAATTTGAATCAATTCGTTCATAAATTCGCATTGCCATTCTCAACTTAACTCAGGGTTGACTTTTTGGTTGAGTTCACTATTTTTTTGTGGTATTGTCGTTTTCAACTATGCGCAAGTTTGGTTGACAAAAACGTTAAATATACACAACTGCTTATTAGTAGTTTGGTTACAGTTTACTTCGACATAAAGTCCAGAAAAATGGAGAGATCGTAAGTAGAAAATTTATTGTGATTAATTGTAAGTTTCTCAGCATTTGCTCAGTCGGAAATATCTAATAGCCGGTTCAGGCTGCCACGAAATGAAGTCATTAAATGATTTCGGCTGAAATCAACTTGAAATTATGTAATTTGAATACGTTTTACCATTGCCCAAATTAACTCATTCTACTTAATTTCATCGAAATTAACTTGAAATTACGATAGACAACGCTGGTTTTGTATAAAAAGCTACAGTTTTTGCAACCATGATCATTTTTACAACCTTGAAAGTGCGCTTTTGTCAAAAAGAATTTAAAAGCGAAATGAAATAAAGATAATATACACATAATTGTACATTCATTTTGTTGTAGTGTTGTTTTTAATATTCGCGTATATTTTAAATTAATACGAAAGTGTTGTGTGAAAGTTTTGTGCTAAAGAAATAAATTGTACAAATGTAACTAAACGTGATCAGATGTTTGCGAAATTAACTCAAATGTTAAAAAGCCCAGTATGAACACTTTAGATTTCGTTCGTAATTTCAGCCCGAAATTACTTAATTTCGTGGCAGCCTGAATGGGCTATAAAAAATCTGCAAAAAGAAAAGTTACTTTGATTGTAAGTTATAATTTGAATATTTTTACTTTGCAGTTAGTAGTTCAAGAGAGTTAGATCCAACACGAATTTTCTTCCTTGTACATGGTACATCTATGTATATTAGTATCTTCCTTTACTTCTCCAGAAAATAAATCTACACATATGTATATCACATTATTTTCTTAAATTTTTACATTACTTTGTCGGCTTTTCTGTAAAAGTGGATATTTTAAGTTGGTAACGCCATAACAATTTCAACTAAAAACAGTTGTGTCTCACAATACCACAAAACAATTTGGTTGTGTGAAAGTTGGGTCGACTCGTAGACAACCAAACTGAATTGAGTTGAGTTGAGAACGAAAATAGAGGTATAAGATTTTTCATGAGACTGTGTATTTTATTGTAAACATCGCAAAACCCCTTAATTTGTATTTTTATATTTCTTGCTATAGCGAAAATAATTTTACACATTCTTTATAAATTTACGTTATAAAAATTAAAGTCATATTTGCAAAATCCGCGTTATTATCGGAGCACCCTTTAATTTTAGTAATTTTTGATTGAAATTTGATACAGCGGCCATGGTAACACACTTTCTATGAAAATAGTAAGAATCTATCTATTACAGTTCAACAAATGAGACCATACACTTAAAAAAGACTGCCCCGGCGGAACACCCTTTAATTTTTAGTAATTGTTATAGCGGCCGTGGCAACACATATTTTGTTAAAATTACCATTCAAAAAATTTGGTCATATACATACGTGCAAATCATGTCACTATTGGAACACCCTTTAATATTTATTATTTGTTATAGTGGCCATAGTATAACACCATCTGTCAAAATTTCAAGTCTCCTTATTATGGTTCCAAAATTGGGCCATATACATGAAATCACGTCACTACACCCTTTAATTTTTAGATTTAATTTTTATACTAGTTTATTCAGCGAACATATGTAACTTCTGTTTCCTGCAGAACAAGAAATAAATATATATAACACGTCACTTTCGGAACACCCTATAAGTGTTAGTATTTACTGCTATAGTGGACACAGTAATACAACTTGTGTGAAAATTTCAAGAATCTAGTTTTTACCATTCCAGAGTTAGAAGGCGCTGACAGACAGACAGACATTTTAGCGAAAACAATAGGGTTATATTTTTACAATTTGGGTACGGATTCCAAAAATCTACTCTGTCTGTTTCTGCGATTTTTTTTAATAAACTCATTAAGATCGCAAGGGAAAAGCTCTGAACCCGTTACTGAATCATAGTTTGTTTTATTTTAAATTTTTTTGAATAACATTAAAAAGAGTAAACCAATGAATTATTAAATGAATGCGACTCATAAATAATGAACGGCCATATTTAAAATCATTTACTCCCTTTTAAAACATCCTTAGGTGTTTTAAGTTTGTAACAGAAGTAATTAAACCCACGTTTTTTTTTTTCTAGAAATATGTCAGACGCCTTTTGCAACTTGAAAATCTTTTAGAAAACTATTTACTTTATTTTGAATTTTTGGTGCTCATTATATTATTTATTATATATGATTTTTTAGGCTTCTCAGAACTTGCTTATTTATAACATGTTAAGAACTTTGATTATTTTTTTTAAATGAGGTTTGACAGTGAGTCAACATTAAAGTTCATACGAGGGCAATTTGATTATTCTGTGATTTTTTCTATTTCGAACTTTCAATGTTCACGTAAAAACTACTAAATGGATTTTAACCAAATTTTTGTGAGGAGGTACCTTAGCATCCTGATTCCAATATAGGATACTTTTTTCCGCAAAAATGGTTGATTTCCAAGAGAAAGTGAAGAAAAAGCAGTGATAGTACGCAGTTATTTTAGTAGTAAAGTAAATACAAAAACTATAACTGAACTAAACTAAGCGGATATGCATACTTTATTTTTTATAACGTAAATACATAAACTGATATGCAACATAGTTTAAGGCGGCACTAAAAACGTAAGGGTCTTTGGTGTGGATTATTTTTAAAGCGAAATCGAACAAAATATTGCAAGGTCGCTGACGAAGTGGCGGGCACCGCTAGTCTTCAATATGTATACATATCTTAAGTCTAAAATAATATACGTACACTTGGTAATTCCAGCCAGTTGCTGTTATCACTTGCGGGTTACCCCGGGGGTTCCAATTGTCACTGCAGGAATGGCAAATGCTTTGATGCGGTTCACTCGGGGAAAATAGGGGCACCAGACGCTAAGGTTCCTAGAGCCTAAATCTGGAAGAAAAGGTTTTTGATAAAAATCGCGGGTCCTCTTCGAGGCCCGACCAGTGCCCAAAGGACTGGTACCATGGGAATCGGTGGCCCCACAGAGAGCCTATCCTCTCTGTGACCGGTTATTGGTGAGGTCCCCTTCGGGGGTACACGTGGTGGTTGTGGTTTAAGATCGATTTATGTAGGTAAGGTGCAAGGTCGATCAAGTGTGCTGTTGCACTCTCAACAGACGGAGTTTGGATAGTCTCCAAACCCCTAAGCAAGAGGTTATAATGTGGATCTAGGCTTGCCTTGGAAAGGCTTGCTATATTATATAAATTGCTACTCATTGTGACTGTATCACACAAAAAAAGCGATTGGTGGCAATCGTAAAGTGTTGTTATACTACACAATGGGGGCGCTAGTCTACGCCTAAGTTTCACTCGGTGGTAAGACCACCGTGAGGTTAGGCCGAGTAGGCAGGTACTCACGTTAATCTTGTTCCACAATCACTTGCGGGTCACCCCTCTGATGTTCGGATGAGAGAAGCAATATACCTCCTTCTTAGTTGAATGTAACCACGTTCATTTAGCATTTAGGATTTGGATGCATTTCAAGTCTCTCTACATATGTACGTTAATGCAAGTTTCGCTATTTCTACTTTAACTGATCGCACTTTTAGATCTTTGTGGGTGTTCGACTTTTTTATACATACATATAGCAGGGATTAACTGTGACCATTCGTAGAATCTTACTTTGGCGCATTTGAATTTTTTTCCACATTGCTAGCTGAGGCTGTGCCTCATAATTGAATTCCAAAACACCAAATTGGTTTGAGGATCGACTTGTGCAGCAGCTGTGGTGTGGATCAATATACATATGTATATGCAGAGATGGTGCAAGGTTGATTAAGTGTGCTGTTGCACTCGAGGTTTAGCATGTTCTATAAATTGCTACTTATTGTGACTGTACGGTACATTGTACGATATCGGTCCTGTCACACAGATTCACCGTATCGCATAGTGTACTGTACTAGAAATATTTGTTCTCACAAAAATTTTGTCCGGACAAAATGGGTGAATCCAGCTTTAGAGGGAATAGACTGAGCAATATAAACAAGTTGAGTGAATCAGCACAAAATCTGTATCAGAGAGAATCAAAACGTGTTTCGTTTCGTTTTTTTTTAATAAAACATTGCAATGTTGCTAACGGTTGTGCAATAAAGGGTCAGTTTCAAAACGTCTAAGCACAATGTAGTGATGCGGTTTTACTACTGTTCCAACACAAAGCAAACAAGTATGTTGTTTACTTTGTATTAAACAAAGCATCAGTCAAATTAATGATGAGCAATTTGCCTTTTGTATGCGCATCGATAACTTTTTTTGTTATAAATTTTGGGATGTATGACATTGTAAACGTTTACACGGTTGCGTTTAGGAATGCATGACTTTGTTCAGTTGCATTGCAAATGACGTTTTGGAAGTCACCCAAAATTATTATTTTTGCCAATAGAATGAATGAAATCACAGCTTTCATTTGTTTGCATAAAGGCAAACTGGATGGCAGGAACGCCGATGGACAGAACAGTTAGACATACGGCCAGACAGACCATCTTATTGTCAGACCGTCAGTCAGACAAACCATCAGAAAGTCAGTGAGACCATCAGACAGTCCGTCAGACCGTTAGATCAACACACAGTCCGTCAGACTGTCAGTCAGTCCGTCAAACAATAAGTCAGACAGTCAAACCGCAAATATTCAGATAGTCAGTCCGTCAAATATTCAAACTGTCAGACCGTCAAATAGTCAGACTGTCAGAGAGTTGGACCAGCAGATAGTGAGTCAGACCGTCAGACCGTCAGATAGTGAGTCGGAGCATCAGATCGTCATACAGTCAGATCGTCAGGCCGTGACTACGGTTTTTGAGTTTACGAGGTTATCCTCGTATTTAAAAAATGATCAACAATACTGAGGGTATCCTGGTATAATTGATGAAGTGTTGTTTATTTTGTTTTACCCAAAGTCTTGCAAATTAAAAATCAATCTGATTTTCCATAAAAGAAAAAAATTAACAACATGAGCAAATAAACGATATGCAAACAATTTAAACGTTTCTTTCTACACGTTTAAACTATTCTTTTAGATAAAAAATACAAAAAAAAATACGCGAAGAGAGGTGTAAAATATAAGTTATCGCTTACTAATATTATGACAATTATTAAATGCAAATAAATGTATAAATGTTATAAAATCTTTGATATCTTTGCTTATTGCCAACAGAAGTATTTGAAAGCTGAAAAGGTGGTTGGTTGAAACGTTTAAAAATGCCGGAAACATATTCAATGTGTGACATCGTAGAAAATAACGGCAAAAATGGAAAACCTGCGTGGATTATAGTTAAAGGAGTTGTTTACGATGTGTCCAAACTTTTGAAAAATGTAATAAAAATATGTTTTATTTTTATATACATATCGCGCTGGTTCCTCTAAAGGGTGTTAACTCAAATTTTTTTAGTTTTCACTTTTTGCAAGAAATTGATGTACAGTGGTCAAATCTACATAATTTCTCTGCTATTTCACTAAAAATAAATCCAGTTGTATCCCTCGTCTTGATATAAAAGTATATTAAAAAGAAAACAGCTTTTTGCCTCTACTGGAAATTTTTCAATTTTGAGTTAACTCTCTTTAGAGGAACCAGTGCGATATGTTTAAAGAATGTCTGTGTGTATTCAGAAATAAATCGGAATTTTCGACTTTAGCATCCGGGTGGAGAAGAAATAATTTTGGAATATGCTGGTAAAGATGCAACAAGAGCTTTTAATGATGCTGGCCATTCTGTAGATGCTATACAAGATATGAAATTATATAAAATAGGAATTGTGAATAGTGAGGTATGTACATATGTATGTGCTTCTTTAATATTTTTTTTTTTTTATTTTGATCTTAATTACACGCCGTCTTGACGAGCTATAGTTTTGTTTGCACATGAACGAAACGTCGGCAGAATAAGGTACACAAATTTGCTTAATTTCTTCTATGTGGAAAAATCATCAATGTGCATGTTCCGACTAAACATAATTTTCTGTTCATCGTCAATTTTGTTTAAACGCTTATAGCACAGCAAATAGGATTTGCATGCTTGATCAACAGATGGCATTCTTTACACTTGGTCTTGACGAGGCATTGTTTTGTTTAACCATTGAACACTTTCATGTGCGCACATTAAAACCTCTCATGAAGACCGTCGTTGTCGATGTCATGTTCTTGTTCAAACGGCTTTGTTCAAACATTTGTTCGCACAACGATATCTGCCATCAAATGCTGTTTTTAGTATAAATGTTCGAGTTTAAAGAACGCCATTTGTTGATCAAGCGTGCAAATCCAATTTGATGTGCTTATAGCTTTCAAACAACATTGACAACAAACAGAAAATTATATTTTGTTGGAGCATGCACATCGATGTTTTCTCCACACAGAAAAAAATAAACAAATTATTGTTCCCTATTCTGCCGACGCTTTGTTCATGTGATAACAAAATTAATGGCTCGTCAAGACGTAGTGTAAAGGCCGGTGTACATATAATCCATCATACGTTATAGGTCGTAATTTTTAATGTAAAAGAAAGTCAAGGTAGGGGCACATAGAATCCATCATACGTTACACGTCGTCTTTTTCAACGTACAAGACAGGTTTTCTAATGTGTGTTGTCATAATCAGTACGTCTCCGTTAACGCATAGTACGAATGTTGAGTAACTTTTAACTTTTGACGTACGTTGCGATATAGACATACAGACAGACAGGAAAAAGGTTACTGTTTCATTTGTATAGATATGTAAAACGGTACGCTATAGCAGCAAAAAATAATCAAACTAAAAATGAAAGCGTGTTTCAATAGTGACATGATTTTCCGTATATTATATTCCTTAGTGTCTGCCTACACTTTAAATTTACATAAGAGTATTTTTTACAGTGTCTACTATTAGAAGTAGCAAAAATAAAATTAATCAAAATGAAAGGAAACGTAACAGGCAGACATTTAAAAATCCTAAAAGCACGTAATAACAACATAAAATTAAAAACTAAAGGGGCTTTATAAGACATACAAAAATACCTTGTACTTCTAAAGTTTTATTAAACGTATAACGGAACCCTACATGTGTGACTCTGACTCTCACTTGACTGATTTATTTAAATTTAATTTAGTTTGTAGTGCATTTTTTAATAAATATTTTTACTTCCAGTGTTCCCAAAAATGTGTTATATCCACGATTTCAGCAACAGATACAAACAAAATATCTGTAGAAACTACACTGGATAAACAATATTGTGGCAAGGAAAAGAAACGCATAAAGTTATTCTTTTGCTTTTAATATAAAGAAATAAGACATAAATTAGTTAATTAAGTATAAGATGGTGTTATTTAGAAATATGTACATATTTTCCCAATAAAAATTTTCATACAAATTGGATTTCATTAATTTTATTAAGAAAAAATATCAGAAAAAATATTCATTAAGCTATCTTTGTTTCTATGTATCATCATGTATGTATTGCATATACACAAATAGATTTAATTAAAATTTATATATATTTTTAAGTTAAATATGCTTTAAATAAACTTACTTTCTTTTATGTGTACCAATTGCAAGCGCGATAGATTACAAATCGACATGTTTTAATAATATTATCAATATACTATAATTATAGACTACGCTGGGATTGTTGTTTGATTGTGTTCTGCATCAGAAATCTGAAATGCTTCGCAGGCCTGATCGAGCAGTGTAGTGGAAAAATTACACACGTTGGTGGAATAATTTCTTAAATAATGATAGAAGCGTGTTGATCGTCGTTCCAAAGTTGAACGTATTTTTTCACTACGACATATTGAGCGCAAAGAAGGTTCGTAGTCCAAGTAACGATCACGATTAGAGTGAAATTGTGTTGGAACAAATTCCTCGCTCAACGAGACACTGAAATAAAGATTAAAATTTTTAATACATACTCATATGTATATATATAATGTGAACAGTTTATGTTTAACGTTTTACCTTTTCTTGGGAGTATCAAAAAGATTGTAGGGACATAAATCAGCATCCAGGTTTACTTCAATCGTTTTTTCCAACAAGCAATGTGAAATAGTTTCGGAAATATTTGGCTTAAGACGATCAATAATTAAGAGTTTTTGCTTATTTTTATGATGGATTACACAGTCTTGTTTATCCATGAGGGCAGCAATTGAAAGATTTTCATAAAACGAACACAAATTATCTAAAGAAGTTTTTGAATTGGCTCTTGCTGTTGTTAACCATTGCTTTTTTGGTGATTTGGATTTACGTTTTGTTGAAAGTTTTGAACTCGTTGCACCAGCCTTTAAACTCACATCTTCTTTGAGGTTCCGAGAAACTTGAAATATTTCATTTAAATTGACATTCAAAAGATGGAAATCTATTGGAAATGGTATCCGCCATTTAGAATTTTGATTAACAGTGTAATATTCGAATAATGAACGATGCAAGTAAATTGTATCGCTAGATTTCGTAGTGGCAGTGGTAGTGGTAGTGCTTTTATCAGTATTTATATTGTTTTCGGATGTTTCCGATTCTTGTTGTTCTATAGAGAATTGTCGCTTACGTGGAGAAGCAAAGTAGTTTGGATTTCTATTTTCGTTCGCATTTGAGCTTTTTTTGTCCAGCAATTGACGCTGTCTGTCGCCACCAGTCTGAATGAAGAATTGCAATTCCAATAAAGTTTTTCTTAAATCGCGACGATTATACAAATAAAGTGATATAAGATCATCTAATTGGACAGGACAATTTTCAATGAGAGATAATACAGCTAAAAACCTCGATATATTTAATACATTAGGCGAAGAAAAGTATATAGTGTTTTGTGCTATTAACCGTTGCAAATGAGCACAGTTTGGATTTGAGGCTACGACTATAACAGGTCTTTTTGAACTGGCTGCTAATGTATAAATAGCATCAGTGAAACCAGCATCTGTTTGTTCGAACACAACATCTGCATCCTCTATTAAAATTAGACACTTTCTTGATGAATGCTGTAGATCAGCTGAGTTTGAGTCGCCGTTTTGTGAATCCAATGGATTGGAGTTGGAGTATCGCCTTTTTAATTTCGATTTTAGACCATTTAACGACATTTTCAACAAACTTTTTTGTGAAGAACCTGAACCAGCAGAATCCTTACGTATTTGATGGGATTGTGTTGCCTCTTGCAGTTCTTGAATCAAGCGTTTTCCCGTTCTTTTCATTCCTGCATTGATTTCCAAAACGTTAAAGTTCATTTCGTTGGCCAATGCAAAAACAGCATTGGTCTTACCACTTGATACAGGACCCAAAAGTACAACAGTATTGCTTGAAGGCCCTTGATTGCTACAAGAAGAGTCATTTAAATTCATTGAATCGTCAAGAGTTTGAGAATTTCTTCCACTTCCTGCCCCACTATTTGACCAGTTCGAAAGAAATTCTTTTAATTGTGTTACTGGATTTAAATTAACCAAAACTTGCTCAAACAACAGAGGCTTATATTTTTCACTAAACAATAATTCGCCATTAGGAGCTGTAGCCGGTGGTTTATATTCTTCATCTGGATTTTCTGGTTCTTTTTTCTTTTGTGCTTCTAAAGAACGACAGTTTTGTCTTGTTACCACAAAAGATTCTGTTACTTGTTCGGTATCTTGAGCGGAATCAATAGCACTAAAATATCGATACTTTTCTCGCATTTGGTTGTAACATTTGTAAGTGGGAAAACGTTCAAATTCTGTTTTCCAATTTTTTATAATTACTCTTTTATTCTCAATAGTTGGTAAGGAATATTGATCAATAGAAAACTCTTGGCATCTGTTCTTTTGTGGCTAAAAATATTAAATAATTTGGTTAATTACTAATAAAAATAAACAAATTATTTACCTGAAAATCATGTGTCATGCAATCTGACAATGAGCCTGCAGTGGATTGTCGCTTATTAAACCTTCCTTTATACTTTCTTGATAGTGATGGAGACAATAATAAACTTTCTTCGCTGTTTAATTTAAATGAATATCTGTGTATTTCTTTATTATAATCCAATTCATTGTCACTGATTTGTTTTACATGCGAAATTTTGGGGAATATTTCAGTTGTTTCTTCGAAATTTTGTTCATATTGTTTCTGTCTCTCTTGTTCGATACGTAATTTTTCGGGAACTCCTGACTGTAAAAAAGCTCTACGAGCTTTAAGAATTTCAGGATCTGGACTAGGTTTTGGCAGTGATCGCACAAAAAGGGGAGCGAGTTTTTTCGGAGTCCCTTGAGGGGTTGTCGTTTCGATCACATTTGTGCTGTCATCTAAAATTATAATGTCAACGTTGTCCGGTTCTTGGGGAACCTTTAATATTTGTGTTTTAACACCACGCGTTACAGTTTTAAGTTGTGGAGTATTTTGTTCTAATTTTACAGCTTTCGAGGGACTGCCTTCCAAATCATAATCATAACGTGCCTTGCCAGCACAAGATCGTCTTGGTCTACCGCTGGAAGCGCCAATTTCTTCTTGTTTATTTTCAAGTAAGGGATGGTTATCAGGTGCAGTAGTGCTATGATTACTTGAAATCCCTTTATCACTTCTTTTATGTCTTTCAATTTTTGTGTCCTTGTTGTGTTTTTTTGCCTGCTTACCAGCTAATTCTTTGGGTGACTCTTTTTTAGGAAAATAACCTAACAAACTATCCCGTTTTTTTGTAGGGGAATTTAATTTCGCTAAAAATTCAGATGTTTCGGAATCAACTGCCGTAGTATTGACTTGTTCCACAGATTCTACAGAGTCAACTGAACTTAATCGTTGTGCCTTTCGTCCTCTTCGCTTTTGTTGTTTATTCTTTGAAACATTTTCTTTTAATTTATTCTTATCAATTTTTGTTTTTCTATCTGTTTTGGCAACAGTAGTGGATGCTATCTTCGGACTGGCACCAGATACGAGCATTTTTTTGAATCTAAGTAAAAATTTTACAAATGTAAATATAAGTTTTTAAGTTAATAACAAACCAAAATAGTTTAAAATTTCCAATATTAATTTACCTTTTAGCTCTTTGTTCTAACTGTTCTTCTACATACTCCGCACGCGCCTCTTCTTCAAGCTTACGTTTCGCTCCACCTTTTTGCTCAGCCCAATCCTGCAATTTTAGTTTACGTCTTGCATTTGCTGCGGCTAATTCCTTATCAATAACCGGAGAGGGACAATCTTTACCTGGCGTATTAGAACCAATAGATTTATTGCGAGCGTTCATCATTACTTCAAAAGCATTAGTGACTTTAGAATTTAAGGGAGGCGTTTCCACTTCTTTTACAATTTCTCTTTCAACTACGGCAGTTACCTCTTCGTCTTGTTGTATAACTGCGTGTTCCTCTTTTTTAGGAGTTCGTTGAAAATGTTGTAATATTGATCCAGATTTAACCGGACTGATTTGTAAAACTTTGCCATTTTCTACTGTAGATTTCTCTTGTAGGGGATTTTTCTTTGAGTGCCGTCTTTCCTTATCCCTGTGTTTATGTTTCTTTTCACAGTATTCCTTCCTTTTATCTTTCGAATCCCCATTTCTAGGCGGAACAATTTCTGAGCCATTAGAAGCATCAATCAAAGCTAATTTTTTCAATTCCTTTTTACGTCTATGTTTCTCCTTATGTTGTTTTTTCACCGTATCCAAAACTTCCTCCATGTTTTGCAAAATAGTTTTCGAATCTATACGATGACAGTGACCGACTACAGGTAACTGTCCACAGTCTTCTACAATATCTTTTGAGGCAGGAGCGAGTTTAGCTCGAATTACGGCTGTGTTTAAATTTTCATTAATTGAATATGTATTCAATTCAGTCATACTGTATTTTTCACATTAACTAATTAAGCTTAACACAAAACTATTTTGTTTTTAGTGCATAAGAATAAAAAAGCAGCCACACATTCACAAAAGGAAATAAAAACCACACAAAAAATAATAAAATGACTAAGTACAATTACTGAAGAAAAATGAGTATATAAAAGGTATATATAAATGAAATATTATCTTTGTAAATATAAGCTTTAGTTTAAATAAAGATTACTTACAATTCAAATTGATTCAAATCAAATTAATTTTATTATTGTTTTACCAAACCACATTAGACATTTATGCCAACAAGACTTTTTTCAAATTACATTTTATTAGATTAAACTTTGTATTGAATTAAATAAGGAAAGTTTTCTGCCATGCTCCCACAAAAGGTTGTAAAATATTTATAATAGAAAATACCAATGAACTTTTTGTATTAATTTGTTTCTTTTACGGAAATTCTGTAAAGTTGTCAAAGGAAATGGCGCGCAAAGAAATGTCACGGGTAATGACATTTTAAGTACTGTGTTGTCAAATAGGTCGATTATTAAAAAAATATATATTTGCGTTTTTTGCTAACCCCTTGTTTACATAATCCATAAATCAGAACATATCTTGTTAAGGCCAGGATTTAATATCCTACACAATAGTACGATTCAAAAACAAAAAATCTGACAGAATTCTGTCCTACTTAAAAAATCGTTTCAAAATGGTGATGTATATGCCACACTATCATACAAAATAAAATTCTATTTTATGATTTTTTTCTTTGCCAAATCGTACGACTGAGTATGATAGTAAAGGATGGCCCTTAGCGTAGCTTCTCCAATCAGGAAAAAATTATCCAGGGTGAGAATTGAAAAATAAGTTATGTTCCCAGTCATGTTCCTCTCAACTTTTGATATAAAACTGTGATTGTATGTTACATTTTTGAAGATATCAGGTTAATATGGGTATCATTTAAAAGATTTTAAAAATATATGAAAAATTAACCGATTAAGAGTCAAATCATTTTTTTGATTTTTTAAGTTACTACACTATTAAGTATAGTAATACGTGATTAAAGATTAAATTTATAAAGAAATATATAATAACAAATAAAACTCGCAATTCGAACGCCAACACCGGCTTCATGTTATTAAAATTTTGTGCATAGACGGCCTTCGGCCGTTCCGAAGGTTTTTCTCTATGGTATATCCAACACCGGCTTCACCATAGCGGATTTTCTGCTCTATGGTATGACCAATACCGGCTTCGCTTACTAAAGATTTATATTATATATATAAGTATATTGGCATGACCAACACTGGCTTCACTATGTTAATGACTAATATCTTTTGTTAAGACATGTTGTCTTAACAGAAGTCAAACTTCTTATAAAAATAAACCAGTATTAAAAACAATGTTTTTTTATATGAAGTTTGACTTTTGTTAAGTCATATTAATCCCCCGTCTTCATTTGCTATCAACATATCTTAACAAAAGTCAATCTTCATATAAAAAAGAAAACAGTATAAAGTTTTTTTTTCATATGAAGTTTGACTTTTGTTACACCCAGTCTTGACGAGCCATTGTTTTGTTTGCACATGACCAAAGCGTCGGCTGAATAAGAAACAATAATTTGTTTACTTTTTTCTGAGTGGAGAAAATGGACGATGTTCATGTTCTGACTAAACATAACTTTCTGTTTATCGTCGAAGTTGTTTATAAGCTTATAGCACAGCAAATAGGATTTGCACGCTGGATCAACACATGACGTTCTTTAAATGTCAAACTTTCTTACTAAAAACAACATTTGATGGCAGACATCGTTGTGCGAACAAATGTTCGAACAATGCTGTTTGAACAAGAACATGACATCGACAACGACGGTCTTCACGAGAGGTTTTGATGTGCGCACATGAATTTGTTCAATGGTTGAACAAATCAATGGCTCGTCAAGGCTGCGTGTTAATGACTAAGAGAGACGTGGGGTAAGATCTAATGGAGATGTGGGGTAATGTAGACGGTGGGTAATATCTAGTGAAGACGGCCTCTTAATATAACTCGATTTATAGTCCATGTTTACGCAAGTGTGCATCGTATATTTTGTTTTCATGATGAAATTAGACTTTTTAAGTAAAACAACAAAATCTAGTAAAATATATAAATTGGTTATTTCATAATATTAAACAAACGAAAATTTCGTTCCAATAAATAAACAAATTTTAAGTGCTTAAAAGGTATCAAACGAAAAGATATTGCCATGGAAAGTAATGAATTCGAAGAAAAATCAAAAGAAAATGATAATGAAAACAATAATCCAGACTGCAGTCAAAATGTTGCTAACCCGTTAGGAAACCACCAAGTGCAAACTGCCGCTTCTCATCCTTCAACAAGTAGAAAAATTAACAGTTCCTTAGTTAAATTAACTCAGCGCACAAAGAATATCTGCGATAAATTGGCAACAAAACGCCACCAATTGCAACTGAATAACAATCAAGAACGCAATACTGAAGGGAAAAAAGAAAATGATGTGAAAGTGTTGAAAGCTTTACAAGCTATGGGCAATAAAGCGGTATTTTCGAAAGAAAAACCATATGCTACAGAAACCAACTTGCCATGTGGAGTTATTCGAAATGGCGATGTAGTGAAGCCACTACATCAACACTCGAAAAAGCAATTGGCGAGTCTTGTAGAGGATTTGCAGGAACTGTTGTCTCGGTTAACCTCTAACGATAAAAAACTTAAATCCAAGGCTGAGAATATAGCACGTAATATAAGTGGATTAAGAAGTTTCCCTTTATTTTCAAATGTTTATGAAAATGATCCCTCTACATCAAGGGCAAGAAGACGAAGACATGATTCTGACTTCTATCAGGAAAACCAAAGCCGAACTAAAAGAGATTCAGAAAAAAGTGTAGGTAACAAAGAAGAGCTTTTGAGGAAAAAGGAAAACATAAAACAAAAGCTGTCTCCGGCAGAAGAGTTTGTTAAATACATTAATGTTATGCTTTCCGAATATTTTGGAGAACATCACGGAGATAAAAAAGAAATGTACAAATGTTCCCTAGCTGATATAGAGGATTTGGAATCTTTTGCTAAGTCATTGGCTCAGTTGGGGATTGGACGTATTGTAGAAGCAGAAATACGGATAAATCGCAAAAACAATCGCCAAGCTTTTGTTACAATATCAACGGATAGGGAAACAAGCGAAAAAGACGGCGTGATTTTTTTACCGGTTGCCCGGCAATATGCTTTTGAAGGGGACATTGTAAGGTCATTTGTATTGAATACAATTAGTTCTAACAGCTGTGCAAGCAACGCTGAAGATTTTGATTCCAATAGGAAAGTTAGGAAAATATCTTCACACATTACGGGAGACAACTCTGTGTCTCTAGCTGAAGATGAAAAATTATTTGACGATATTGAGGTTGAATCTTTAACCGAATCCGATAATGAGGAAACCGATATCTTAGAAGCCAGTATGACAGTTGTATCAGAAAATTGTCGCAAAGCATTTGTTATAAGAATTGTTAAGCAAACCGAAATGCGAGAAGTTGTGGGCTCTATAAGTTTCATGAACGAAACAACATTAAACTCGAAAATGTATTATAAGCTAAGGCCACATGATACAAGAGTACCTATGGTTTATATACCCAAGGAATCGTGTATGGAAGAGATTAAAACAGCAAACAAGGAAGATATTTGTGGCATGCTTTATATCGCTAGAGTTTTAGAAACAGATATTAATGGACATTGTATAGGCGAGTTAGTACAACCAGTAGGAAAAGCAGGTAACTTGCAATCTGAGATCAAAGCAATTCTTTTACACAATGGGTTAAAAGATATAAAGCCGTATGAACCAAAATTCCATGAGATGTATGAAGGACTCATGCCTCCGCCAAGCGATGAGGATATGAAACATCGTGAAGATTTACGAAAGAAATGTGTTTTTACCATAGATCCCCTTACTGCAAAAGATTTAGATGATGCTGTGTCTGTGGAAAAACTTAGTAACTTAGAGTATGAGATAGGCGTTCACATCTCTGATGTTTCTCTTTATCTCGAAGAAAATTCCGAACTAGATAATTTAGTAAAGCATCGAGCAACATCCATATATTTGGTGAACGAAGTGATACACATGCTTCCGCCGTCGCTGTGTTTTAGGTGCTCTTTGCTGCCTGGGGTGGATAAATTTACTTTTTCAGTTTTCTGGAAGTGGCACACAGAAAAGCAAGAACTAAGTGCGCCAAGATTTACACGTTCAATAATAAATTCATGTTCCCAGTTTGCCTACGAGCATGCTCAAAAAATAATCGATAATCCCATGGAAGAATTAGACAAAAACGATCTTCCCGATTTGTTAAACGGCTGGGAACCAAACGACATTAAATGGCGTATATTGCTTTTGCATGAAATAGCCAATAAGTTAAAAGAAAAACGTTATGAAAATGGTGCTTTATCAATAAATAATCCCAAACTACGTTTTCAGTTGGACCCTAAAACAGGCGAACCTCTTGCTTACGAGATAGAGGGGCGCCAGGAAGCTAATTTTCTAATCGAAGAATTCATGTTATTGGCTAATCAGTCAGTGGCCAAATTCATACATAAGTATTTTCCTAACACATCCATTTTGCGTAATCATTCACCACCTTTAGCAAAAAATTTAAAAGCTTTAAAGGAGCGCTTAAATAATATAGGGTTAGAATTTGATATCAGTTGCTCGAAATCGATTTATGAGAGTATGCAACGTTTAAGTCGAGAAGCTGGTGATCCTAAGGCTGTGGATGCTTGCCTAAGTGCTTTATTGACAAAACCTATGGCCAGAGCAAGGTAGGTGTCACACTGTGAATTTAGAATGTGAAAATTAATTTTAATCAATACTTTATCTTTCAGTTATTATTGTAGCGAAGGTAGAACTTCCGATTCTGACTTTTGGCATTATGCTTTATCTATTCCCATATATACACATTTTACGAGTCCCATTCGTCGATACCCCGATATTTTGGTACACAGGTAAGTTATTTCCTAAATCGTATATACAGTATGCCAAGAATAAGTTTACACAACAATTTAGTAGCAACATAATATTATATTTCCTTCTATTACATAGGCTTTTGGAGATTTTTTTTTACTGCATTTTTATAAATGTTTGAAACAAACAAAAAAATCTCTTTAATTGTAAAAAAGACAAAAATAAACAACAACTTAAATTTGTAAGCATTTTTTAAACTTATGTGATCAACGGTAGGTTTCGATTTCGTATTATATTTTAAAATGCCGATTTAGTAAAACTAAAATATGCTCATGAGGTTATTTAAGCCGAGATGCGAAGCTCCTGGCTTGTCTGGAGAAAACATTCAGATAAAAAACTTAGGATACTTTGGAAATAAAGAGTTTAGGTAGTTCTAAAGCAAATTATACGTGTGTCTTTTATTTAAATGGTTTGTAACTCGTTCAAATTGCTCAAATATAATTTGTTTTACAGGATGAAATTCAAACCGTTAACGATTTTATTCGTTAGAATCTAAACAAATAGACTGAAACTACAGCATTATAATTTAGATTCTAAGAGATGTATAAGAGATTAAATTAAACCATACAAGAAAAAAATTTATCAAATTAAACAACTCTTTTCTGCAGCAACTATAGAAAATCATTTTTCTTTCAATGCTATAAACATTCCTTAAGTATTTTTTTTTTTTTTTTTTTCATTCAAAAGTAACACGCCCAAATTGCGAACACGTAAAAATGTCAAGGTATTTTGTTTAAAAACGTTGTAATTGTTGTTTCGCTTATATAAAAAATACTAGCGTTCTTGAAAAATACTATAACTTTTCTCCCACCGATCCTATTCAAATCGACATTTATTCAATAAAATTTATGATTTACAGGTATGTGATGCAAATCGATTTTAAAAGCGAAACAATTAAAACAAAGACTTTTCACACTTTTTTCAGAAAATATTTGTGAAAAAACTATGAACACAGTTTGTTAGTATGATCTATTTATTGTCTTCCTATTTCATCAGATTTGATTTTTTGAGATGGAAGTATTTGGGCAGAGTGGCTATTTTGCTCAAAACTATGAACACACTTTGTTAGTATGATCTATTTATTGTCTTCCTATTTCATCAGGTTTGATTTTTTGAGATGGAAGTATTTGGGCAGAGTGGCTATTTTGCTCAGAGAACCCATATACTAGAAATTATCACTAAATCTAATTTTCAAAATTGTTTACAAATACTTTATAAAAAAAAGTCCGAGAATACGTACTAACTGTATGGGAAAACTTTTTTATCGCATACAATTGTTGCTAACTAGTCATAAAACACCTCCGAATTGATAAACAACTCGCGAGTCATCGTCATTTTTTCTTAAGGGCGGTAGGCCTTTTTCTGTTTCTCTGTCCTCAAAAGTTTTAAATCTCAATCTTGCAGTGGCAAATGGTTTGCCTGGACTTTTTTATCAACGCATACATTAATTTTTTGTTGTTGTTAACTGTACATGTACTTTGCGTTTAATTTTAATAACTTGATTGCATTTATCATCTTTAACACTAAATGCTCTTCTGCTTGGCTGAGGACTCTGAAGGATACTCATATATCTTATAATAATTGGCCATTGAAGCCACAAAGCTACAAAAACAAAACAAAAAAAGAATAATTATCAAAGAGTTTTCCTATATGCGTACAGGGAAACACACATATAACACACATTTATTAACAAAGCTAAAAAAGCAAATAACAATTAGATTCTAAGCACTTAATCACCACGCAATATATTAAATCCCACAACCATATCATCATTTAACTGCTGCAGATCATTTAAAATTTTGTCCTCACCGTCTTTTAAAGGATCCTATAGAAATTTAAACATTAATCAATAGTTATGGTTAAATCAAAAAATTTTAAAGATTTTACCATAAACTTCATTGATGTCAACCGATACATGGTATCACCCATTTGATTGCGTATTTGATTCCATGTTATTTTCTTCTCCATTTGGGCAGTAGATTCAACTGCGCTTCTGGATAATTCATAAAATTCAATTATATTTTTCAACATGGCAAATGTTTTATAAAACGGACAAAAACGATCGTAAGTAGAGTAAGAGTTTTGTTGAAGAAAATCATCCTTTAATATTTTGGCAACTTCTAAAGTTATTTTGTCCGATTCAGCCAATGAGGCTTTACCCACCAACTGTACAATTTCCGATAAATCCTCTTCTTCTTGAAGAATCTGTTTGGCTTTTGTTCTAAGTGGAACAAAGCCGGGAAAGTTTGTTTCGTAATATTCGTCTAGGGCACGAGTGTACTTTGAATAAGATATCAGCCAGTTGACGGATGGAAAATGTTTGCGTTGGGCCAATTTCTTATCAAGACCCCAAAATACTTGCACAATACCCAGAGTGGCTGAAGTAACAGGATCAGAAAAATCTCCACCTGGAGGTGAAACAGCGCCAACAATTGAAACGGATCCCTCACGCTCTGGGCTGCCTAAGCATTTAACACGACCAGCTCTTTCATAAAAGGAAGCCAAGCGAGCTCCCAAATAAGCAGGGTAGCCAGAATCAGCCGGCATTTCTGCCAAGCGACCAGAAATTTCACGCAAAGCTTCGGCCCATCTCGATGTAGAGTCGGCCATCATTGAAACATTAAAACCCATATCTCGGAAATATTCTGACAGCGTTATGCCCGTATATATAGAGGCTTCTCTAGCTGCTACTGGCATATTAGAGGTATTAGCAACTAGAGCTGTTCTTTTCATTATAGACTCTGTCACTCCATCCATTTCAACAGAAAGTTCCGGAAAATCTCTTAAAACTTCTGACATTTCATTTCCACGTTCGCCACATCCCACATAGATTATTACATCCGAATTTGAATATTTAGATAAAGATTGCGATATTACCGTCTTTCCGCAACCAAAGGCTCCTGGAATACAAGTCGTACCGCCCAGCACAGAAGGGAACAGTGAATCAATAATTCTTTGACCCGTTAATAGAGGATAATTTGAAGCCCATTTTTCGGCCACAGGTCGAGGGTGTCTTACTGGCCACACTTGTAACATTTTGTGGCTCGTTTTTTCTTCTTCATATTCCGTTTCCAATACGACATCATCTATTGTATAGTTACCCGAAGGGGCAATATAGGTAACTCTGCCTTTGGCACGCGGCTGCAGCATTAAACGATGTGTTACCAACGAATTTTCCTTAACAAAACCATATATATCACCCCCTGTTAAAACAGATCCCTCACGGAGGTTACATGATACAAATTCCCATGATGTATCTCTCGATAAACTTTTAACGTTAATGCCCTTGGGTATATAAATCGATTTTGTCTTCTCGTATATAAAACGTAAAGGGCGTTGTATACCATCAAATATATTACCCATTATACCAGGACCAAGTTCAACCGACAATGGTTTTCCAGTACGAATAACTGGGTCACCTACAGTTAGACCAGAAGTTTCTTCATACACTTGTATTGTTGCCATATCGCCCTCCAAACGAATAATTTCGCCAACTAATTTATAATAACCAACCCTTACCAATTCGTACATTGCCGAACCAGTCATACATTCAGCTGTTACTACGGGACCAGATACGGCAAAAATTCGTCCATAGCTCGCTTCTTCGTCTTCGTCAAACGAAATTTGTGTTTTAGAGTTGGATTTTGCTTTTGTGAATTTATCATAATCTTGTGGCTCTACTATAGTAACCCGTTGAGGAAGTGGTGGGGGTGGTGGAGGTTTCGGTGGAGCTTCCTTTAATTCCTTTTGGTTATCAGACATTTTAAATTAATTAGTATTAATTTTTTACACAATGACAGTGAATGAAAGCAAATGTATTGTCATATAATTTTCAATAAAATTCAACTCGAGGCGTATTGAAGCAGGTGGAAGAATCAGGGAAACAAATGCAATAAATAAATTTTTTAAAATTTCAAATTTTAAATTTCAAAAACAGAGGAAATAAAACTAGAAATAAACATAAATTAAAAATTAATAAAAAAAAAGAACGTTGAGGTGTACAGCGATTATCCCACGGCCAGCGTTGTTAGATCATAACACCTCTTCTCAGCACTTACTTAAAAGTTTGCCATTCTTATACGTTTAAACACAAAACAAGGTATATTTATCTTACTAGGTAGTGTCGTCCGCCCAGGTGATTTAGTAGTTCGACATGCCAAAAGTTGTATGTGTTCAGAAGTTTTATAGTGTAGAAGTGAGAAAGCAATAAAACACATACATGCCATCTCAATTTTCTTATATGTTTTTTGACATTTCGAACTACAAAGCAACAACAAAATGCCATGTTGTTCTTGTATTGTTGTATTTGTTGTAGGGACGCCACTACCTACTAAAATAAATATACCTTGACACAAAATAAGAAACTGCTAATGATATCCTACTCTAAATACGTTTTTTTTTTTAATTTTTTGTTGTGACGACGACGATTTTTTTTTAAACGATTTGAAAAAAATAGATAAAATAACAAATTCAAACCAATTCGGAAAATTAGTGAAAGAAATGGAAATAAATCCTTCCCTTCCAAAGAGGATGTACCAAAAGTAATTTAAAAGAGTTGTGGGATAGTTTTCCTGTTGCATTAAATGCCGTGGCCCTCCAAGAAAATCGCAGAATGGTTGGGAAAAGGTGTGAATGTGAGAATATACTTATGTATATAAAGGAAATTATACAAAAACTAAAAAAAAATTATTACAGGTCTGGCGAGACCAGGTGAATTTAATAAAAAATTTATACTTAGCCCTTTGAAAGGGGAACATTAACACTGTAGGTGCCGTCGAAGGAATACAGTGCCGAAATCTTGTCAGTGAGTTCGAAATGTCAGATAGTGCATTGGAAGTAGAATCAAACGAAAATATTGATAATATTGCACTGTGGACTTACAAAAAGAAATTGTAAGTGTATCCGGACCATTCAATTCCAAATACTACTTCTCTGCAAAAAGAAAAGGATTATAGTTCAAAAAACAAACGAAAACCTACTAAATGCCGAAAACCTACTGCTGGGGGATATAACAAATGCAATGTTATCTTTAAAACGAAGTATGAGGGAAGTATGACAGTTAAAAAATCTGCAGTGGCCTGCACTCAACTTTACCATACCTAATGGAAACAGATATTTTTATAGATATATGACATAAAGAATAAAAATTCAAAGTATATTCGAATCGAAAAATTAATTATTTTCTGTTTGAGGTGTTAAGTAAACTGGTGTTAAGTAAACTACCTCTTGCCCCTTCCCGATTATGCCCAAAACACAACTCTTCATCTCCATATACCAAAGGCACATACTAAATTTCGTTTTAATATGTCATACGGTATGACCTGTAGAGCGTTCACAAAATTTGGGGGTAAGGAAACTACACCTTGCCCC
This sequence comes from Phasia obesa, assembly GCA_949628195.1. Taxonomy (NCBI): domain Eukaryota; kingdom Metazoa; phylum Arthropoda; class Insecta; order Diptera; family Tachinidae; genus Phasia; species Phasia obesa. The sequence goes on from OX451217.1 coordinate 24,346,504, forward strand.
CTCCCAATTATGCCTAAATACTATCCAGCTCTTCATCTCCATATCCTTAAGACCATACTAAATTTCATTTTGATATGTCTAACGGTATGACCTGTACAAACTACACAAAAATAGTAGCATAAACACCCAGGCACCTACCGACAGACATCATCGCGAAAATATCAAAAATCGATTCAGGAGACCTCAAAACATATAAATCCGTCGAAATCTCGACCACGATTTTTTTATGATTACTATACTTTACCTTAACACCATGGCTTTTAGCTATATATAAAGCCTGTCTATCCTGGTCTTACATTCGAGACCAATGGACAAAGTGTAGTGTGATATTTATTCCCAAGGGAGGAAAAGTGTCACATGCGAAAGCAAAGGACCTTAGACCAATAAGTCTAACATCCTTTCTGCTCAAAACACTAGAAAGACTTATCGAAATCAAGATAAGGATGACAATCGATAGGAATCTCCTTTCTCCGTCCCAACATGCTTACACAAAGGGCAAATCTGTTGACACGGTGCTGCACTCGCTCGTGGGCTACATAGAGAAGTCCTTGGAGCATGAAAAATATACTATGGTAGCCTTTATGAACATTGAAGGAGCATTTAATAATATTAATCCGCTGGCAATAACTCAATCTCTCACGGAGGTTGGGGTTGACCATTCAATCATCAGGTTCATTCACCAGTTAGGATATAGGGAAATATCATCCTCATTCGGCTTAGCTGAAGTCACTAAGATAGCAATAAGAGGCACTGCTCAAGGCGGAGTCCTGTCTCCGTTGCTTTTGAATATAGCAATTAATAAGCTATTATTAGAATTGGATTCCATCCACTTCAAGACAATTGCCTACGCAGATGATGTGGCGGTTGCAATTGCTGGAGCTCATGTTGATACAATAACACAAAGATTGAAAAAAGCATTCAGAGCAATCTGTTCCTGGGGGATCAGAACGGACTCAGTGTCAATCCATCTAAAACGGAGCTTGTATTATTCTCAAGGAAGTACAAAGTCAGACCACCTACATTAAATGGGGTAACACTAAATCTATCTGATAGCGCGAAATTTTGGCATAATATTAGATAGTCTCCTGGAAACTGAATGTTAAGGCTAGAGCGTCTAAAGCTATGGCGCCAATATATGTATGTATGTAAGAAAGCCATTAGCACGACTTTGGGGATAAGCCCAATTTTATGGTACAACTGTCTGGTGGAAAGCACTAGATATTAGGACAAACGTCTCTACTATAGAAAGGGTGTTGCACACTATGGCGATCCTTATAACTGGAGCCATTAAATGAACACGAACGAAGGCGCTTTTTGCAATACTTAACTAGTTACCGGTAAATCTACTGGTCAGGTATGTGGCACTAAGGACAGCTGTTAGACTAAATGTTGTAGGTACATGAAACCATAGATCATGGTGACATGCCAATCTTCTAGGAACAACGGATGTTATTTCTGAGCTCTTAGACTACTGCACCCTGACACCCTTCTTCATACGAAGCTTCCACTTTGATTTGACGGAGGGACACTCTCTAACATCTCGAACTCTACTGGTTTGCACAGATGGTTTCAAAAGGGGACGAGAGTGGGGGGTGGAGTCTATATAGAGGAATTTGGAATCAGAATATGTTTCAGACTTCAGAATGACTGCAATGTCATACAAGCAGAAATAACTGCTATTAAAAAGGCGGCTAACTGGCTAAAGTACCACAGGATATTAGACAGAGATAACTGGATTTGTACTGATAGTAAAGCCGCTATCATGTCCCTTACAGGTGTGTATAGCACATCAAATCTTGTCCTTGAATGCCGGACATCCTTAAATGCGATGGCGGAAAATTCGACAGTCACCCTTAAATGGGTGTGGGGACATGGCACTAATCAAGGCAATTGTCATGCCGATGAACTAGCCAAGAAGGGAACACTATTGCACGATGATGCCATAGACATCTATTGTGGCATTCCCCTCTCGGCCTGTTTACACCGCATTAACTTTGCCCTTCATGATATAGCTCAGGTCAGATGTCCAATGAGTCGACTTGTTCGATTGCAAGGACGATCTGGCCCTCGCTGGACCAAACGAAAACGGTCTCGCTATTTCGGCTGCAGAAAATGCAAATACGCGACTTAATAGCAATAGTCACTGGTCATTGCTTATTTGGAACCCATGCAAGTAGGTTGGATATTCCTTATAATTACTTCTGCCGAAGTTGCCAGGATGAAGAAGAGGAGGAAACGGTTGAACCCCTTCTCTGTCGTTGCCCTGTATTAGAACACTGTCGCCTACAATACTTGGAACGACGATGTTTTGACAGCCTTTCTTGTGTTTCATCTCTGGAACCAATCGGGATTAACTTCTTTTTAAGGAACTGTGGTTGGTTTTGTAACCCTCTTCCAACTGGAGTGACATAGTTGCTCATCAATGTACGTCACGTCCAATAGAGCCTTCACAGTTAACATAGTTAAGACTTTCCCCGTCGATGCTCGTCTACCCACTTCTGTCTTCTGTCACTAAGTTTCTTCCTCAGTCTATAATGACCCTAATCTTTGTTATATATCTTTTCTCCCTCTGTTATACTTCTTTTTCTGATTGATTTCTTCTCTTCTTCCATATGCTGCCTGCTTAACCTAACCTATACTTTACCTTATACTGCGTACATATGGTAAAGTAAAAAGGAATGTATCTATTGTTTTAAAAATTTTCAATAAAAATAATATAAATGTGTATTTGATTTGACTCAAATTATCAATAACCCGTCGACGTCGTCATAATATTTTTAGGGAATACCAAAAATAACGAAATTCATGACGACGTCGATACAAAGTGATGTCGCCTCAAAAGTTACGACGATAGAATAGGGTGATTTTATTTTGTAACGAAACAAGTTTAGTTTTTAAATGTATGTACTTATTTTTAAATTATATTCGAAAAAATGTAACCTTACTGAATTTTAATACTTTATTAACTTATATTTTTCTTTCTCCATTAATATTAGATTACTTGCGGCTGCCCTTAATTACTGCCCACCACCTCGAAGAACCACCGACGAATTACATCAACTTGCCAAAATTTGTAACGATCAAAAGTTGAATGCTAAAAATGCTGGTGACGAATCCATTGAACTATTTTTTAAGCGATATGTTAAAGCTAAACAGTCGATTACGCTTAGAGCTGTTGTCATCGAGATTTATAAACATATGCTCAATGTTGTAACAATTGAAACTGGCCACACAATACCAATTACGTACAAATTGCAAAAAGTTGTAGTGGATACAACAAACGTGCCCTCATCAGTTATAGTTGCCGAGAAAAAATCACAACTGCCACCAATAAAGTTACAAATATTCTCAACAGTAGATATAAATATAGTTTTGCGTAATGAAAAAATATGCGGTTTCCTTGTTACGCCCGATATTAAGCAACGACGTTTGAATAGTAAAGAATCTTCGAAAAGGGATAAACATTTAAACAACAGTAATTACGCTGCCGCCAATGGCATAAGAATTCGGCATAAAAGTAATTCCATGTCTGAACAAATCTAAATCTAATTCGAAATGAAACTGAAATCACTGAAATCTGTAAATAAGAAAAAGAAGAAAAATGATGACATATTGAAAGAAATAAAATTTTGTGTATATTTTGATGAATATTAAATTAAATTATTTTTTAATTTACTTTTAATTACTTGAAAAAAAAAATAAAAAGACGATTTTAACTTATAATAAAAATGCATTAAAATGATTTTATTTAAAGTATTTGGGCTTTATTTTATTATATAACTGAGAGGTCTAGACCAGAAGGTATTTAATTCAGGGTTGGAAGTAGGTACAATTGTACGATTTTTGGTACAATTTCAGACAAATGGCTTATTTGGTACATATTAATTATATGCGGTTTACAACTCAAATCTAGTTGAAATTTTACAATTTGGTATTATCAATTACAATTCAACTTGTCAAAAATTTTTAAGTTGAATTTAAATTGTGTTACAACTCTGTTCTACTTTAACCGTTTACAACCCTGTGTTAGTTCGGTTAACAAAAGTTTAAAAAAATTACAACTCATCAGTAGATAGAAGGGGGATTCTTAAGTAGCTCTGGGTGGAGGAACACGTGCGCGCGTCATTGTCGTTATCGTTTAAAGTCAATCAGGCCGTTCTTGTTGCTAGGCCTTCGAGTGGTTTACGTCTCTGTCTCGCACTGGGTGATTGGCACGATTAGCTGTACTTTAGTACAGTTAATTGGTGGTTGCATTAATCAGCCATGTGCAATCGTTCTGGTTATCGTGTATAACCTCAATAATACAAGGAAAATAAATAAATGAAAAGAAACTTAAAATATATAATGAAAATAATAAATAAAATACATATAAACTAATTTAAAAAAAATAAAAAAAAAATTTTACAAACTAACGAAAACTTTAAAATATAAATCTGTACCTCGGAGGGATACAACACTATGTCCATTTTTTTCCATATTGACTTTATTACAGAGTTAAAATCAGCTTTTTTCATATTTCATAGAGGAATAGAGCACTATGTCAAAAACAAGTTAGAACCGGATATAGCATGTTTTAAAACAACACCAAGTCCACTTTCATTTAGAGGGATAGAACACCAAAAGTTTAAAACTCCTCTCCTGTAAAGTTATGAAAATGGACATATCCCTCCGATGTACAGAAATAAATATAACATAAATTAAGTAAAGGCTTCTTATTGTCTCCAAAAGCCTTTTTTTTCATCATACTGCCGTTCTAGGTTGAACGGCATAATTAAAGAAGAAGAAGAAGTAGATAGAAGGTGTTTCAAAGGGTTCTCGTTGGTTTCAAATTACAACTCATCAGTAGCAGTTGTCTTTAAGATAATAATAGGGGCAGAAGTTTCAATTTGCGAACTATTTTAAATGCCCAATGGTACTTTTATTTTAAAAAGTTAATAAAAAGTATATTTTGAACCCATTTAATTTTTTATGTTTCAATTTAGAAAAGAATAATTGCAAATTTTCATTTATTAAAAATACAAAACACAAAACCACATAATATCGGGTGGTTAAATTTAAAGGGCCGATGTTGAATGTGAACTACACCTAAACATCAAGTTTTTTTTGCATTTAATTTGACATTTCTCAATTTGCACCATCGAAAGAAGCACAATCGAGCAACGCGTTAAAGTTATTCAGAAATGGCAACAGTGGATAATCAATTTTCGAAAGAAAAAAAATCATCTTCAGTGCTGAGACAAATTTTCACCTCGATGGATTCGTCAATAAGCTGAATTGCCGCATTTGGGCGAATGATAATCCAAGAGTGATTGCACCCACAAAGAGTGACTGTTTGGTAGGGTTTATGGGCTGGCGGCATCATCGGGACGTATTTTTTCCAAAAGGAGGCCGGTCAGGCAGTTACTGTGAATGGTGTTCGCTATCATGAGATGATAACAAACTTTGGACTTGACTGAATTGGAAGATATGGATGTCGACGGACGATATGTGGTTTCAACAGGACCAAGATCATGTGATTTGACACCGTTTGAATTTTTTTTCGGAATTATTTGAAAGAAAAGGTGTACGTCGATAAGCCAGAAACAATTCAAGAACTAAAGGATGAGATAATTCGGCAAATTAACGGCATAGAACCTCAATTATGCTTCAGCGTTTTCGAATATTTGGAGCGTCGGATCAAGGTGTGTCGCCGAGGTCGGGGCGTCCATTTAGCCAATATTTTGTTCCATACATAATTGAACCATACCAATATTATAAAAAGAAATGACAATAATTTCTTGAATAATTTGTGTTTTATTCAAAATCAACATCGGAAAATAATTATTTTTTCGATTCGAATATATGTATGTATGTACATACTTTGAACTTTTATTCTTTATGTAATGTATCCATAAAAACATCTGTTTCTATGAGGTATGGTAAAATTGAGTGTACTTGAAAGAATAACATACATATTCGCTGTTTTTCTTTTTTTTTGAAAGTGGTAATTTTTATGAGCTATTGAGCTATATATGTAGTTATAATCACAATTTCAAGAGTTCTATTTTCACATAAATAAACAAAAACAGTTTTGCTGTACAGTCCTATCGCATAAATATTTATTTTGAAAGTGGTATAAGTCTATTCCTAACAATTAAAAACATCTTTCTTATTGCAATTATTATTGATACTTCAGTGTAAGATGCTCGTTAGCAGATATTACTAAAGGTCGTATCACACTATACTAGTATTAACACTTTTTAATAAAATGCAACCCTGATCTAATCGTTGTTTGTAATTTTTCAACAAACAATAACCAGTCGTAAAGTAGCTCTTGGTCGCGGATAACGTGCGTGAATCATCGTCCTCGAATAGCTGTACTACGGTACTGTTATTAGTTGTTGCTTAATCAGCCACGTGTAATCGTTTGGTTATCGTATATAACCTTGAAATTTAATATTCCATAAGTCGGACATTGGTAGAGCACCATTTTAAAAGCTCAACTTTAACTGGAGGAGCACCATTAAACTCAATTTTTACCTGGAGGAGAACAAATAAACTCAAGATTTTTTCACTGGAGGAGCACCATTAAACTCTTTATTAATTTTACCTAGCTGAATTTGGAGTCTCACTTACTATACGAAGGTATAGTTCGCTTGCAGATTTTGGAGGAAGCTAAGGCAATCACTCCCTGGCGGTTTGGTTTCATACCTTTGGCATTTACCAATTTTTTTGGTCAGAATCCAAAAAAAAAAAAAAAACTAACAATAACAACTCATCATGACAGGGTTTCAATTACCTCAAAAGTTCATCTTGTATTGTAGTGTGAACACCCTTAAAGCCCTTTTTACACTTTAATACTGAGTTATAAGATTTTTTTTGTATTTTTTATATCTTCAATATATTTTGAACCATCAATAATTACTAATATCTTAAGCCTAAAAAAAAAATATACTTGTTAAGTCCAACCAGTGCTAGACCAAAAAATGTATGTTTCTCGGTTATTGTTATTTGCTGGTCATCCCTCTGATATACGGATGAGAGAAGCGGTGTCCGTCCTTCTTAGTCGAATGTAACCAGGTTCATTTAGTATGTTACGGGCCAGCGGATTCGGATGAGTTTCAAGCTTCTTTAAATACCTTATGGCAAGTTTCGCTATTTCTGCTAAAGAAGATTTTAATTGCATTTTGTATTGAATGAGAGAATGCTGTGATTGTCAAAAAATCGTTTTCACACTATCACACACTTCAAATAAAATTAAAAATCGATAAAAGAACAAGACGAGACTAAAGAAATTTAACCGCGGCGGTTTAGAAATTTTATGTAACCGGCAGAGGTGCTGCATCTTGAGTATGTTTGACCATTCAAGTTTATTCATTTATATATAGGAAAACTAAGTTTAAAATACGTTTACATTTTTAATACATATAACTCTTAATAAACTTGGTTATTCGTGAATTTAAATGTCTTCATTTTAACCATTACATTTTACATAAAAATCCGTTTCAGTAAAGCTTATGTCTATAAAAATATGGACTTAATTTTGCTTCTGTTTGTATGTCTTGTAACATGTTATTTTTGAAAGTGGTATAAGTCCATGTAGAGCTAATACAACTAATACAACTTTTATTCTGAAATAATTTTAGTAATTATTAATTCATTATAAAATTTAAAAGGCGAATAGTGTAAAAACATCACTCGAATTGAATTAAGTTGGCCGATTTTTTTAAATTGATTCAAACGCAAATGGACTTTTAACACTTTCAAAAAAAAAAAAACAAACAGGTCATATGTATACGAATATTTCTAAATTGTTTGAATAGTATTCAAGTGGTTTGATTTTTTTTTTTTGAAATGTAATGATGGTTTTTCTAAAAGTAATAAAAGCTGTTTTTTTAATTTTTATTACCCCTTAACAAAAGTCAAATTTCATATAAAAAACATTATTTTTAATACTGGTTTTTTATATGAAGTTTGGCTTTTGTTAAGGCATGTTATTGACTAATGTAGACGGGGGTTTACTTTAAAAGTAACGCTACATATGTATGCCACACTACTTCAGCTCATACGAGTATAATATTCCATAAAGAATGGGTCTGCTTTTGTAACTTTTGAAACGATTTTTTGAGTAGGACGGAGATTTGTCAGACTAGATGTGCCCGCCACGTCGTGGGCGTCCTGACAATATTTTGCTTTGAAAGTATTCTACACCAATGGTATGACTTTTACTTTTTTTTATAGTCCTTCAGTTATGGTTTATGTAATTACTTTATGTAAAGGTACCTGGATAAAAATCTAAAATTTATAAAAAATTCATAAAATTATTGTAAAGTTCTGAAAAAGGTGTTTAAAATATTTTAATAAAAATGTAATTCCACAAAGTAAAAATTCAAATCAAATACAAATTTTATTCAATTGGCGCCTAGTGTTGCGCAATAGCTTTTATAATACACCACTTTCAAAAATAAAAAGGTGTGTTGAAAATATCCCAGTTTAAAACCGAAAATTTCAGTACCTTTAAACCGGAAATTGTGTTTTTCACTACTTTTTCTCCACTTCTTCTTGGAAATGAGAAATGGTTCCTATATTGGAACCAGGATGATAAAGTATCGCCTCACAAAATTTTATTGAAATCCATACAGTAGTTTTTACGTGATGCGAACACAAATGAAAAGCAGACGGACAGACAGACGGACAGGAGTTACTATTTTATTATATGTACATATATGTATGTATATAGATAGATGGTATAAAATAAAAATTTAGAAATTTGTCATGGTACTATTTTTATGCAAAAAGAAGTATGTACATATGTACATGTAAGTGTATACAAACATGTGTGTACTCATTACTGGTCTTCACTGAATATACGAGTACATACGTACATATGTACATATATAAAGTGTGATACATTAAAACAGAATTGGTTTAATACAGTTAAAAGCAAACGAGTTTTCACATCAACTTCCTTGTTTCTTATACAGTTAATGTAATATTTTTCAAGTTGATATTTTATTAAGGGATTTTATTAAGAAAATCCCCAATATTACTCAGTACAATAGTTGCCAGATATAGATGCTGTTTGATAAAAACATCTATTTTTGAGGGCAGTATGAATACAGGAAAATGCCGAGGGCCATTATTAAGTGTATAAAATTTAAAAGTGAGGTAACATTTTATGAAATAAAGGTCAATTTACTACGTAACTATACCGGTAACATGTACATATGTATGTGAATTACATAAAACGGATACATAAACCATAATACTGACTCCAACCAACTTAGTGGGTACATTTTTATCTACATATTTTTTAAAGTATTAAACTTGGATTTTTTAAAGTCCATTTAATTTAACGTGCATTCCTAAAGCTCATGCAGATGCAAAAGTTAGCGCATATAATTATACTATAACGAGAGTCGGGGTCGCACATAATAGTAATTTATTAAAAATAGCGTATATGTATTACCATACAATGCGACGAAAATCGTAAAGATTTAAAGAATGATTTTAATCTTTTGAAATTTGTTTGACAAATTAGTTATAATTTTATCTGACAACTGTGAAAAATTTTGTATGGCACAAGGTATATTTATTTTACCAGGTTGTGGAATTCCTATAACAAATACCACAATACAAGAACAACATGGCATTTTGTTGTTGCTTTGTAGTTCGAAATGTCAAAAACATAGAAGAAAATTGAGAAGGCGTGTATGTGTTTTATAGCTTTCTCGCTTCTACGCTATAAAATTTCTGAACACATACAACTTTTGACATGTCGAACTACTAAATCAGCTGGGCGGACGACACTACCTAGTAAAATAAATATACCTCGGTATGGCATATGTACGTATGTACATAGATGTTATTAAAAACATTTTTTTAGGTTTTATTAAAACTCCTATTAAAGAACTGTTTTTTATGTGGTGTATTACTAAGCCCATTGTATTGTGTACTAGCTGTGCCCGCCACTTCGTCAGCGTGTTTACAATATGTATTTTGTTCGATTTTGCTTTACAAGTAATCCACACCAAAGACCGTTACTTTTTTAGTGCTTCAGTTGTAATTTATGTATTTACTTATACCAGCTTTCAAAAATAAAAGGTGCCTAAAAGTATGCAGTACCTTTAAAATATCCCGCTTTCAAAAATAAAAGGTGTATGCATATCTTTAAAATTGCGTACTTTCACTGCACTGAAAGAAATTATCCTATATTTGAATCAAGATAATAACAAAATTTTATTAAAAACAAAATTTTATTAAAATCCATGCAGTAATTTTTACGTGATGCGAACACAGACGGAAAGACAGACAGACAGGAAAAAAGTTACTATTTTATTATATGTATATGTATAATATGGTCTTGTATGGTGTATTAGTAGGACCCTTTTATTGTGTATTAATATGAACCTTGTAGCGTAGATAATTTCAGGTCTCTACCTATAGCAGTTCAAGAGATAAAGACATATACAGTGGTGGTCATAAAATTAAAACATTCGTTAGGACAGTAATTTATTCGTTTTTTTCATATATCAATAGATAACAAAATTTTTAACAAAATTCGCAAATACTACTGTCAACCTAAAATACAACAACAACGTCATTCTCATGTTATAAAAGAGTTTTTATAACAAATGTTTTAACAGCCATGTTAAAACTTGGAAATAACATTAACATGGGCAGTCTACATTTAATATTAACATGATGTTAGTGTTAATGTTTATCATTTTATGTCTAATGTAGACTTTGGGTAAAGTGCATTAGACTTAAAACAGAAAATTCTTGTAGAAAACTACCGTTTGACTTAACAGGGATTCTTAATTTGATATTGAAATTGATTGCAATTATGTTTTAATTATATGACCACCACTGTAGCAGTCAGAAAGACATCGGAGTGACATTAATATTGGGTACTTATCCCTAAAATCAATATTTTTAGCGGAATATAATCGATTAAAGTTTAGTAACTTATCTGTAATTTAACCTTCCTGACCATTTCGTCGGTCTGTGAGACCGATGAATCACTTTTGTGTTAATTTCACGAACACAAAAAATTGCAACACCATCATTCTCTCAGTATCTTCATTATTTCTCATTATACAACGTTTAGTGTAACAAGTGCGTTTGAGTTAAAGTGTTGTACCGGTGATTGCTAATCAGACGGTCTGTGAGACCGACTTATAGTTAAACCAGCTTACACATTTCCGATAGGTAAGCTGGTTTTGCTAAATTGGAAATTTTTAGAGGAAATGGACAATTAGAGATCAGTTTATATAATTTAATAAAAGAATTATGTTCAAAGTTAATTATCGTGAGATTTTCGTTAGATATGGCAGATATTGAGCGCATAAGAGCTATTCTGAATGAAATCGATTTAGATCTAGATTCTGATGTGAAAAGTGGTACTGAATACGAAGATAATATTGATGTGTATGAAGCAAACAATGATACTGAACAAGAAGACTCAGAGGAAAGTGATGTTGAAGATTTACAGGACGCTGAATCGAGCCACAAGCTCTAACGACTGATTGAAACTTACAAAGACGAACCTCATAATGAGGCATATATTTTAAGCATTTTGAAATTATTTTTTTTAGTGTTCCTGTTTTTTTTTAAGTCATTTTATTTTTTTGTTTACTTCTAAAATAAATGTTAATAGAAAAAGAACATTTTATAAATGTTGTGTTTTGTGAATGAATTTTTTTTTATTTTTATATTAGGTCTAGGATCAAAAATGCCAATTTATTGTCATGAAATATAAATTGATGCTGTGAGCTAAAAAAACTTAATTTTGTTTTTTTTTTACTTCAGTTATTTCAGATTAGTTTGTTAAATATGACCACTGCACAGGTTTTGAAAACTTTAGAATAGTTTTGAGATACCGAGAAATACTTGAAATCGGTCTGAGAGACCGAGAAATGTGAATGTGTCGCACAAAAATGAAAATAGTCAGGAAGGTTAAGAGATACACTTTAATTTAGAAAGATTTTGTAATACGAAATATCAAATAGGTATGTATATTAGAAAAACTAAAAAAAATTTAAGTCGTGGAAATTAAGCAAAAATCGTTGTTTTGACCCTAATAACACTAAATCTGGCAACCGTGCTAAAAAAAACCAATTAAAACTGTACATAAACATTTAATAACTAGATTTAATAAAAAAAATTTTGATTCACTTTATACTCTTTGTGAATAAACATTAACAAACAAGAAGAAACCTGAAAATAGTTTCACAAATTAAACTAAAGCTTAAGTGTGTAGAGAGCCAAATAATAAATTGTACCAGTTAGAGATGGGCACCGCTCACGTTTTCAAGTGTACACACGCGTAATTGTGCGTGAGGACTCATGACCGTCGTTAATTTTTGGTTTAATTCACACCAGCCATAACGAACGTGAAAGGAAAAAAAAGGCTATCGGGATTTTTCGTGATTATTATTTTTTTGTCATATTTGGTATTATTTTATGTATGCAAATTTGGAATATAACAATCGTGAACCCCCTATTAATTATGAAAATATATAATATTATGTTGAATGTAGAAATTCATAAATTCCATTTTTTTTTATAATTTCACACGTTTTTATCGAAGTACATAACAGTACATAACAGTGATGTACATACATATATTTTAAAATTAGTAAATTATTTTAAATAAAATTTTAATTTAAAAGTTTTCCTTATTTGTATTTCTGAATTCTCCAGCGAGCGTACATGAACACGATAATGTGTTTGATTGTAAAGGCTGGGACTCATAGAATCCGTCATACTTTATACGTGGTCTTTTTCAACGGACTAGTAAGTTGAGATACAGGTTTTCTTATGAACGTTGTCATATTCAATACGTCTCCGTCAACGCAAAGTGTAGGGCAACTTTTGACGTACGTTGAGCAATTTGATAGCTATCATTTGGTTTTTCATTTGGTTTTGATTAACTTTTTGTGTTGAGTGGCAGCAGAAGTAAAACAAAATAAATAAATTAAATAAAGTACAATAGATAACACAGCTTTTCAAGTGTTTCCTTTCCTGATTTAAACCCCGTCTTCATTTGCTATCAACATGTCTTAAAAAAAGTCAAACTTTATATAAAAAACAGTATTAAAAATAATGTTGGTTTTCATATGGAGTTAGTCTTGATTTTAGTTAAATACGTCAAAGTACGCTACAAGAATAGTGACAGTCATTTGACCGATCATTTGAGTCATTGTATTTTACCAACATTGCATATGAAAAACTTCCTCTCATATTTTTAATAGCAAAATGCAAAAAATGATGTAAACATTGTGTACGTGTGAATTTTTCATCTCCCTCGAGTTTATTAACATTACTCTTGCATATGTGCAAAAGTGAAACAACATATCGTTACCTTAATATAGAAGGCAATAAGTCGTTTTTTTTTAACCTAATTTTTTTTGCATATTTGGATCATTAAAACGCTAGAAGAATTTAATAAAAAATTCCGTTAAAAAATAATTCGCGACTACAAAACTCTAATGTTTATTAAGTTTTTTTCCCTCTCCTGTAAAGTAGAAAAAACATTAGTTAGTGCCTTTCTATATTAAGGTATCGATATTTAATTTGAATTTTTTTGTTTTTGTTTATGTGTTAGTTTATATTTTTTTTTTTTTTTTTTAATAAAAGTCTTTATTTACAAGTTTAAAATATAAAAGGTACAGAGGTATGAGATTTTACTATAAGTACTACAACAATAAGAGTCTTATAATTAAATTTACAAAACTAATAACAATAAATATACATCCTTAAGGAAAATAGCTCAAAAAAAACCTTTTTGATCTCTATGGAAGTTATAAAGAAATTTGTTTGGATAATCACTAATACATTCATTCTTAACGAACTAATCTTAGTGATTACCTTGTAAATTCCTTATTGATTCAAAATTTGACAGTCTGCATTTTTCATTAAATGTCAGTGTCAGTTCTCTAGTGAAATCGTTTATCATCTTGTGTCCAAAGTTACTGTGAAGTAAATTTGTCGGATACCTACGAGGAAGATTATGAATTATTTTCAAATTCTTGTTTTGTATAATCTGAAGCTTTTTGGTATGAGTTTTCGCAGTTTTATGAAACCATACTTGACAGCTGTAACTCATAATTGGTCGAATGCACATTTTATATAACAATATTTTGTTTTTCATATTCAATTTAGATCTTCTGTTGAGTATGGGAAACAATGCCCGACCACACTTTATAGCTTTTTCACAAATTTGGTTGACATGTTGCTTAAATGTTAGTTTTTTATCCATTATAATGCCCAAATACTTGAATTCTGACTTTATAGGTATAACATTCCCACGGCACAACATAGATTGAGAAGGTATGCGTTTTGGCGACTTATTATATGGAAAAATAATGGCCTGTGTTTTATCATCATTGACCTTTATTTTCCATTTATTAAAATATTTTTGGCTTGAATTTAAGCTCTCTTGCATTTTCCTAACTAATGAATTAGATACCTTACCGCTGCAAATGAAAGCACTATCGTCTGCATAAAATGCTGCTTCCTGATTCCTGCGTAGAGTGATATCTGACGTATATAACGAATAAAGCGTAGGTGACAAAACGGAACCTTGCGGTAGACCTGCGAGTATATGTTTTTCATCTGATGAGATGCGCTCCACGAAAACTACAAATGAACGTTGGTCTAAAAAGCTTTGTATGATTTTTTGTAAATATAAAGGAAAACTAAAAGAGTTAAGTTTATACAATAGGCCATTATGCCATACTGTATCGAAAGCCTTTTCAATGTCAAGAAATATAATACCTGTACTTCTACGATTTCTTTTATTATTCTCAATAATATTAACCACTCGTTAGATTTGATGTACCGTAGAGTGCTCTCTTCGGAATCCAAACTGCTGCTGATGTATAATGTTATTCTGTTCTGAGAACTCTACGATTCTTTTGTGGATTATTTTTTCAAAGACTTTATCCAACAAGCTCAAAATGCTTATTGGCCTATAGCTGGAAGGCAATTTAGGATCTTGTTAGTTTATATCATCAATTTCTTGTAGAGTATAACGTATGAAGGATTCTATGTGCCTCGGCCTTAACCCGGAGTCCCAACCTAATGACTTTATATCGTGATGAATGTCAAATTTATATCATGAGAGCTCATGTACAGATAATTATGATGTAAAACGTAATTTCAATTGTATTTTTTACTATGGCTTTTATTTATTTTTAATGCAAAAAAGGGGTCAAGCGAAAAAAACAATTTTTTATTTCTTTCACTAATTTTTTAAATAAAAATCAATTAATATTGTGTAGCAAGCATACAAAATTTACATTTTTGTATTCTTTTACTAATTTTAAACATACATATATTTAGGGTTAATTTCATATCTAAACCTCGCGGTGAAAATAAAAATACATCAACGTCTTCCCCTATGTATTGATATTGATAAAAATTTGACAGTTGCTCTGCCGACGTTATAGTTATTACAAGTTATGATAAAAATTCATCACGTGTGGACATCGGGTAAGTAATAAGTTACTCACAATGCCATCTCTAATATGAGTATGAGCTTAAGAACAGATTATTTTTTTATTTTTGTTAAAATAAAAAGCATCCCGAAATAGTTATATTCCACTTTTCAAGTCAATTTTGGGATTTTGTATTTATTATATTTTTTAAATACACAAACAAACATAAGCACATTCATAGGTGCATCTTTCTTAAAACTGATTATCTTGTCTGCTGAATTTATTTTTTATTTATTTACAGAACATTTCGTTGCTAATTATTGGCAGTATAGTCTCAGACATCCTAAGAAGCAGTTTGGAGAATTTAAAATTTTTTATATAATGAAAGTTTTTTATATATTTGGTAAGCACTTTTTAATTTTAAAAAATTAATAAATTTATAAAATCTAATATTAAAATAAAAATGAAATAAAATAATTAAACAATTTTATCTTTGAAATAATAAAGTAATTTTATCGATAAAAAGATATAAGATTTTGGACAAAAACTAAAAGTTATCTTGTTAATTAAAAAAAACTTGTAATGTCGTTTCCGGCTGAAGTTCAGCTAGCTTGGGTTGAACGGGCAGCTATGTATGGTTGTATATTCATATGTACATTTCGGCTCATATGGGTCTGCATAATTATTGATTCCCTTGTGTTATTTGAAAGGAAAGAGAAAGACCAAAATGAAAGAGAAAACAATTATAAGAAAAGAGACTACTAAGAAGTGTTACAGTGCTCAGAAGAATGGTGTTTAACGTTATAAATTAGTGACGCTAGTGGCGAGTGAATCATAAAACCGGCTACTATTCTGATTGTATTTAATTCCATTGTTGAAATATTGTTCTTTATTTAAAACACCGATGACATTGAAAGTTAAGATAGTCAGGGCAGAGGCGTAGAAGATGTGTGATACATTCATTCTACCCCTCATCATTGCAGATTATGAACCTTTATCTCAGGAAATCGACATTGCCAGTAATTGCATTAATAGTTTTGCGTTTTACTCTGATCCAACCAGGTTAGATTGTCGTTGCGGTCAAACACGGCCTTTAGTTAAACCATCTAAACTGAGTAAGTTTTTTTTTTCGGATGCCCTGTCCGCGCTGATACCACAAGCGGTATCAGTTGCTCTATCATAAAACATTGCCGCTTTCATTGTCAAGTCTTTTGTTCTACGACTATCAAAATTGGTCTCATGTCCCCACACTTATTTGAAGGTGACTGTCGTAATATACGACATACTGGAACTAGATTCGATGTTTACGATGACGAGGGAACTTATTACAGATTTTAGATATTCTGTGATGTCTTTTTCGTTTTGCCGCTTTTCTAATAGCAAATAAGTGTTTCTGCAAGATGTTGCACATTTCCATTTCTCTATAAATAGAAATGTGTTACTCTTTCGAAGTCATCGCATATAAACACATAGTGTTTGCCATGGCCTTTAGTGAACTTTCGCCACATTGAAGTGCAAACTAACTCGGAATAGGATCTGTTGTCTCTAAAACGCTGGCATGTCTTCACAATCTTACAACAGCTGTTAGTGTCTCGTTCTTGGCTATATAGTTTTTGGAAACGCCAAGCGTGGCTCCTGTTATCAAAATTGTTATATTGGGTAAAACCTTTTCTAAAATGGATCAGTTTTTAAGAGGTTTAAAGGCAGAAAACCATAAAATAATATCGGTTTTATTATTACTAGCAACCTGTTGAAAATTTTGGATTAATGCCCTAAGTTATATAAGGCGATGATGGCTTTTTAATTTTCATGCCTGAAGTCTAAGTTCAGCTGAATATAATTCATGTCACTTGTGTGTTATTTCCATAAACCAGCCGTGAAATTAAATAATTAAGAATATATGTAAATTCAAAGCTTTTAAAGAAGAATTAATTTTTTTTTAATACTAATAATAATATATTTTATATATTAAAATATTTTAAACAATATTCTTTTTTACAATAGTACTGTGTTTTACGGTAACTTGGGCTTTGCCGCAACGTTTTCCTGTACAACAGATCCCGGATGGCGACAATTTATTTTTCCCATTCAACAATAATGGCAATAACATCATTAATAATGAAAATAGTGTAACCACAACAACAGCTGCTCCCTCAAACACTGTCACAACACCATCACCACAATTCTTATCCTGCCTACAATCATGTCCTTCAACAATGGAATACAACCCTGTCTGTGGTACAGACAACCAAAATTATCATAACAATGGACGTTTGTCATGTGCTCAAAGATGTGGTAAAAGTAAGTTTTCCGACTGTATTGTATTTAATTAAGAGATGTATGTGTAAGGGATTTTTTACCCCCGAGCACGCACACTCATGAAAGTGGAAAATTGAAAAACTTTATATTTCTGTGGCAATAAGGAAAAAGTGCTTAAGTCTGATTTTTAAGTTTTGTAGGAGAGCAATTTTAAACTTTAAAATAATTTTTTTAAAAAATAACTTATCTTTAAACTTTACCTATGAGAGTCAAACGTATGATTTCGAAAAATATCTTATATCTACCAAAAGTACTCAGGCGTTGCAATTAATAAGTTGTGAAAGAAGTTTTTATGATTTCAAAAAATTGCTTCTAGTTTCTTTTTTCCAAATGCGATTCGACATTGAAAACGATAAACAGAAAGTTATTTTGCTATAACTTCCTGAAAAATGGTACAAAATAATTGAAACTTTGCACATGTGTAATTTGAAGTCCGGAGATTTCAAAGATGTCAGTAACTTAATTTTTGCTTAAGTCAACTTAAGCACTTATTCCTTATTGCCACAGTTTTAATGAGCACTCGAAATTTTATTTTTCTTATTTGCTTACGGGTAATGGATTAAATCGATATAGCAATGTCGGTCTGTCCGTGTTGAAATCGAGCATTCTCAGATATAGTTTTTTTCATAGCCTATATCTAGCCCAAGGCAAATTCATACCAGGTGGAGGCGATAGCCCAGCTGGTTAGTTTTTGCTTTCGTTTTCTGTTAATGTCTTGTAAAAAATACATTGTTTTATATTTGCTAGTCTAATGTCAAAGTTGTTGTTTTGTTGTAGTTGTTGCCGTACTGCTCACACCTGCTATGAATTCGTCTTGATCTAGTCCTTTATAAATGAGCTACATATAGATATAGAAAAATTATGAATGCCTTTATTTTTCCGTTTATAATGTTATTCTAAAAACTTAATCACATAAAAAAACTCAGATTGTCAAGAATCGCAATTTCACCAAGAGATCGAAAATTTTTAATTTCAACAAAAAATCTACATTTTAATAAATTCAACAATTGAAAAAAATTAAATCAATTCAACAAAAATTTATATATCGCACACTTATATTTAGAGGAATTTTCGCATTTTTATACAAATGTTGCCTTTCGGTAAAATGGAGGTAAAATTTGATTGAAATTTCATAATATCGCACACTAAGAGCTTAGCTTAGTCCTTAGAAAGAAAATTATCATTTTTATAGGTACCAGTACAAAAACAAAAAATAAATAAATAAAAATATAAGGGCATTCGAAAGAATTAAATGTTGGGAGTGATATATAAGATTCGGCACGGCCGAATATAACACTTTTATTTGCTTGACTTAATATTCATTTTATTTCTACTTATTTTAGACGTAGCTGCTGTACGTTCGGGCATATGCACTCCACAATGATTTTTGATACAAATACTATTAGCTGACATCCTGAATACAACCGCTAACAAGAAACCAAATGTTAATTAAGTAACTAAGGATATTCACAGTTTATACTATGTTTACATACTATGCATAGGTACATAGTGCTCAAAACTTTTTATTATTATTTTTATATTGTTTCGTAAAAGTAAAATTTTGTGAGATAAGATTTTTATAAATATATTTTTGTTATTTAATAAACAGGTTATAAAAGTCAAGTTTACATTTTTCTTGCTCTTAAATAATACGTACATAGGTACATACTACATCCATATTTATATATTTATATATATATTGACAGTATGTTAAACAGGGGTATTTCAAAAAGCTGTTCTTTATTAAACAATAACAAATTATTTTTGAAATAATAAAGTTTGTATAATTGAACAATACAAAGCAAGCAAAAAGTTTTATTCAAATTATTAAGGTTATAAAAGAAGAACAACAAAAATAAATAAAAATATTACTTACTAGCTGTGCCTGCCACGTTGTAAGCGTCCTGACAATATTTTGCTTCGAAGGTAATCCACACCAAATTTTAATACTCTTACTTTTATAGTGCTTTAGTTGTGGTTTATGTATTTACCCATCCCTGGGTAAGTACTTAGGAACAAAGTCTTTATATAAAATTCTAAAATTATTGTAGAGTTCTGTAAATATTGTTTAAAATATCCCAATTTTCAGTACCTTTAAATCGGTATTTTGCATACTTTCATTCATTTTTCTCTTGGAAATGAGATATTATTGCGGAAAAGGGTATATAATTGAATCGAGATACTAAGGTACCTCCTCTGAAATTTTTTTTTAAATTCATCCAGTAGCAGTAGTAGAGAGACAGACAGCCAAAAAATTTCATTCCATTTCGATTATATCTGCACCAGCAAAATTTCCAAAAAAAATATTTCATGTTCAGAAATGGTCCCGTTACAGTTTTATTTTATGTATAGATAGATATAGAGTTATTCTTATTACGAAATAAGTTCAAGCCAAATTATAAAAACAAGTAAGAATGCTGTATTCGGCCGTGCCGATTCTTATATACCCTTCATCACGGTGATTTTATTTATTATGTACAAAATTAGTTTAATTTAAGAGACAAAGTCATCTACGGGAATTTAAGCATTAAAATAAGAATTCCTTTTTTAGGCAATAAGCAAAATTCCGTATACGGTATATATCTCAACCTAAATTGCTAACCATGTAGAAAATTTTCTTGTAAAATTTTTATAGATTTTTTTTTTTTGAAAATTATAAAATTTATTAGTCGAACTATTTATATTATATACAATGAAATTTGTAGTCAACCTTGAGTTCGTTCTATTCCTTCTAAGAAAGAATAAATTAAATTACAAATTAGGTGATAATATTAAAGCAAAATTGGGAAAATTAAATTTTTAGACACCAGCAGAGCGGAATGCACATTTTCTAGACAGCTACGTCCGTCATCAGCACTCTTCGTATCTATCTACTTTGGGTAGTGTTTAGTTTTTTTTTTTTTTTTTTTTTTGTAAAAATTTTAGAATATTTTTTTAAATATTTTATGAATTTTTTTTTGTAAAAATTTTATATAAAATTGTTTTTGTAAAAATTTTACAAAAAATTGTGTTTGTAAAAATTTTATGGAAATTTTTTTGTAAAAACTTTATAAAAGATTTTTTATGTAAAAATTATGCAGAAAATTTTTTTGTAAAAATTTTATAAAAAAATTTTTTGTAATAATTTTATAAAAATTTGTTTTTGTAAAAATATTACAAAAAATTTATGGAAAATTTTTTTGTAAAAATTGTATAGATTTTTTTTGTATAAATTAGCACCATCCTGCAATCTATCTATATTGCGGTAAAATTATCAGACTAGAAAAAATACTTAGAAAAGGGTTTCCTCATATTGACCTCCGCAATGGGCCTATTGACTGTTCCGGGTTACCAGTGATTACCCTGTGTGTCTATTGGCTACCTCTTTATGTATGGCTTTCTATAAAGACCTTTAATACAAATCAAAGCAGAAAAACCTTGCCAACCTTAATATATACACAAATCTCCCCTCGCTGGGGGTTATTGATCCCTTGGGATCTGAATGCACTCCTTGCGATCTACCTGTCGCGGTCTAATATTTATTTAACAAAAAAAAAAATTGAGAATCATTAAAACCGAAAAAATGAAAACATCGTGAAAAAATATAGTTGGGCGTGGTTTTTTCCCCGCAGCCTCCGATGTGATGGTAAACTTCTCTATTTATAACGTTGCAGAATATATACTTTATGGGGACGGAAATGAATATTGTAGAATTTACACACGGATTGACAAACTTATATATACATATACCATTTCCACCTGTGGTGAAGATTTCTACACAATATTTTCCATGTGGTAGAAGAATAAGGCTCAAGTGAATTATATTGACAAATCAGACTTACATCAACACATCCAAGTTTAGAAGTGATGGGACAAACGTTATTGCGTAATTCCATGTAAGTAAGTGTTGTTTAATTTTTCAATAATTAGTTGAATGGCACGCTTAGTGTAAAATTCATTAAGTTATCTATAATTTTGTCGAATTTTTAAATTTTTCACAATTTGAAAGCTTTGCTGAATCATCACTTAGGTCATAACTAGGTATCTGCAAAAACTTTCTAAAAAAAACCTAAAACGAAATTATTTTTTAGGGTTTGAAATATAATAGTTATCCCTGTTGAAGGATCAGACAAGCTGGGAACACATCTTTTACATATGATCACTAAATCTAGAGTAACTTTATGCTTTTTAGAGTCCAAATGTATTAAATGAAATCAATGATTGGAAAATGTATTTGTAATAATAAAACATGTAGGTCTTTGGGTTTCGTTTTTGGTAAATGAATATAACACCTTTTTTAGAAAACCATGTAAAACGTATAATCCTTATCCAAAAAGAGAGTGTGAACAAACATCGTATAAGTACATAAATAACATTCCTATTTATTCCAGTGATGGAATTTACAAATGTCGATTTACTACAGAGTTTATGTAGAAAACGTGCCAAGGAGACTTAATTATTGCCAAAACTTTTTTATCATATAAATATTATACTTTTAATATAAGTATATTATTTATCTTTAAAATTAAAATGATTTATTAGAGATAAGCAAAGCAACTGAAGATTATAAAAAATAAAACTATCTTAAAATTTTCCATATTTCATTCATATCTTGTATGTTTACTTCTATACTTAGAGATAAATCTCAGCAAAACATTAGCCACAGCCTGAAAGGTCCCATAATAAGAAAATTCATAAAATTATATTAACCGGCTGTATAACCTGGAAAATATTGGACTCAAACCATTAGACACGGCAGCGAACTTATTACAATTTTGGGATGCAAAATTTCAGATTATGTGGGCTCAATTATATAGATCGATAGGATTTTACATTTAAAGTAATTTCTATTAAACTCTAGCCAAAGTACCAGATAAAACTGAAAATATAAATATTTTGCAGAAAGCAGGTACTCCTTGTTCTCTTAAAAAGCTCCGAGCTAAGCGACTTGAGTACTTGGAATTATTATCATGTGGGAATATATTACTAGGTGCCATTTTATATCGAAAATTCGGAAGCATGTCTTCTTGAATTCCTGCGTTCATAGACCCTTCGATTTTAGATTTAGAACCGACTTATTTGACATAAAATCAGTGATTTAAACAACGTTTCTTACCCCACGCTGTAACCAATCCTCCACCATGTTTAACTGGTGGTAGCTGATACCGAGAGGAAAATCTGTATTTTGGTGGCCTACGGAGGAATTTATTCCAAACGAATTGCATTTGATTTCGTTGCTTCACAAGTTCTTAGCTCACTGTTTACTTGTTGAATGATTATATCGCTTTACAATACAATAATATGAATATAGGGTGTATATCGCCGAAGACCGCTCTGGGTCCCTTTTCGACCCCTTCATTCCTTAATGATTCTAGGTAACCGATTTGTAATTTACGGAAACCTTACTTTCATTAAGTCACGTGCTACCACTAGGCCTTTACTCTTTACTGTAGTGATTTCAGACTCTCTCAACTGGTAACTTCCAACTTCTTTCTCATAACGGAATCTCTAGTAATTGCTAGCATTTTTCCAAGGCTTAGATCATCCAAGGCATTCACATTTGCTAAGTTTCTGTCCGTGGTCCGAAGTCTTATGCTAACCAGTGCTAGACATTCACATACAATGTGCGCTACCATCTCATCTTCGTTTTTTATCTTAGCTAGATGATACTTGAAGTTTCCTTGACCTAGATCTAACGCAGCTTAAGATACTTCTATTATATTTTAGCACCATACTCGTTTTCAAAGTCATACGCTTCTTTTTATTGACTTTACTGATTAAAGGTTTATTTGCGGGCCGTCTTTCGTTTTGACTAATTCTACCATCTGACAATATTGACGAACTGAAGATTTCCGTAGACAACCTGTACCTTATTGCCTATCTACAGCGTTTCTTAGGCGAAATTGTAATACAACAGAACATATCGTTCACTTATTAATATTAAATATCAGTCCAACTTCAACTACATCCCTCACTCCATCAGCTAACTGCTAACTGCTTCTAATATAAATTTAGTAATGTACAAACATTACGTTTCATAATTTTTCAGACTAACCTAAACAAGAACGCAAGGCGTAACTCTATTTAGGTTTGCCTCATACATTTTGTATGTACATGATAATTTTTGACAGTTAGTTTGCGCTCAACGCGCTTATTTATTAGGTTTGGGTATAAATATTGAACTTTTTGTAACAGAAACTAAATTGTCGTTAACATTTATACACTTAATTTAAAGAATGAATAGCCAAGAGAAGAAATAAATTGGACGGTGTTATCTTGAAACTGATGCATTTAAATATCTTATTAAACAGCGTTGCATTTTTCTGCTCTCTACTGTATGTAAATCTACGAATTAACAAAGTGACCATATAAATATTTAAATATTTTTAACTCCTGTGTTAAAACCACAATTATGTATGGACGTGAATCAGTAGCAAAGACATTAGTCTAATTCAAGTACTGTCTGCGCAGAATCCTGAGAATATTTTGGTCAGAAAAGATATCCAACAATAATCTCTGGCAAAGTCATGGCATCTCTAGCAAGTCATGAGAAGAAAATGAAGATAGATCGGACACACGCTGCAAAACCAAGATGATGATATTATTACCTAATTATTCACAGAATGGAACCCGCAAGAAAACAGATGACCGGGGCGACCAGTTCACATATGGCGCCGTCTGATAGAGAAGAAAGCTGTAAAACAATGCAAGAGTTGGAATCAAATAAAATTATTAGCACTAGATAGATCTAAGTAAACAGAATGTGTAATGACCCTATGTTCCTTATAATATCAACAGGAATAAGTAATATACATATGTATGTATTTAAATTTTACAAAACTGATAAATATGATGATAATAATAGAACAAGGAATAGTACCAAAAATGTACAATTGTGCCTCATATTCTTCACTGTAGATTAAATACTAATTCCACAATTTTTAATTTACAGAGATAAGTATTTAAATAACATACATGCATAGAAAAAAACGACTCAATTTATAGGTAGACGAAATTAATTCGAAGAGAGTACAATATTAGGTCTCTCCGACCCTCTGGTGTTTCAGTTTATATTTAAGATTGTCTCATTCAATAAGAATGAAACTTGCAATGAAAAACAATTGTCTTTATTTAGTACTAAATAATTTGTTAACTTGTGAAGATTATTTACATGAATTAAGTTGATTTTATTTTATCAATTTTGTTTAATAACATGTCTGATTTCTTGAAAATGTTCATATTGTGTAGTAAGTATTGATTATAAATTTTTATAAAATTGTTGTTTTTTTCTAGCGAATTTTTATATTTTGTAAATATTTTAGATCTTTTTATTACTACCATTTATGGTTTTCCTGATTCACGTAATCCCAATTCTGAGTATGAATTAATAAATCCTAAAAATCTGGAACCCACTAAACCGCTGATTGTACCCATAACTACACCTCGTAACATTGTTATTAATACACCACCACCTCCACCACTAGATTCGAAAACATTTGCCTTCGATCCAGTTTCAAAAACTTGGACTAAAGTTAAACCAAATGATCCTCAGCCTTCCGATGAAACTCTTTTATGGAACCAAAGTAATGACAAATGGTTAACAATGGTATCTCGTTATTGATCGAACAAATAATAACTCAGGAGGGTTACTGCATATTTCGAGTCGAAAGAAAAATTTTTCGAAACACAACGTAAAAGACATACAAATTCGAATGATTTTTCTTTCGAATCGAAGTACGCAGTAACCCCCCTGTTCTATTGATATACTCGTACATACATACATACATATACGTATTATGAGATTTTAGTTTATAGTAAGAAGTTATTGTTATTTATGAAATGCCTTGTATAACATCTACGATTTCATAGCGCTAGTATCAACCATACAACAAACACGAATTCCTTAATAAAATGTAAATTTTTAAAATTGAAAAGAAAACTTCTTTGAAAAGCATTGAGCCTTATCAAAGCATTTTACACCACAAAATGCATCGTTTACAATGGATTTGTAAACGATGTGTTCACTCTGCAAGAATTTTTTAGGTTAGTAAATTATCATAGCCGGATTCCTTAAGACAAACTAAAACTAAAGTAGAAAGTTGGACTTTCATTATAAGAAATGAGCTTGAAAATTGTGTAGTTTTAAGTTTTACAGAAAATTTGTTGTCAAAAGTATCCCAAGTTACTTTTGGTGCGATAGTTGTTATATGATATTGTCATGATATTTTTTTTAAAAGTTAAAATTTATAAAATTCAATCTCCAATAATTCATTTTGATCAAGTTTAGAATTGTTTAAGTTCAGTTTTTAAAGTTATGCTGGTTGGTCACCTGTACAAGCTATTATATAAAGATAACCCGGGCGCACTGTCATTCTTCTAAAGAGCCCTTACATTGTGGATTTTATTACACGACTGCTTAGTACGTTTCGCCTTCATCAAGGGAGATATACAGGGACCCTGCACACATAGGCAGGACACCTAAAAAATATACAGTACCTGTGAAGTAAATCTAACGAGCCTAAAGCCTATATGGTTGCTTTAAGGAAGTCAGGAATTGAATGGGCTGCATATGGTCCTAGCAGCAGCACCGAATCCAGCTGACCATGTTATTTTATTGTCATAAAGCTATGTCGAATACAAAATTTCCGCCTACGAGAACTGTTGTTGTAAAAATACTCGTAATTTGTTGGTGCATTTTTAGAATTTTAGCGATAGATTTAGCTACGAAAATTACAGAATATGGCACCTGTATTATTATGCCATGTTTATATTCTAATAAAATATTTTGACTCAGTCGGGCAAAAGAAGTTTGCTTAGTTTTTTTGAATTCGCCTTGCATATATGTACCTGTGTTCAAGGTAGAAGAAGGCGTCTCTACCTCAAATACAACAATACAATAACAACATGGTATTTTGCAGTTTCTTTGTAGTTCGAAATGTCAAAAAACAGAAAAAATTGAGAAGGCGTATATATGTGTGTATGTTTTCTCCACTATAAAATTTCTGAACACGTCCAACTTTTGACTTGTCGAACTACTAAATTAGCTAGTCGGACGACACTACTTGTAATCTTTTTTCGCCGCGAGTCTACCTTGTTTATTGTGCCATGTAATTACAATTTTTATAAAGAAGTTAAAAGAAAACTTGACAAATAGTTAACTCTAATGTAAAAATAACATAGAATGCTAGATGTAAAAAGTTATAAATGTTTCATTGACATTATTAAACGTCTAGTTTTTTTTATAAATACATATGTACATGTATTAGAAAGCAACCCACGCTCAATCACTGGAAACTCATAATTTTGCGACAATCTATAGCCACTGAACAAAATTTATATTCTTAAAAATTATTCTTAAATTTTCAAAGCAAATTTAAGCAGAGATCAATTGGGACAAGCAATTATATCTATAAAATTATTTAAGTTAAATGTAGCATATCTTTAGGAAGAACATAAAATAAAATGTGAAAAATTTTTTGTTTTAAAATTAGGCCAACGTAATTAAAACAATTTAATTACAATTTTACCCAACGTTTCGTCGATTGTTTGTCGAATTTTTCAAGGGCTGGATTTATGATGGTTTTTCTGATCGGAACTAGTGCTGGCAAAATATTCAGTAGTGGTTACCGAGTACTCAATACACAAAAGTAGTTAATTGATATTTTTGCGTAATATTTTTAAAAATAAATTAAAAAGAATTATTGAGTACTATTGAGTAAAAGTGAGTGGTATCGAGTAATTAAATGTAGTAGAAATTGCCAGCACTGGTTGGAATGGAATATTAGGGCGAAGTTGCAAATTTATTGTGTTGTCAACGGTCTTAGATGTTGAATTATTTAGACGCCATACAGTGGGGTATTTATAACAAAGAAAAAATATAAAATTTTAAATAAATCTGAAATATGTAAGGCGGTTCATTTCATTAAAACTTCACATAGCTATAGATATAATGAAGCTGGACGTAATAGCTTCACAGTTTAATAAAGTTGAGAAGATTTTCATAGGTAGTGGAAGTAACCCTTCATGATTTTTTAAATTTTATTTTAGAGAAATAAGTGTTGTTCATAGATTTTATTATTTTTTGTATATTTTTAGTATTGAGTATATGGATACTTTTGTTGGTGATATATATATTTTTTTTATTACGATCTTTAAGTAAAATATAGACTTATTTGCGCTTTTTGAGAAATTTCGTATTCGATTGAAATTAAAATTTTGGGTAAATTAAAATTTTTGATGAAATTGAATTTAAAAAGAAAACTTTCGATTTGCTGGTATTTATTTATTCTGTTTCAATAACGATACTTTTGTTAGATTTTAAATTATATGCTGACACATGTGGTGAAGTTTTATTTTGTTCTGCCCCAAATGTTTCCACATATAAAAATTTTTTGTATTTTAGGTAATTTTAGGTGCCACTGAGGTTGGCCGTGTGAATAGAACAATTTTAGCGGGCCACATCCACAGGTCGCCTCATGTGTTTGCCTCATGTGTATGTAGCTTTACTGATTTTTTTTTTAAAGAAAAGAAACTAAAATAGATTAAAATAATTACTCTCGTATTTGTGTCTGTGTCTTTAAAACGAAAATAAAAATCACATTTATCATTAACATACATATTTATTAATTTTTGTTCGATTTGTATTCAGCACTGAGTTGGGTATTCATCACTGCCAATTATACGAGATACCCAACACTCAAAATCAATGACTCATATGACTTATAGGTTAGAATCCTATACGATTAAAAAATATTATTCTAATATACACAGATTTTTATAAAAATAATACATATTTTTCTTTCAAATATTCCGTAATCAAACTTTAAAAGTTTTTTCTGGTCTAATACTGGATTTTTGATCCATTAGCATTTTAATGCGACATAACTCTTCCACGGTAAAAGTTAATTTCTTAGCCGTACAATCCATAAATTTGTCAAACTTATCAGTCATATCACTTATTTGGGTCTTAAGTATATGAATCTCTGATCTAACATCTGATATACTATTGACATGACTTTTTAATTTAACAGCTAAATCCGATTCTCCGACCAAAATATTAGGCACATTCGTAGCAGAGCGTGGTCTCAGTAGTTGATCATTTTCACTACGTTGCGTTTCTTTTTTGTCAAACAAATCCGTTACGTTATTACGTAAAGGTGTACGTTCCCTAAGTGTTGGTGTGTTTTGTCTTTGTAGAGATCTTTGAAACATGGAGTAGTTACTTTCAAATTTACGCCTGCGTATACTCATATTACGATCTCTACGTTCGGCTACTAATTTATAAATATTAAGTTTAATATCTTCTGGCAATTGACTGTCTCTGGGGTCGTTTGGTCTTATTATAAACAACAATTTATTGCGTGAAGTTCGAAGTAGAGCACTACGTTTGCAAAGCTTTAGAATTTTTGTGGGAGCTCCTCGTAGCAGGCGGGAAAAAAATAAACTTTCTAAACGAGATACGAGTTCAGCTTGTCTCACCAAACGATCAAGTGTAGCAGAAACTTGTAGACCCTGAATATCACTGACAGCTAAGCCTACCATTAGATTCGTTAAGATTACAGTGACTAGCAGGACAAAGCTCAGGAATATAAAATGTGAGGTAACGGGATATTTAACTTTGACATCACCATAAAATATATCTTCGAACTCCAATTCGCCAGACATCATAGTAATCGATTTTAAAAGAGACCTGGAAGTGAATAATATATAATTAAATGTTTTTTTATATATGGACAATATATTTACCAGGTAATACTTTTAAAGGCTTTGTAGTCGTTAAATAATACTGAAAAACTTAAACCAAATGCGATTAACAAACAAATGTAGGCCAATAGAAATTTTCCAAAATTAACAGCCACTTTAGTAAACATTTGCACGTACACACCGAAGATGGGAAAACGGCCCACCAACATCATTAGCTCAATCCAAACCAACAGAACTACAACGGCTGCCACATGATGTTGCCAAACTGGCACTTCATCTAGTTTTTCAACTACCAAAATTTCTGGAGTCTATAAGAAGAAGCAGTTACAAATAACTGTTTTTAATATTTGATCTATGGCACAGTCAACTACACACCACACATAATAAAACTCCAAAAATGATAGCCCACTGCAACCAATTTTCCCAGTATTTTGCATAACCTTGTAGTCCATGAGCCATCTGTTAAAAAAAAAAAACAAAAAACAATATGCTTTTCATACAATTTTAAATTTATATTTGCACGCACCTGAAAAACTTCTTTGCCCAATAAGATTAAATTTAAAATTATAACAAAATACCCCACTGTGGGTATATAAGCACGACCTTTACACTCCTTATCATTTTCACAGCTGTGAGCGTAGACCCCCACAATGTAGAGAGTAAATAGTATGACATAAATGGCATGATAAAACAGAGACATGAGGAAAAATTTACGTATTCGACGCCATTTTAAAAAGAGAAAGGTTTCACACAATGGATGCATAATAATTCTCTTCTGGCCCACTTCAATCAGTGATAATAGCAGCTCAGTTTCACCACGCTCTAGAGCTCCTGGCGGCACTAGCAAACGAAAATCCAATTTAATCTCACAGTCGACATCGCCAATTTCATGGTCATTAACTTTAATAGAAGCGTCAAATTTAGCCATAAGTTTGGGTATAATTTCCGGCGTACGTCGAACAATAAACGACAAAGCCGATACATTGCCGTCTGTGCGGGCGGTTATATCGGCGCCATGTTCTAAACGAAAGTGTAAAGATAACATTTTTTTACATCTGTAAGTGTTATTGAACTCACCTATAAAGGTATAAACACAATTACTGAATTCATTTAAAGCCGCTATATGCAGCGGTGTATAACCGTAATTATCAGCCTTATTGACATTAGCACCTGCTTTAAGCAGGGCAGTGCAACAGTCTAGACAGCGAGATTGTTTTACAATGGCTGCATGCAAAGCTGTTCTTCCATCGCGATAGATGGCATTAACATTTGCCCCATACTTAATAAGAAGTTCCACTGTTTCTATCGATTGTGAAAGGCAAGCTAAATGTAGAGGAGTCTGATGACTAGCATTGCGACAGTCCACCTCTGCGCCATTTTCTAAGAGAAGACGAACACATTCCACATAATCATTTTCGGCAGCTGCAAAATTGCATTAAAATTTAAAATCATAGATTAGGAAATTTTTATTGTTAAAATTATGTTAGAAGTGTTTTTCGCAACCATTTTATGGTTGTCGCACAGAAAAAATTTATCGATTTTTTTGTGAAATTCATTTTTTAATTTCTTCGTAATATAAGTTTGTTACTAAAATCGGCAGGTTTTTAGGAAACTGGATTTTTAAAGAATTGAAAAAAATCGATTTTTTTTTTGGAAAATTTTAAGCTTGTAATTAAATTCCGATTCTTTAGTGAAATTAAATGTATTTGGTAAAAAGTTAAATATTTATTACAATATCGATTTAAAGACATCTTGATTTTTTATGAATTTTAGACTTAACTTGAAATCTCTATAATTTGAAAAATATCGATTTTTTGGTGAAATTTCAATAATTTGCTAAAAATTTTTTTTTTAATTGTTTATTTTTATTATAATATCGATTTTTTGGTGATATTTCGATTTGTTGGTCAAATTTCGATTTTTTGGAGTAAATAAAACTCGTTATATTTAAAGGTATTTTTATTTAGAAAACGATTTTTTATGTAATATTTTATTAATTAGTCTGGAGTCACATGTTATTTTTATTGGCAGGGTCCGCCAAAAGTAATAGTAAGAAGTCGATTTAATAAAAAGGTTTTATCTTAGGGCTTGTGCTCAGAAGGCCAAAATCTGTAGCAGAAGATACTTTTGTATTCATAAATTTTACACGAAATATCTAACATTGGGTCAGAAAAATTGTTGCGGTGCACAAGGGCGGAACCTGGTGGATATATAATGGGTTCAGACTAATTAATGGCCCAAAGACTTTGTTTTTTTTTTAACTAATAGTTTATATATTATATGTATATAAATAAAATCTAATGTCGTTCGTTGGTAATCGCATCACTTAAGAACACCTGCACCGATTTGGCCAATTTTTTTTTAAATCTGTATCGTAACCCAACTTAGGTTTTTATGGAAAGAAAAATTAAGGTAGCTAGAGAACTATAATAGATAGATCCTTGAAATTTTGCACCAGTAACCCTCATATTAATATACATTGTTTAGCGAAACACAGGCTGCATTTGAATAGTGGGCGTGGTATCTCCCATACAAAGTGAAAAATTATATCCTGTTCTTGGCGAACTACAATAGATATCGCCTTGAAACTTCGCATGCGTAATGCGTATAATCTTACAAAAGACAGAATGAATTGGGACAGTGGGCGTGGTACCTCCCATAGAACGTGAATAATTATTATCGTGTACATAGAGAACTATAACAGGTATGGTCATGAATGTGGGTAAAAGTAACCCCCATATCCATGCGTATACTCTAGAAAAACATAGGCTAAATTGTGACAGTGAGAGTGGTACCCCCCATACAAAGTAACAAATTATTATCCTGTATCTAGAGAACTGTAATAGGTAGCGCCTTGGAATTTTGCATTAGTATCTATATATGTATCTTAATATGGGGGTTATTAAGATACATTGTGTAGAGAAACACACATTGAATTGGAATGGTGGGAGTGGTACCTCCTATGCATAGTGAACAATTATTTTCGTGTACCTAGAGAACTACAATAGGGATGGTCGTGAAACTTTGCACAAGTATCCCTCATACTAATGTGCATAGTGGTACCTCCCATAAAAAGTAAAAAATTATTATCGTGTTAATACGTATGTATGTCTAGCAAAACACAGATTGGATGGAAACAATAGGCGCCACACCTTTTTAAAACATTTTTGATGTGAGAATAACGGTCGTTTTCGAGTTAAAGGTTGGCCACAGTTTTCTTCCAAGTGTTTATTGTAATTTTTGGGGATCGGAGTAGCGAAGCGCACCGGGGATAGCTATTATTTTATATATGCAACTTACAATACAATAATAGTTAATATTTACTAAATATTAATTGAACATAGTACAAAATGGTGAAATTAATTTTTTTTTTTGTTTTTTGGTTATTTTCTGATACAAAACGATTTTTTTGGTTTAACGCCGATCCTTTCGAAATTAAGCTTCCATTTTAAATTTAAAATTCAAAGTTTGTCAAGTCTTATTACACTTTAAAGTCCTTTTAAAAAAGTGTTACTTTTATTGTACAAATGCTAATTTTAAAATTAATAATTTTTTTAAAGAAAATAATGGCATCATATAAATTATTATATGTAACAACAAACAATGCATGTATGTGCATATGTATGTATGTTCACATGCTGTTTTTTGTTTATAAAATAAAAACGTTATCAAGTTTTAAACAAACCATTCAGCGGCGGCTGATGATCATTCCTTGAATACACAAATTTTGGATGAAAAAATACGTATTTTATAGATACATAAGTATGTAAGTACATACATACATACATACATATGTATGTACATATATTCTTATTTAAAACGGAAAAACAAATTAAAATTCATGGAATGTAAGAAAACCCAAAAAAAAAAATAGAAAGATCTAAATAAAATAAATTTCATACGTAACACATACCCAAATGCAATGCTGTCAGTTTTCCCTCACCGAATTGCGAACGTACATCGGCACCATGACTCAATAACAGTTCAACACATTTCGTATAACCGATAGCACATGCCGTATGCAAAGGAGTTTCCGTATAGACCTGCGGGGTATTGGGATCAGCGCCATATTTCAAAAGAGTCTCTACACATTCTATGGCATTACGATCAATAGCAAAATGTAAGGCTGAACGCTTTTCGAGGCCAATATTAATATGAGCCTTACGCTTCAGCAACAGTAATATACACTCAACACTTTGTCCACTAGCCGCACAGTGTAGAGGGGTAACTTCTTTCTGCGCATCCCAACGATTCGGATCGGCACCACGATCAAGTAGTACTTTGGCTATGTGGGAATTACCACGACAACATGCAAAATGCAGAGGCGTACGACCACGGGGATCACAACAGTTGGGATCACTGCCACAGTGATCAAGCAAATAGCTTATTTGTTCTACACAACCATATATAGAGCAATATATTAGGGCTAATTGGGCATCATTTGAGGCTGGTTGCAGTTCGGTAAATGTACCAGTTTTAACCATATGAAATACCTCTGCAGCATGTTTGGCCTGACCTAAAGTTTCTTCGATTTCTCGACTATCCCATAGAACTTTGTTTTGTTGTTGCGTCATAAATAGCTCATGAGCCTCATCGCTAAAAATGCCATCACTGTTGCTTTCACTCGAAATGCTGCGCTTGTCATAAAACACCTCATTGTCAATGCCACTCACAGAATTACGTTTTAAATCGTTTTCCTTGAAAGGTGTGAAAAAAGCAAAAATCTACGTTAATAAATTTGTAACAAAAAAAAAATAAAATGATGATGTTTTAACAATCGTCTAGTTCGTTTTTGGTTAAAAAATATGTGCAATAATAAAAGGTGTCCCAAAATTTACGCAAGAAATAAATTAACCGTCATTTGTGCAGTAAAAAATTATATGACATCTGTCAGTTTAATAAAACGCATTTTCATTATGATGACCTTTTAGGTCTTCTGAACCCCAAATGTGGTAAACTTATGTAAATTATCCAAAATCAAATGCATTGGACTGGAGCCTTCATTAACCTACACTTCTTTGAAAATATGCTGGCTAAACAGTGACTTGGCCGTAGTATTCGGTATCACAACATAAAAATATAGTTATTTCTGCCTACATAACATGATACTGATGTGAACGATATATGAATTCTACATGACGGTGTCATATGCCATTGAAAAAAACGGGACGTTCATAAAACGTAACTGTTGTGTAACGGTTGAGTATTTGTCTTAGAAACGGCTTGTTGAGTAGTTACGCTCAACTGAACTGTTGGGTATTTTCATAAAATTTCATTTAAATTGTTGAGCTATCTAAAGTCAACATATTGTGCTCAGCCTAAAGCTAGATTCACCCATTTTTTTTTCGGACAATAAAATTGTTAGTGTCTGGTGGTTGCGGTTTCCGCCAAATACTCCGAATATCTTCTAATAACGAACTTTAATAACACTTAAGGCCAGGCTTCACTATCCTACACAATCGTACGATTTAATCAACCACAAATCTGACAGAATTCTGTCCAACTTTAAAAATCTTTTAAAAATGGAGTTGTAGATACCACACTATCATACAACACAAGTTTTTGCAACTCTGATCACATGGAAAAACAATACTTTATGAATTTTTTAAAAGATTATCAAATCGTACGACTTGTCAAAAAGTGTATTACACACATACATTTCTAAGCCACACTATCATACTTTTTGAGCACACATGCATTTTTTGACAGATCGTACGACTGAGTATGATAGTGAATCATGGCCTTTAGCCATATTTTAAAAAAATTTTCTTTGAAAATTTTGACAGATAGAAAAATGCATGTTATATTTAATTTAAATCTTACAGAAATATTGGGACACTCTATATAATCATATTGCATGGAAAAATTTGTGGTCCGGAACACATTAGTTTAAAAATAAAATAAATAAATCGAATTCATAAGGAATGGCCTAAATTTTTTATCAGAATTTTTTGATTAATACGAGGTGAAGTCAAAAAGACTTTATATAAGTTTTCCATAAAGTAAGATTTTGGAAGATCCTCAAAATAGGCTTCTGTAACATATCCTAAACCGATGACACGAATCTCCGATCGTGATGACGGATCAAATCCTTTATATGGCAAAATCGTGGCAGACTGGCCCAAAAATAGTTTAATTTAGTCAACTGTGATACTTGATACGATGTTAAAGGTAAACTACCTTTTAAATTTTGTAAGATTTTAATTGTTGTTCATTTGCACCCCATGTTAAAAGCAGACTTATTGAACTGCGCTTTCTTGTTGTTACAGCTCTGTCGGGAGTTCTTCCCTGAAAGAGATTTCAAGAAAATGTAATTACTTATGTATATTTGTGTCACAAGATGGCACTTAGAGCTGAACAAATTGCAAACCTTAATTCTAACCCTATTGGGATAATAAAATGCACTGTATCATCGGACTTTGGAGGCAGGCTGGGCATCTATTTAAAGTGCCGGGAATTAATCGTTCACGGTAGCAGTTCAGAATACTGCACCATCCCACGCATAATTGTGCTAAAATTACTCATGCTTGCCTGGATTGAAGAATTCCTATATTCCACAATCGCTAGGGGTGTTCCTGAGACCATCTGTCTGCTCGGATGTCTCGAGAAGAAACATCTTGAGTTAACACCCATGACATGGCAGCAAGGATTGTCTGGTCAGTAGTTCATAAATAATATCCTGGTATCGTCATGAAGAATATTTGTATTAGTCATTTCAATACACCCGGTAGCGATTCTTAATGAATTTTGTTGTGGAGTTTGCAAAACTCCCTATTTGGTGTCATTAAGAAATAATGTTCGGGGTTGCTTAATTAAAGAGAAGCGAGCAACTGTCTTTACAAATCTTGCTGGAAAATTATAAAGGAGCCAGGTTGAACGCGAAATTGTCATTACAATTGTCAATTGCGCGACTTTAGGACTTTAACCTTTTGGTTAATTGTAGGTGGCGAGTTACAAAAAGTGAAGAAGCTTGCCGAAAACTACACAAAAAGTTGTTGGGTGTTGCACCCTAGGGATGCGTTAGCCTTCGTCTGAGATGTCTAGTCCATGAAGTACAAAGGAAGATCGAAGAATTTGAGGGTCATAGCTGAAGTCCAAATATAAAAAAATTATGCAACAGGAACCATTTTGATGTCTTGGGTCGGGGGTAGGAAGTTGCTTTGTCGTAGATAACGTGCAATTGCACGTTATGTATTGCCGAAAGTTAAGCTTTTACTCTAACCATATTTCTTATCTACTCATGTCCCTTTCCAAAGGAAGTAAAACGATTAATATAGACATTAATTGTCTGAGTGCTGTTACTTGTCTTTAAAAATTGCTGATTGCGATTTTTCAACCTAATACTCGTAAAGAGCAATATAACGTTGTTGCCAAGGCACATTAATCAGGTAGCCTCACTACGGAGGAGAAATATTAAGGCGAAAATAATAAATTTTTTTATATGGATTTTGACAGTTAAACTTACAATTTTTCCCCTTAAATGGAAGTTGAACAATCAAACTCCATATAAAAGAAATTATTTTTTTAATATTTCCCCTTTGCAGTGAGGTTACCTGATGAATGTGCTGTGGTTGTTGCCTTTGAATTCCCTTTCGATAACTTTTTTTTCTCAAGCAGTTACTTAAAAGAACCTGAATAATAGTTTCCTTAAAATTTGCCAGACTTCTATTAAAACTAGCCATTTTTCAGAAACCAGCTTTGTTATTTCTTATACGCATGGTTTTTGTAAAGACTTATTGACATAACCTCGTAATTTAAAGATATTAAATTTGTTGTAGCTAAAACACTTACAATTATAGAAAATCGCACATTTTCCATTGTGTTATACTTGTGTTAAATAATGTTATACTACTGGTGTTTTAAAATTTTTATTTAATTTCTTTAACGAAAAATTCTTTGAAAATTAAATCATAAAACACAAATATTCAACACTCATTATATTCGATTATTTTAAATAAATATTGAAATAAAAAATAATTTAAACTTTTACGTAGACGTTTTAATAATTTTGAGAACCGTTTACCGCAGTTGTACGTTACAAAAAAATCGTTTGAAGATTTGCTTCTGCCTTGCTCTATAGTTTTATCGTGACTGATCTCGTTTTGACCAAAAAACATTTTAAATTATATTGAAAGTTCGATGATCGTGCTAATCAGTTTAATGATGTTTTCTTTTTCATCTGCACTCCAAGGCACTTGTTGTAATGTTTATTTTCTCGCTATTTCCAGCTTTGGATGCCTAGACGGGGTTGTAAGTGGAAATTCAAAAGAACTAGGCAAAATGAATATTTAGAAAATCCAAACAAAAACGTAAGTAAATTAAATCAATAAAATTTTGGGTAATTTGAAAGTGTATTTCTAATTGCGTGATTAATTTTTAATTTAATTACAAATGAATATGGTTTTTTCAAACAAGGTGACTTTTTATCTTAAACTTTTTTTCTTATCTATATGTATTCTGTCCCCTACTGTCCTCTACATTAGCCATCAATTTGTCTTAACAAAAGTCAAACTTCATATAAAAAAACCAATATTAAAAATATTTTTTTTTTTATATGAAGTTTGTCTTATGTTAAGACAAATTTATGGCTAATGTAGTAGGGGACAGAATACTTATAGATAAGTAAAAACTAACGCATTTGCACAGTAACTCCTGCGCAAATACGAATAATCTACCAAAATACAAAATGAATTGCGACAGCGGACGTCGTACCTACCACACAAAATGAAAAATTACTATCTTGAAAGTAGGTACAAGTCACCCTCATACCATGCGTATGGCATGGCTGGATTGGAACAATGACTGTGGTACCCCCATACAAATTAAAAAAATATTAGCCTGTAGCTAGAGAACTGCAATAGGAAATTTAGGATCAGTAACCCCCATAATAAGAAACATTATGGAATGGAGGGCGTGGTACGTCCTATGCATAGTGAGAAATTATTATCCTGTACCAAGAAAACTGCAATAGATAGAGCCTTGAAGCTTTGCACGAGTAACCCCTATGCTAATGCGCATAGTATACCAAAATACAAATTGGATTGGGAGAGTGAGCGTGGTACCTCCTATACAAAGTGAAAAATTATTATCGTATACCCGGAGAACGACAATATGTAGAGTCTTGAAAATTTGCACAAGTAACCCTCTGAGTAATATGCATAGTCTAGGAAAATACAGATTGGATTGGGATAGTAGGCGTGGTACCTCTCATATTAAGTGAAAAATTAATATCGTGAACTACAATAGGTAGGTGTCTAGAAACTTTGCACAAGTAACCCTCATACTAATGTGCATAGTCTAGCAAAATACAGACTGGATTAGGATAGTGAGAGTGGTACCTCCCATAAAAAGTAAAAATTATTAACGTGTTAATACGTGTAGTATACCAAAAACTGATTGGATGGAAACAGTACGCGTCGTACCTTGGATATAAACTAAAACATTTTTGATGTAAAAATAGCGTGCGTTTTTGATTAAAGGTTGGCTATACTTTTCATCCACGTGTTTGTATTTTTTGTGGATGGGTGTAGCGAAGCGCACTGGGGATAGCTATATAAATATAAAGTAAATACATAAACCATAACTAAAGCACTAAGGCGGCAGTTAATTTAGCGAGGGTGAGAACCTTTATATAAAGTAAAGTAAGGGTCAAGGCGAATTAAATAATGGGTAATCGCAATGTGGCAACAGAAACAACCACAGGCAATTTTGTTGTGTAAAAACACCCAAAGAAAAATTCAAAAGAAAATATAAAAAGAAGAAAATATGTTAGACAAAACGGAAAAGTTTTATTAGTTTTTGCAAAATATATTATAATATTTAAAGTAAAAAAACTTAAAAATAAAAGAACAAAATCTTAGAGTGCATCAATTTTTATTTTAAAATTTTATTTATTAAAATGTGTCGCAATGAAAATGTAAACAAATTTTGACATAAGGGGGTATAAAACACTTACAGAAGAAGATGTACACATGGGCCAAGGCGAATTCATAACAGGTAAACTCGAGAGCTTAGCGGGCAATTTTTTATCTCCATCTTCCAGTGTCAAAATGTACCAACATTTTTTTTTTTTTGACAGCCAAAAATGATTTATACAAAAACAAAATGTACGTAATTTTATTACAGACTGGCTGTACCCGCCACGTCGTGGGCGTCCTGATATTTTGCTCTATCTTGCTTTGAAAGTATTACATACCAATTGTAAGAATCTTACTTTTATAGAGTAGCACCTATAAAAGAAAAATGCAACTAAACTAAAAAGAAACTAACAACAGAATTTTATAGCCATAGTTAAGTCGTATTAAGTAATTCATATTTTGGCAGCACCATTTGTATTTAAAATGTCTCACTTTTAAAAATTAAAGGTGCCGTGCCGTACTAAAAAGTTTAAAACTATCTGTGTTTTAAAATATCACACTTTCAAAAATTAAAGGTGCCGTGCCGTACCAGAAAGTTAAAACAATCTGTGTTTCAAAATATCCTACTTTTAAAAATTAAAGGTGCCGTACTAAGCAGTACAAAAGTACTGTATAAAAATACCGGAAAGCGTACTTTCACTGCTTTTCCTCCACTTTCTCTTGGAAATAAGATGTTTGCGGAAAAAAGTATCCTATATTGGGACCAGGATACTTAGGCACTTCCTCACAAAATTTTGTTAAAATCCATCCAGTAGTTTTACGTGATGCGAACACAAACGAAAAGCAGACAGGCAGACGGAAATGAGTTACTATTTTATTATGTATGTATGTATGTATGTACATATGTATAGATATAGATATGTATATAGATTTTTATTATTTTTTTTGCCGCGAGTCTACCTTGTATGCCATGACCTGGGCTATCAGTTTTACCTAGTATTCAATTCGCCTTGCTTTATTTTATTAGTTGTTTTCCGAAGATGCAAATTTCTAAAAATTTTAATTACATTTTCTATTTATGTATTTACAAAATTACAAATGAATATACATACATACATACATACATATGTATGTATGTACAAACCATAGATAACAAATAGATAGTCAACTGAAAAAACTAAGTCTAAGAATGTTTTGGTAGGCAAAATTGTATAAGTGTTGGATAAAAAAAAATTCCCCACAGCACCTAAAAAACTACACATACTTGTATAAAATATTTTATAAAACAGAATATTTTTTTACATTCAATTTTAAACGTGAAAATTAAATAATTATTTTGCTTTTTAATAAAAATATGAATTTTGAACAATAATAAGTAATGGATTGGTATCAAAAAC
The DNA here is from genome assembly GCA_949628195.1 of Phasia obesa. Lineage (NCBI taxonomy): Eukaryota > Metazoa > Arthropoda > Insecta > Diptera > Tachinidae > Phasia > Phasia obesa. The sequence goes on from OX451217.1 coordinate 24,387,181, forward strand.
CCACAGCTTCGGGTAGAATTATTAATTATTATTCTAAACAAAATAAACGAATAATTATAAATACAGCAAAAAATTTAATAGAAAGAGTGTTAACTATTAGTGACAGAGAATTCCACAGAAAGAATATAGATAAAATTAAAAAGATATTAAGCGAAAACAATTTCCCAATAACGCTAATTAATAGATTAATATTGCAATACAAAAGTAATAGAAAACCAAATACAAGAAATGAGACAGAACCAAAGATATATAAATCAATAACTTATGTACCGGTTTTATCTGAACGATTGGAAAAATCAAAAATATTTGATACAGTTAAATACAAGATGGCATATAGAACGTATAATACATTAAATAGATTATTTAGCAAACCAAAAGATAAAATAGAAAAATTAGATATGTCAAATTTAGTGTATAAAATACCATGTAAGGGAAATGACAAAGAGAATTGTAATAAAGTATATGTAGGTACAACAAAGAATAAACTGAAAACGAGAATAGCTGGACATAAATCAGACCAGAGATACAGGGATAACATCAGTTTGCAAAAAACAGCATTGTCTTCCTACTGTTCAAAAAGTAATCACTATCCCAACTTTGAAAATGTATCAATTCTAAATTTGGAAAATAATTATAAACGTCGTTATATGTTAGAAATGTTACAAATAATTAAAGTTCCGATTGAGAAAAGAATAAATTTTAAAGCCGATACAGAAAATGTTGCACAGAATTACAGACATTTAGTACATAAAAAATAATAGTATAATATAATCTTTAATTCTTTGTAACTTTTCCGGTGTTATTTATGTACATATATGTATAAATGTGAAATTATTTTGGTTTTTCTAAAAACTGTTTAAACATTTTTAATATAAGAAATTGTATGTAAATATGAATAGTTTTTTAAAAATGTTTTTTATCATTCGTAGTAACATTTTATTTGCTTTTAAAAATTTTGTTTTTGAATGTTTTTGAAATGTTAATTTTTTAAATTTGATTGACAAAAAGTTTTTTCAATCATTTTAAATTTTTTCATTCAATTAAATATTATATAATTATTTTTAATTCCTGACGATGCTACCCAATGGTGTAGCGAAATATCGAATATAAAAATAAAATTAAATTGAATTATTTTTATAAAAAGACCTAGAGCGTAAAAACTTAATTGTAAAATATGAATTTTGTATTTTTCTAATATATGTATTTATGTTCGAAAAACGTTAGGTGGAATTCTAATGTCAACAAAATTAAATTCATTTTGTATTAAAAAATTTAAAATACAATAAATTGTTAAATATTTTTTTTTTAATTCAAAATTGTTTAAATATTTGGAAAGTGCATTGGAATATCGCGTAATAGTGTCTAAATGTGAATAAAAATTTTACTCCCCTAAGTGTGTTGAATTCACACCGAACCCGCATGTGTGAAGACATTTGTAGCCACTTTTTGAAATTTGGAGAGTTGGCCATCTATGTGTTATCACACATAATTCTTTATTGACAGTATAACAGTTTTAAGAATCTATGAGTGAACCAAGGCGAATTCATACCAGGTGGAGTCGATAGCCCAGCTGATTGTTTTTTGCTCTCGTGTTTTTGCTAATGTCTTGTCAAAAAATACATTGTTTCATATCGCTAATCTAATGTCAAAGTTGTTGTTTTGTTGTAGTTGTTGTCCTACTGCTCACACCTGGTATGAATTCGCCTTGGAGTGAACCCAGTCAATATAGGCTAATACATATACATACATATGTATGTACATGTGTGTATATAGTACAGCAATCTATAGATTTCATTATACCTACATACATACATACATATCGCTCATTTACTTGAAGACCGTCATAAGTCAAAAAAAGGCATTTTGTAAAAAACGCATTTTAAGTTTTTTATTCTGCACTGTTAAGTAAAACAACATGAACATGCCTCAATTTCGAAGTCAAATAATAAAATGATATGTTATTTGTATATTATTTAGGGAAAATCTGGAATATTTTCACATTCACATTGTCGTTATTATTAATAAAAAAAATTGAAACAAATGAAATGAAATAACGGCATATTCTATTCCCACGCGAAAAGTACACAAGATAAAATCATGAAATTAATATACAACATGTAGCGGAATAAAAAGAACATTTCTGCATCACTAACTCAAAAATCACGTTTTTTGACTTATGACGGTCTTCAAGTAAATGAGCGATATGTACTATGTTTATCTTTTAAAAACCCTTAATTCTAATGATCTTAGCATAATACAAGAAAAGAAAAAAGCATGCATACGCATGTGCATATCGCATACTAAACAGTCACAACTCAAAATTCATATATTTTCTGGAGAGGCAAAAACCGTTTTTAAAAACATGGTTCTAATTTTATAATCATATTTTAATGAACAGTAATAGTATTTTTCCAAGTCAAGAATATAGTAATGCAAACGAAATAATCTCTCAACTGGTTTATTTAAAAGCAATTTTCATAAAATTTGACTTGACTGTTTATGATTTAGTGAGAGATATGTATGCATTATGGATGTATCTTGAAAAGATTATGCTTGTGTGCGTAAGTAGGTAAAACTATCCATACACAACATGTATGTATGTATATACAATAGTTTTAAGGGATGGTTGGTAGAAAGACAAATTTTCAAGGTCATGCATATTAACATATTATTTAAGTTAGGCAGATTTCTCAGACAAATTCGTCTTAAATAAGTATCTATATATATATATATATATATGTATATAAATAAGTATATATCTTCTTATTATTTTTATATTTAGGTACTTTTAAATTTTCACACGAATTTTTTTTCAGCAACCCCTGTTTAGATTGTTTAAATACATTGCTAAAGAATTTGGCATAAAAGCAAGTCTATAGGGAAATCGGACTTGAAAAAAAAACGATTTGAAAATGAAAAAGTTTTTGATAAACGTTTAGTTTTTGTTTTGTTTTTGTATTAAAAAAAATTTTAATTGGTTCTTCATTTATTTGGCATTAGTGTGTTTGCCTTAATTCTTAGTTTTTTTGAATTCATCTTCTGGCATGAATTTTAAATCCAAAAATGTTCAAATTAGATCAAATTTGATTCTCAAAATCAATCGAAACTCATCACACCATTTCAAAAGGTTTTTTTTTCTATCATACATACATTTGTACCTATATAACTTTTAGGTCAATAATTATGATAAATGTGAACTCAGATATTGCAAAGATATGTAGTTTTAATGTCAGATTTTACTTTTCTTTCTATAGGTACTAATAAAAACTCTTAAATTTTGAGGATAAAATCATAAAAATCCTAAATATAAAAAACAACCCTATATATAACTTTTTCGAAAAAATTTTTATGCTTTTTTTAAGAATTTGTTTTTTTAATTTCTATAATAATTGCTTTAATTTACAAAAAAAAATTAAAATTGATCATAAATCAAAAAATCACAATATAGAACCACGCACTCAAATGTTCAATAAAAGTCTTTACCAAATAAACCACCCATTTTCAAGAAAACAAACCGCAAAATTAATATATAGCCAAAATACCTATCAATATTTCAAAAAATTATACTAAATTCCACCATATCCATATTAAAAAAAATATGTTGCTATAGCCGCCTACCTATAACAATTATACAATACAAGTTGTTATAATTTTCACGTCTTTTTAATTACTAGAGCATAGTACTAAATATATACCCTGTGTATATATAGAAGTCACATTTCTCAAATTCGCGATATCTAGGGAACTCTCTTTTATTTTTTATTAGATTTATTTTCGTTTCTTGTTATTACAGTAGACATTGCAAAATGTAATCAGTGTACATTTTCTACGAAATTTTCAAGAGTCTACATTTTTTCAAAAAATAAGGCTATATACGTGCATATCACGAAACTGTCGGAATACCATTTTATTATTTAACTAGGTATTTGTTGTAAAAGCCATATAAACACACCTTCTGTGAAAATTCAAGAGTCTACCTATTCTAGTTA